>CAUDMG010002925.1:0-57500 GCA_958450375.1 Homarus gammarus
GAAGCGCGCCTTCAGGTTCACGCTGCGTATGGCTGCAAAGGGCGTGGGAGAAGGGTGCGCAGGACGAGACACCTGGTTGTTGAGCTTGGAAAGGTCAGTGGTGATCCGAACACCACCTTTAGGTTTTGCGACGACAACCATCGGGTGACACCATGGAGACGGGTCATCGCCGGTTGGTACAATAATTTCTTGGGCGACCATGGAGTCCAGCTCGTTTTTGACCGCCTCGCGGAAGGCCAGGGGAACCAGTCGAGGGGTGTAAATAGCGAATGGCTTCGCGTCGTCCCTCAGGTGGATCCTCATGGGGGGCCTGCCATCTTCTTGAGAGGCTTGGATTCCAGAGCGGACTTGGTCACCAGAACGTCGCTGAATTCCTTCAGGAAGTACTTCCGAGCATCCGAAGGAGAGGTGTCACTGGCAAGAGGCAGGGGTAGGGCGGCAGCAGGGTCGTTGCTGCTCCCTTTTTGCACCCTGTTGGCGTGTTTTACCTCAAGAATAGGTTTGGGGAAGTCCTGGGAGATGATGGCCAACTCCTGACAATGTCTGTAGGACAGCAAAGGAGTCTGGACACCGTTATGCACATCAATCCAGGCTTGACACGACCTGTTGCCAAAGGTGACTTGTGCTTGGAGTGAACCCAGGGCCGGGGTCATCTGTGAACCATCTGCCATAAAGCGGAGATCCTTGGGGGGCGGTCCTAGATCACTTGGAGAGAGCCCCAAGCCTTGCAAATGCTGGGGACCGATGACTGTAGCATCAGCGCCGGTGTCGGGCAACATCTGAAGACGGGATGACACACCGCCGTAGGTCACAATGACACTGATGTACTGAGGGACTTTGGTCCTGGGACGCTGGGGGGAGCACACATTCCTAATGTGGCTCGAGCGTTGTCAGGAGTCGTCGTGCCTCTGATTGGAAGACTGTGGGCGGCCCTCTCTGGTGGAAGGGGGCTGAAGCTTCCGCCGACGCGGTCCCTTGGGTATGTTGGAAGGGCAACACTTGTCATAGTGGCCCAGACGACCACACACATTGCACTGGACGCGTTTGGCTGGGCACCGTACTGTGAGTGACCAGTGGCCCTTACGGTCACAACTGTTGCAGGTAGACTGAGCAGCTGGACACACCTGTGTTCCGTGCTGCTTACCACAGTTGTTGCAAAATAAACCGGGCGTGGACGTGGTGGGCGAAGGCGTAGGAACAGACTTCTTGTCCTTCTTGTACCGGGACTCAGCGCGTACAGCTGTAGGGGGAGCACGGATGGCAGAGGTGGCACACCTGGCAGCCTCATAGGAGCGACATATCGTCGACACATCCTTAAGAGAAGAGGAAGAGTCGAGGGAGGTGAGGCGTTGGACAAGTTCCTCGTCCTTAACACCCATCAGGATCACCTGCTTCAACTGGGTCTCCTCGCACTGCTGGTGGTGGCCTGGACATATATCTACCTCTTCCGAGGCTCTCTTAAGACGCACGTAAAAGGCATCAAAAGACTCACCCTCCAACTGTCTGCAGCTAAACAATTCCCTCCTGCGCAGAGCTTCATTCTGCTGTCCTTTGATGTGCCGTTGTAGAACGTCCAGTACCTCCTCTACAGACAGCAAAGAGGTTGGGGGTACCTGCAACGTATGTTCCAAGACACGCTGAATTTCCAAGGACAGGCACATACGCAGCTGGATGAGTTGTTTAGGCTGTGACAAACTCTGGAGATCCACCATTGTAGAATAATCAGTCCACCGTCGCCGCCATTCACGAAAAGTCTGGAAAGTCTCATCAGGCTTCAAGATGGGCGGTGTTTGAGCTGCTGCTTTAGGTGGGGCTGGGGGGCGTGAAGGAAGCATGGATGAGGTATCTGAACCAGTCAGTACCGAGGCAGTGTTAGAGCCAGGGGCTTGGTTAACAGTGAGGCGAGATATCAAGGCTTCAAACCGTTCACTGTCTTCCAATCTCCGTTGGTTGTCTCGTTCTGCCTCTGCTTGCCTTCTGTGCTCATCCGCCAAACGTCTGTGGGCTTCATCCTCGCGTTTCTCATCTCTCATAAACTTCAGTAAAGCAATTATCTCTGGAGACAACGCTGAATATTGAGGTGAGGGACTGCTCGATGTGGGGGCTGGAGCGTCGTGGCCGGCCTGGTCATCCATCTCTGCTGGGCTATCACCCGTCTGAGTCATCCAGACGCTGGGTCCACGGCTACGTAAGGCGTGAGACATAACTACTTCCTCTGTGTACTATGTCTTAAATCAGTGTTGACCGGTCAGCCCGTCGTATCAACAAGATTTCAGACAAAAAATTAATTAAATACACAGATAAGTAGGTTATATATATAAAATATATATAAGGAAGCCGCGCGGTCAGCGAGTGTTAGTACGTGTATGTGTGTGAGTGTGTGTCCCGGGCCGGCAAAGCGTCTCGCCCCAGCTGTGAGGGGGGGTGGAGGCGGCGCTGTGAGGGGAGTGGAGGGAGAGGCGCGGCGACTCCCAGTCAGTCCAGTTACCCTCAGAACGCGGTCAGAGACGGGTGCACTGAACTCTACTCCTTACAAATGCCCAGAACGTGCCGTATACCTTGGGAATCCTTTAGAACAAGGTCACACATGAATGGCACGAACACACAATGCACTAAACACTTCACAGAAAATCACTGTCACTGACACTGCTCAAAGTTGCGAAATTCTTCGAGGAGGGATGACGCGCGGGAATTGACCCAATGCGGGAGGAGTCCGTACGCCGGCTTTCCACAGACTTTGCACTTTCACTCGTAATTATCCAGTAAGATCGGATCACTGCGCCATGTTAGGTTCTGAATAATAAGTTCTATATACAGGAGAGAACACAAACACCTGTATAGTTTTGTAGGTTCGGTTTACTGGATAAGAGTATGTACACAGAGGGAAGCAGCACTCTCCCTTGGCTAGGCTCCTTGTCAACTGCTATAGGCGACGTATGGCAAGTGATACATTAGCAGCTTCCATACGTCGCCAGGCACATTAATTAAGCGTGTGGGATATGGTAATAACATTGCCACACGCTGCTAGCTAGGCTGAATAAATAATACATAGATGGAGCACATACATAATATACATACATGATATATAATCCAGCATACATAATATACATACAATCACCACCCAGTTAAGGGCAGTGCAGGGATCAATGCCATATTCGTGAGTGTCTTGTGTTTAAGTCACCCACCCGAGTGATCAGTTCAAGTGAGCAATTGGCTGGGCCCAGCCTCGACCTGGTCCCGGCGGCGCTAGACTGTGGTACGTAGTTCGTCATGCCACCGCCAGGGGGTCTACTATCGGCCTTTTCGAAGGCCTATTTATGTTACATATGGTGTTTTTTCTTTTTTCTTTAATAATTCATATGTTTATGCAGTTTTTCTCAGGATATGTTTGAATTTATACTCAAATAGCAGAGCTAGAGTTGTTGTTTACAAGTTACAACTGTTGTGTGTGCGTGAGAAAGATTTAGGAGTAATGATAAGTAGGAAAGAGGGGTAACAAAGTACCTCACTTGGAATAAGCAGTTCAGTTCTGGTCACCGTACTACAGAATGGATACAGAATCCCTAGAATTAATTCAGAGGAAAATGACAAGACTAATAATCCAGGGTATTACGAACCTTGAATACAGAGACAGATTAAAGCACATAAATTTGTACTCCCTGGAGAGACGTAGAGTGAGGGGCGATATGATCGAGGTGTATAAATGGAAGTCAGGAAACTCGTACAAATGGTTTTAAATAAGACAAATAGCGCTGCAGTGTGTGTGTGTGTGTGTGTGTGTGTGTGTGTGTGTGTGTGTGTTGCCGCTGATATATTACAAAGACATAAGTTGATAAATAAGTTGTATATACACTAACTCAAGATAAGGAAGCAATCGTCGTACAAATGATAATGTAAATAAAAAGGAACAGGAACACTTTGGTAAAACAAGAAATACTTGGAACATTTTTCTGGTTGTTCCGCCTCAATTCCAACTCGCATCTGCTTTGACTATATATTATATTATTTGTTTGTTGTGTCTCGTGCATAAGGAAAGCTGCTTTTATTGCGCCTTTCAGTTGGAAAATCAGCGCCTTTGTATTTCTTACATCATCTATTTTATGTAATACAGATTCACGTATAAACATATTATTGTTATGTATGTAAAATATATTTTTGTGTTGGCATAATTTTCATCTGAATTATGAGAGAGACAGACAGAGACCGAGAGATACACACAGACAGACAGAGGCCAAGAGACAGACGGACAGAGATAGTCAGACAGACACAGAGACATTCATACAAGAGAAAACACAGACAGGCATAGAGCGACAGAGATAGACAGACAGACAGTGATAGGCAGACGGACAGACAGGCAATCAGAGTGAGAAAGGCAATCGGGCAGAGACAGCTAGACAGACAGAGACCAATATTGTAAGAAAGACAAACACACAGAAACCGACAGACAGACAGACAGAGTGTTTCTGCCCGTCTGTCTGACTGTCTCTGTCTGTCTGTCTCTTTCGTCTGTGTTAGTCTCCTCCGTCTCTCTGTTTCTGTCTGTCCCTCTCTTTCTGTCTCTCTGTCTGTTTGCTGTCTGTGTGTGTCTCTGTCTATCTTTCTTTGTTTCTCTGTGTCTGTCTCCGTCTGTCTCTGTCTATCTGTCAGTCTCTTTATGTCTGTCTGTCAGTCTCTTTATGTCTGTCTGTCAGTCTCTGTGTGTCTGTCTGTCAGTCTCTGTATGTCTGTCTGAGTGTCTGTCTCTGTCTGTCTATTTCTGTCTCGGTATGTCTATGTCTTTCTCTCATTCGTTATCTGTCTGTCTGACAGTCTCATTTTGTCTATATCTGTTTGTCTAAATGTCTTTGTCCGTCTGTCATTTGGTCTGACTGTCTCTGTCTATCTGTCTGTATGTCTGTTCTATCTTTATCACTTTGACTATATGTCTGTCTGTATGTCTTTCTCACCCTGTCTGTCTCTCTGTCATTCTTTCTCGCTCTGTTTGTCTTTCTCACTCTGTCTGTCATTCTCACTTTGTCTGTCTCTGTCTGACTGTGTGTCTGCGTCTTTCTCTGCCTGTCATATCTTTCTCACAATGTAGGTCCCTGTCTGACTGTCTATCTGTATGTCTGCCTCTGCCTGTCTACCTTTCGCATTCTGTCTGTCTGTCTGACTATCTCTGTCCGTCTGTCTGTTGGTCTCTGTCTGTGTGTGAGTATCTTTGCCTGTGTCTCAATATCTGTCTGTTTGTCTGTTTCAGTTTATGTCTGTCCGGCAGACAGAGACAGACAGACAAAGACAAATACAGATAGAGATTGAGACAAACAGACAGAGACAGACAGAAACAGACACAGACACACAGACATAGATTGAGATACAAAGACAGACAGACTGAGACACACACAGACAGAGACCAACAGACAGACACAGACCAACAGACAGACAGAGAGATTCCTACAAGTTGTTATTATTTCTTCTTTTACCAAAGTGTTCCTGTTGCTTAACAACTCAATCAGATACGTTATGGTTACGTGGTGAGTCAAAGTTTTGTCTGTTTCAGTTTGGGTGACAGCGGTCGAGCCTGAGAAGAGCGCCGGACCTTCTTATTTACGGCGATTCCTTCTTTATCTTGAGTTAGTAGCCAAGATTGGCTGTAAAAGGGCCACACACAGCGTCAATACAATTGTAACTGCTATTTGAGTATAAATTCATACAAATCCTGAGAAAAACTACGTAAATATATGAATCATTAAAGAAAAACAACAAAACCAACAAATGTAACATAAAAGAACCTTCAGAAAATCCGACAGTAGACCCGTGGCGGTGGCCTGTAGCACCGCCGGGACCAGGTCGAGGCTGGGCCCAGCCAGTTGCTCACAACTGATCACTCGGGTATGGAAGTGCTGTATGGTAGTGTGCTGTGGTGTAGGCGAGTGTAGGGTAGGGTACTGTAGTATGATGTTGAGAGGAGAGGGGATGGAGGTATCCCTTTTCGCCTTTTTTATTTACTTAATCTTTATCCCTTTTGTCATCTCTTCCCTAACCTTTATCCAGCCCTATCGTTCTTTCTTCTTTATCCATATTCCTTCTTTATCTTTAATATTCATCTCGTTATGCTTACTTGTCTCTCAGCGTCTTGAAACTCGTGTGTGTGTGTGTGTGTGTGTGTGTGTGTGTGTGTTTGTAAAGGTGTTGGGAAAAGGTTGTAGGGGTCTCGAGATATTAATGTTGTCTAGCACTCAGGATGGAAGGAAACTCTAAGGTGGTTTTCTTGTATAATATATAAGTTATATGATAGACAGTCTGGTGCTGGAGGTGCCGTGTGGTGAGGGGCTGCACGGTAGAGACGTTCGGTGAGTAGCTTGTTGAAGGAGGTAGATGTGCAGGAGCTTCGTTAGAGAAGATGTTGCCTGTTGCTGGCCTCCTGGTTGAATGAATGCTGGACAGCTAGGAGCTTGCTGGAGGAGGTGTTGCGTGTTCAGGAAGATGGGCCAGAATGAGAGTTGGTTGGTGAGGAAGCTCAGAGAAGGACAGCTGGCGGGTCGCCATGCTCGCTGGCGGGAGCGAGGACCGCCAGGCAGGCGAGGAGGAGCTAAGGCAGCCAG
Organism: Homarus gammarus; assembly: GCA_958450375.1. Lineage (NCBI taxonomy): Eukaryota > Metazoa > Arthropoda > Malacostraca > Decapoda > Nephropidae > Homarus > Homarus gammarus. The sequence goes on from CAUDMG010002925.1 coordinate 6,585, forward strand.
GCAGCGGCGGAGGAGGTGTTGCTAGTTCAAGAAGAATGGTCAGAATGTATCTCAATGGAGAGACAGAGCTTATATACCCAGCAGCAGCCGCTATGAGTCACGTTGGGAAAACCCAGAAAGTCGCCGGTGAGTAGTTTCGTTGCTAAGATACGGTAACATCTGGTTGGTTGCTAGGGAAGGCGGCACATTGGAATGCGATACGCAGTTTGTAGGGGAGACGTCCACTACAAGGTTATTGGTTTTGCTATGCTCTCTCTCTCTCTCTCTCTCTCTCTCTCTCTCTCTCTCTCTCTCTCTCTCTCTCTCTCTCTCTCTCTCTCTCTGTTTATTATCAAGCCTCATCTCCCCCCATCCCCACCCCTGACCTCTCCATCCACCTGACTGCTTCTCTGGAATATTGAAACATATCCGCTATGTTTTTTGAGAGGCAATAGATACAGGTTGTTCATCCTGCCAATATTTGTTTATTTTTTTCTCTCTCTCTCCCTATCTCCCTACCTCTCCCCCTCTTTCTCTCCCCTCCCTCCCTCCCCCCCCCCCCCCCCCCCCGTTTGTGAGTGAGGAGTGAGGGAGCAATGCATCAAGAGTTTCACCACTCTTCATAATATGGTTCAGCATATTTGGATAAAACGTATCAGGGAGGGAAAGCCAATCAACGAACGAGATGATTAGAAGGAAGGTTTTTATTGGTTAAAAAAAAATTATTTTCTTCGACCTCTCGCAGTACAACATGGATGCTTATCTATATGTTAATGCGTCGAGACATAACGCATGCACGCACACAAAGCAATTACATATACAGACACGCACTCACGCAAGCACAGAGACAATCACGGACATAGACGAACACAAACAAGTGGTGATGTAAAAAAATAAACGAAAAGAGAGAACCAGATAAGAGAGACAGAGACGTATAGACAGACAGACGATGACAGGAAGGGGAGACAGAAAGCCCAAGAATAAAAACAGGAAACCCAAAGACAGTGAACAAATGAGAGAGAGAGAGAGAGAGAGATGAATAAATAGATAGACAAAGACAGACAGAGAAATATATTGAGAGAGAGAGAGAGAGAGAGAGAGAGAGAGAGAGAGAGAGAGAAAGCTAATGAAGAACGGCAGTAATTACGCAGATATCAATAGACTGTTCTCAAGACGTGTGTGTGTGTGTGCCCGAGGTTATACACAGCCTGCAGGGAACAATAGTTAAGGCGCTAATAACTGCCTTAAACACTCTTGTCATTACGGGTCTTATCTCTGAGGAGGAAGTTAAGAAACGAGGCAAAGATGAAGAAGACTGCCAAGAGATTAAGACGATGATAAAGATGATGTGGAAGGAGATAAAGAGAGAGATGAGTAAACAGGATAATAGTGGATTGATATATTGAGTTCTTGTTCTTGTTCTTGTTCTTCTTCTTGTTCTTCTTCTTCTTCTGTTGTTTATTGTTGGTATTGTTGTTTTATTGTTGTTGTTGTTTTTGAATAGTTGAAGCCAAAAACGATAAGTAATTAACTTGATTAATTTGGATGTAACTATGAAATTGTCTTAATTGATATTTAAGTACGCTTATTTACGTCTCCTGTCATTGATATAAGAGATTTTAAATAATCACACTTAAGAAAGCCACTTAATCACACTTAAAGGCTTCATCAGTCCAAGTCGAGTTGTTTAGTAGTAATCGCACTTGGAATAATTAATCTTTTCATTCCAAGTGTCTTAAGTAATCGCACTTTCGGACATTATCCACAAAATCCACAGATCTTAAGTAATTGCACTTAACACTACATGTGGTCCAAGTGTTAAGTAATTGCACTTACGATCTCGACACTTTTAAATAATCCTCACTTAAGGGATAATTACACTTGAAAATCATTCTACTTAAGGTTTTAAGTCGTTAGGGATAAGGCACTCAAGTCATCATACTCAACACCTTAGTCATCATTCTCAGTGTCTTAAGTCATCATACTCAACACCTTAGTCATCGTTCTCAGTCTTAAGTCATCATACTCAACACCTTAGTCATCGTTCTCAGTGTCTTAAGTCATTATAATCAACACCTCAGTCATCGTCCTCACTGTCTTAAGTCATCATACGCAACACCTCAGTCATCGTTCTCAGTGTCTTAAGTCATCATACTCAACACCTTAGTCATCGTTCTCAGTGTCTTAAGTCATCATACCCAACACCTTAGTCATCGTTCTCAGTGTCTTAAGTCATCATACTCAAAACCTTAGTCATCGTTCTTAGTGTCTTAAGTCATCATACTCAACACCTTAGTCATCGTTCTCAGTGTCTTAAGTCATCATACGCAACACTTTAGTCATCGTTCTCAGTGTCTTAAGTCATTATACTCAACACCTCAGTCATCGTCCTCACTGTCTTAAGTCATCATGCGCAACACCTCAGTCATCGTTCTCAGTGTCTTAAGTCATCATATCCAACACCTTAATCATCGTTCTCAGTGTCTTAAGTCATCATACCCAACACCTTAGTCATCGTTCTCAGTGTCTTAAGTCATCATACCCAACACCTTAGTCATCGTTCTCAGTGTCTTAAGTCATCATACCCAACACCTTAGTCATCGTTCTCAGTGTCTTAAGTCATCATACGCAAACTGGTAATCGTAGTTTTTTTCCCCCGTAATCTAACCTGAGCTCATTTCATATCATTACACTTAGGTTTAATGGGTCGCAATTCAAATTGTTGTTCTGGCTGTGGGTCGCAGTAAAAAACGTTTGAAAAACATTGTTCTAATATGTATGAGAATATATTCGTCGCTGTCACTAATATTTACGTGTATTTATCCACATATATTCTTATCACCCAGACGTACGTGATAGCCAAAGTGGGAGGAGTGAAGGACAATGGTATATTATTATGTGGGGCTGGCAACAAGTCGATCTATTGTGTATTTAGAGAAGAAGAGGCGATATTTCATGACAAGTGTCGTGAGTGTGTAGGGGGTGTGTGGGGAGTGTTATTGTGTGGGCAGTGTTGTGGGTGAAGAATTGATGTGAGGGAGTGTTGGTGTGCGGGAGGAAGGGTAAACGGGAAAAGGCATTACTTCACTGAGAGACTGGTGGTAACTTGGCACCAGTAGATAAGCATACAATAATAAACATAAAATCCTTTAAACAAAGAAAACACAGATAAACACCGAAGATAAGAGAAGATAAGAAAAACAAAAGTAATAAGAGTAAAATATTCAAATTTTGTTAAGATAATAAGATAAGTGACTGCTGGACAGGACCATAAGACATGGTACCTTGTGGGGGGTCTAGTTAGGAGTTTATTTTTGCAGCATAACATAGTGGTCCAGGTTCCAGGTCAGAGTTATTTATTTTAGTTGAGTAAATTTTCTCGGGATATGAAGGATAAAAATGGTGTGTGTGTGTGTGTGTGTGTGTGTGTGTGTGTGTGTTATAATCTTAAAGCGTTCACGTATATGTAAAAGCTTGTAAACCCGGACCATTACGCTCACCATCACCATTAAAACTCACCATCACCTCTTCTCTTATATCTCACCATCATTCCTTTTAGCTATCTTTTTTATCATTACTTCTTCATTCATACTTCAGTGGTGCACCAGTAACCCTTCACCAGCATCAGTCCTCTAGTGAATAGTTCCTCCAGTCACCTCACCATCATTTCACCATATCACCATTCCCATCGTTACCTCACTGTGGCCTTCCCAAGAACTTCACCATCTATTCACCATCTCTTTTACTATTGCCTCAACATCACCATCACCTCACCATTACTTCACCATAACACCAGGGTCCGTTGCTACCCACACGATGACGTCACCATCTCTAATATCTGCAACGAGGACAATTTTTCTACTCCATGTCCGGTGCTTCTGGCTCGTGTGAGTAACCATAGTGTAGGTGTAGACAGCGGTGGTGAGAGAAAATAGTGTAGGCCTCTCCATTGTGGGTGAGAGACACTCATAATATATAAAGTGTTTACCATGGAAGCTGTGACCCCCCCCCCCCCCCTAGTTCGCCAGGACACCGCCAGGGGCACATTAATCAACATTCCAGAAGTTGTATCTATGTTACATGTGGTAGTTTTGCAGTTTTTCTTCAATAATTGATTTATTTTCGCAGTTCTTGACGTCATTTTAAACTCAAATAGCAGAGTTACCGTGGCGCTGTTGTTTATAACTGTTTGGTATTCTTTTGTATGTGTTTTGGTATAGGTTCTTGCAAAATTTCTTCATGATTCACGACACTCATACACACGACAGTCAAACACGCACACACAAGTGTATCTTGAGTTAGTAGCCAAGATTGGCTGTAAAAGGGCCACACACAGCTTCAATACAATTGTAACTCTGCTATTTGAGTATAAATTCAAACAAATCCTAAGAAAAACTACGAAATTATATGAATTATTAAAGAAAAACAACAGAACCACCTTCAGAAAAGCCGACAGTAGACCCTGGCGGTGGCCTGACGAACTACGTCTAGCACCGCCGGGAGCAGTTCGAGGCTGGGCCCAGCCAGTTGCTTTTTTTTTTTTTAATGGGAATTAGCCCACCCGGGCACAGATCAAACGACCCACAACGGGGCCTGGGGGGGGGGGGGCGAAAAAGGAACAGAAATAAAATTAAAATATACACCAGGAGGAGGGTTTCTGTTTACTGGGGTTGGCGTCTCTTGGTGCCGCAGTAGGTGATTGGTGCTTTGGTAGAGTTAGTTTGTCTAACTGTCTCTGTCCGTCTGTCCTCAGTCTCTGTCTGTCTTTGTATCTCTGTTTGTCTGTCCGTCAGTCTGTCTCTGTCTGCCAGTCTATTTTTACAATGTCTGTCACTGTCTGTCTGTGTCTGTGTTTGTCTCGTTCTGTCTATCTGCCTGTCTCAGCCTCTCTGTCTTTCCACTGTGTCGGTCTCTGGCTGTCTGTTCTGTCTGTCTGTCTCTGTCTGTTTTTTGTTGAAAGGAGTTGTTGAGTTAGGTTGTTTTTATTGAGAGGGTTGTCGCTGAGGTTGGGTATGGAGAATTGTAAGTATTTCTGTGCGGCTTTGTCTGGGGGGGGGGGGGGGGTGTTGCTGTGTTTGGAGGTTGGTTGGTATTTTATTTTATTGTATTTATTTATTATTTTATATTATTTTTATTTTTGTATATATTAATTTATTTATTTATTTTTATTTTTATTTTGTTAATTATTTATTTATTTTTTGTTGGGGGGCGGGGGGGGGCGGTGGTCGGGTATGTTGATTTATAGGATAGGATTCCTTAGGGAGGATTTGTAGACAGACAGACAAACAGAGACAGTTAGAAAAACAGACAGACGGACGGACACAGACAGACAGACAAACAAAAAGACAGACACAGAAACAGACAGAAACCGTCAGACAAACGGACAAACACACCGAAAGACACAGACAGAAAAAAACATACAGACAGACAAAGAGACGAGCGGAGACAGACAGACAGTCAGAGGCAGACAGGGAGAGACAGCCAATCTTGGCTACTAACTCAAGATAAAGAAGGAATCGCCGTAAATAAGAAGGTCCGGCGCTCTTCTCAGGCTCGACCGCTGTCACCCAAACTGAAACAGACAAAACATTGACTCACCACGAAACCATAACGTATCTGATTGAGTTGTTAAGTAACAGGAACACTTTGGTAAAAGAAAAAATAATAACAACTTGGAACATTTGTAGGAATCTCTCTGTCTGTCTGTTGGTCTCTGTCTGTCTGTCTGTGTCTCTGCCTGTGTGTCTCAGTCTCTGTCTGTCTTTATATCTCAATCTCTGTCTGTGTGTCTCTGTGTCCGTTTCTTTCTGTCGGTCTGTCTGTTTGTCTGTGACGGAAAGCATCAGCACCCCCCATACCCCATCCCTATCCGAACCCATCCTGGGAGGTGGTGAATGGTACCATACACCAATTGCCGACGGAAGGCATCAGCACCCCCCATACCCCATCCCCCACAAAAAAAATCCCATCCCTATCCACACCCATCCTGGGAGATAGAGAATGGTACCATCCGGTAGTTGGCAACGGAAGGTATCAGGACCCAACGACAAGGAAGGGCAATTGGTGAATGGTACCATTCACCAACTCCCAGGACGGGCGAGGAAGGGGTTGGCGGTGGGGGATGGGAGCGGATTCTACGCCCTTCCTAGTCGGTGGGTCCTGATACAGTCCGTCGGCGCCTTACGGACGGTACCATTCTCCCCCTCCCATGATGGGCGAGGATGGGGTGGGGGATGGTGGGATGGATGGGGGGGATTCCACTCCCTTCCCAGTCGGTGGGTCCTGATACCTTCCGATGGCAATTGGTGGATGGTATCATTCTCCCCCTCCCATGATGGGCGAGGATGGGGTGGGGGATGGTGGGATGGATGGGGGGGGTCCACACCCTTCCCAGTCGGTGGGTCCTCATACCTTCCGTTGCCAACTACCGGATGGTACCATACTCCACCTCCCAGGATGGGTGAGGGCAGCCATAGTTTTAGCCATATTCGTAGCTGTATTCAAGTTCAGTTAAGGGTCGAGATGACAGCTCCCACCATCACTACCCATGAATGGTTGTGCGGGGAATACTGTCACCGGGTCCTGGGTCCATCATCACTACATATAACACCATCCATCATCACTACATATAACACCATCCATCATCACTACATATAACACCATCCATCATCACTATATATAACACCACCCATCACTATATATAACATCCACCAATCATCACTACATATAACACCATCCATCATCACTACATATAACACCTTCCATCAACACTACATATAACACCAACCATCATCACTATATATAACACCACCCATCATCACTACATATAACACCATCCATCATCACTACATATAACAACATCCATCATCACTACATATAACACCATCCATCATCACTACATATAGCACCACCATCACTACCATCACTACTACCACCATCATCACTACCACCACTACTACCACCGTCATCATTACCACCACTATCATTAACATTACTATCAACCAGTCTCTAACACCACCACTATCACCACAAACATGCCGCTATCACCATCACCACCACTACCACTGTCACTACCACCGTCACCACCACCACTACATATAACACCATCCATCATCACTACATATAGCACCACCCATATTCACTACATATAACAATATCCATCATCACTACATATAACACCATTTATCATCAATACATATAACACCATCCATCATCAATACAGATCGGTAAATTAGTTTCCGAGATTCTCGTGCGGACACACACACACACACACACACACACAAACACACACACATACAAACGTGTATATATATATATATATAAAGACGAATAAAGACGAAAGCTAAGGTACTCCGTTGTTTCCATTCTCCCGTGTGATTTTATCAAGATATATATATGTGTGTGTGTGTGTGTGTGTTTGTGTGTGTTCAAGTATTTCAGAGTCTCTGGGTAAGCAGATGGGTAAAAAGAGAAGGAGTTCCATAAACCAGTCTTCAGCATCAAAACAAGAATCCGAGAAGCATGATTCCAGGAAATTCAAACGAGATTGGAACAAAGATTCCAAATTAAGATTCTTTGAAGGTCATGGGGATAAGACGTTTTGTTTTGTTTGCTCTAAAATTATTGAAGGTAGTGTATCACATCTTTATAGGCATCTGCAGTCAACTTATAAGACAAGAGTTTCTGTAGTAACACCATCTACTGATATAAGAGAGCAGAAAGGTAAAGGTTTCTCATTGAAGAAAATGTGTAAAAAGGGTAGATTATTATGGCTAAAACTTATTTGTGACCATACTGTCCCATTCAGTTTGATGTATCATTTAACAAAGACTGCAGCGAAAGCAACTCCAGACTAAAAAATTCCTCCAAATATACATTCTGGCCGGACTGCATCTAGAGGTCTGGTTGTAAATTGTATAGACAAAGAAAGCTTAGATATAATTGTAGATAAACTTAGGACACAAAGGTTTTCCCTATTAGTTGATGAAAGCACAGATGTATCAACTGGATAATAATACAGAATGTGTAAAGGACATTTTCCTGTAGTTAATTGATGTGGCTGATGCGTTTTGCTGCTGACAATGCAGCGGTGATGATGTGTAATTATAATGGTCTGAAATCAAAACTCCATCAGGTGTCACCTAATCTGTTTGTTATTGGTTGCGTCTGTCATTCATTGCATCTTTGTTGCTCATCTGCTTGCTTGAAGTTACCTAAAGTAGTATAAGACTTATGCAGAGAGCTCTACAATTATCTTTGCAATAGCTCAAAACGTTTAAATGAATTCAAACAATTTCAAGAACTTACGAATATAGAGCCATACAAAATTTTACACCCCAGCCATACACGATGGTTGTCTTTGTAATGTGTGGGAGACAGAATTTTGGAGTTATGGAATGTTCTTGTTTTATATTTTCAAAATGCTGCTCTTGAAGACCATTTAGAGTCTGCTCAGAAAATTCACGCAGGATTGATGAGTCCAATCTATAAGATGTACTTTCATTTATTAAGGTATATCCTACCTTTTGTTACTAAAATGAACAAAGAATTCCAAAGTGAAGGTGTTCAAATACAACATGCATGCAAAAAAAAATGTGCTTTATTCAGAACAGTTCTTTCAAATTACTTGAAGAGAGATGTGCTTAACAACCAAGACTTATTTTCAATGAACGCCCATGATCCCCAAACCTTTGGTTCTAAAGTTCAGCGAATGATTCAGGGGGGAGGGTCAAATATTGAGCCCTCTCATGTTTCTGGATTTAGAGTCAAATTTCTCATTTTTTTTATATTGAACTTGTATCTCAAATAAAAATAAAAAAGATACAATGGAATGAGCAAAATACTGCCTCATCTTAGTGCAATGGACCCTGCGAATGCTGTCAGTCAGGAAAAAAAAGAGATTTAATTGAATTATTAGTTATATTCCCTAATCTTGTTCCAGACTCCTTACATGATGCTGTAAATGATGAGTGGAGAAATCTGCCTTTCCAAATAAGCAAAGTTAAAGAAATATCTGATCATGTAAAATTTTTGTATAAAGTCAGAAACTTAGAGTATGCTGACAAATCTCGAGTGTTTCCTCACGTGGCTGAATCTATGCTTGCTCTACTTGTTTACCTCATTCGTTAGCGGCTGTAGAGAGGATATTTTCTCAAGTTAAATTGACCAAGACGGATATGAGAAACCGTCTAAACACAGAATCTCTTAATGGAATACTATTGACAAAAATGAATGGGGGTGCCAGAATGTGTTATGAATGGGAGCCAAGCATGAAAATGCTTCAGTCTGCATCCAAATTTAAAAATGTTGAAGAGTAGGTAGATAATAAGTAGAGATTATATGATACATAATTAAAGAATTACAATAGTTAATCAATATCCAACGAAGCTCATTAATGGTCTAATGAAGACATTGAAAATTAATTTCCACTTAAATTGAATGAAATCTTTTTGAAAAAAGTCAATGGTTAAGCATCCTAGTTTTGTTATTAATTGTATCCCTGATGGACATATTATAGACTTGATTTGTTCAAAGTTCTATAATGATTTTCTGCAATTTTAGTTTGAATGGTTTGTTAATGCAGCACTTGTTAGACAACATGTCCTCTCACCTGCGAGACCTAATGAAATGTGTACCACGCCCCATTGATGTTACCCAAGTGATTTTCTTCCCACCAAATGATTGTCTGTAAATTCAGTATTGAGATTATAGATTCTTACAAAGTTATAAATATTATATACTCGCCTTCCATTTATTCTCAATAAGAGTCTTTTCTCAAGTGTAAATGAGAGGAAAAATGAGGATGGGGGAGAAAGGGAAATTGGGGTGAAGGAAGAGTCAGGTAGTAGGTAGTAGGCAGCTACCAAACAGGGAGGTACTACCGCCTGGGAAGATATTGCAAGTATAATTTGTTGTCTAATGGTAGACCCTGCTGCCATATGGCATCATGAAAATTGTGACCAAGTCCCAGGATGCTGATCTGACTTTCTGACTCATTTACTTACAATTGCAGGGTCTTAATTGTTTCTCTTACTTTGACAACACAACATACATATATTGTTTCTCACTATTGATCTTTTTTTTACCTTATTATTATTATTATTATTATTATTATTATTATTATTATTATTATTTATTATTATTATTAGTTATTAATTATTAATTATTATTATTATTATTATTATTATTATTATTTATTATTAATTATTATTATTATTATTATTATTATTATTATTATTTATTATTAATTATTATTATTATTATTATTATTATTATTATTATTATTAATTATTATTAATTATTATTATTATTATTATTATTATTATTATTATTATTATATTTTCTCCCCCGGGCCCCGATGTGGGTCAGTGACCTGTGCCTGGGTGGGCTAATCCCCGTTAAAAAAAAAAACAATCAAGAAACATAATACAGAACTAATGAATAACCAATGATTTGATGATTAAATAAGGTATCGGAAGAAAAAAAATTTACTAATTTTATTATTTTGAGAAAATTTATTATGAGAAAAAAGAGGGGTACATTTAGAAATATTCAACAATACAAAGGGTCCTTCTTAAATAAAATTTGCGGTACATTTTTTTTTCCGAGGTGTGAACAGTGCTGCGGAATCAACCCTATCGATCTTGTGATATTTGACTATCTTGTTCTCTCAACTGAACCTCTATCTCTTCCATCAGCTCAAGGAGACCAGTATCGGGGATGTCTAAATTATCCCCATACGCATACTCAACAAGTGGATCGACCCATCCCAATATTACCCGGTCCACTTCAGGGACCTCCACCCGCTCCTCTTCACAGACCTCCATCTGCTCCTCTTCACGGACCTCCATCTGCTCCTCTTCACGGACCTCCATCAGCTCATCTTCACAGTCCTCCACCTTCTTGGTCGATGTCTTGTCTTCCTCACTGTCATCAAACACAGACTCTTCATTGTCATCACTCTCACAGTCTTCAATCGCTTTTAACACTTCTTCATAAAGCCGAGCTGACTCACCTTCATCACCCTCAGCTGACTCACCTTCATCACCCTCAGCTGACTTATCTTTATCACCCTCAGCTGACTCACCTTCATCACCCTCAGCTGACTCACCTTCATCACCCTCAGCTGACTCACCTTCATCACCCTCAGCTGACTCACCTTCATCACCCTCATCTGACTCACCTTCATCACCCTCAGCTGACTCACCTTCATCACCCTCATCTGACTCACCTTCATCACCCTCATCTGACTCACCTTCATCACCCTCAGCTGACTCACCTTCATCACCCTCAGCTGACTCACCTTCATCACCCTCAGCTGACTTATCTTCATCACCCTCAGCTGACTCACCTTCATCACCCTCAGCTGACTCACCTTCATCACCCTCAGCTGACTCACCTTCATCACCCTCAGCTGACTCACCTTCATCACCCTCATCTGACTCACCTTCATCACCCTCAGCTGACTCACCTTCATCACCCTCATCTGACTCACCTTCATCACCCTCATCTGACTCACCTTCATCACCCTCAGCTGACTCACCTTCATCACCCTCAGCTGACTCACCTTCATCACCCTCAGCTGACTCACCTTCATCACCCTCATCTGACTCACCTTCATCACCCTCAGCTGACTCACCTTCATCACCCTCATCTGACTCACCTTCATCACCCTCATCTGACTCACCTTCATCACCCTCAGCTGACTTATCTTCATCACCCTCAGCTGACTCACCTTCATCACCCTCAGCTGACTCACCTTCATCACCCTCAGCTGACTCACCTTCATCACCCTCAGCTGACTCACCTTCATCACCCTCATCTGACTCACCTTCATCACCCTCAGCTGACTCACCTTCATCACCCTCATCTGACTCACCTTCATCACCCTCATCTGACTCACCTTCATCACCCTCAGCTGACTCACCTTCATCACCCTCAGCTGACTCACCTTCATCACCCTCAGCTGACTCACCTTCATCACCCTCATCTGACTCACCTTCATCACCCTCAGCTGACTCACCTTCCTCACTCTCATCTGACTCACTCAACTCGAGGTCGTGTAGTACCTCCTGATAAGACTACTCCATCACCCCTGTGCCATCTTGACATGGCCGTTTCGAGGACACCACCTCCTCGCCTTCATCTGAGAGGTCACCAGTCCTCTTCCTCTTTAGGGAGGGTGATGAGGGTAAGTCAGCTAATGAGTTACCTTCATCACCCTCATCTGACTCACCTTCCTCACTCTCATCTGACTCACTCAACTCTAGGTCGTGTAGTACCTCCTGATGAGACTACTCCATCACCCCTGTGCCATCTTGACATGGCCGTTTCGAGGACACCACCTCCTCGCCTTCATCTGAGAGGTCACCAGTCCTCTTCCTCTTTAGGGAGGGTGATGAGGGTAAGTCAGCTAATGAGTTGCCTTCATCACCCTCATCTGACTCACCTTCATCACCCTCAGCTGACTCACCTTCCTCACTCTCATCTGACTCACTCAACTCGAGGTCGTGTAGTACCTCCTGATGAGACTACTCCATCACCCCTGTGCCATCTTGACATGGCCGTTTCGAGGACACCACCTCTTCGCCTTCGCCTGAGAGGTCTTCAGTCCACTTCCTCTTTAGGGAGCTAGAAATAGCATCAGTCATTTTGTATATACCAGAATGTGTTTGAAATCAGTTGGTATACAACTTCTAATTTTAGGAAAAGCTACAATAACATGGTTGGAATTTTGTCAATAGGAAAACTTGTATAGTGTGGACATGGGAGGTGATGTATGGATAATGGGGATGATCTGTAGATAATGTATTTGTAGTGAAGATGTCAACAGTGTGTGGATAGTGAGGATGTTGTTAATGTGAGGATAGTGAAGATGTTGATAGTGTGTGGATGGTAGAGATAATAGTGTGTGGAACAGTGAAGATATTGATAATGTGTGAATAGTGATGAGGATAGTGAAGATGTTGATAGTGTGTGGATAGTGAAGATGTTAATAGTGTGTGGATAGTGAAGATGTTAATAGTGTGTGGAACAGTGAAGATATTGTTAATGTGTGAATAGTGATGATGATAGTTAAGATGTTAATAGTGTGTGGATAGTGAAGATGTTAATAGTGTGTGGATAGTGAAGATGTTAATAGTGTGTGGAACAGTGAAGATATTGTTAATGTGTGAATAGTGATAATGATAGTGAAGATGTTGATAGTGTGTGGATAGTGAAGATGTTAATAGTGTGTGGATAGTGAAGATGTTAATAGTGTGTGGATAGTGAAGATGTTAATAGTGTGTGGATAGTATAGATAACAGTGTGTGGAACAGTGAAGATATTGTTAATGTGTGAATAGTGATGATGATAGTGAAGATGTTGATAGTGTGTGGATAGTGAAGATGTTAATAGTGTGTGGATAGTGAAGATGTTAATAGTGTGTGGACAGGAGAGATAATAGTGTGTGGAACAGTAAAGATACTTATTATATGTGAATAGTGACGATGATTTTGTGAGGATAGTGAAGATGTTGATATGGTTTGGATAGTGATGGTGTTGATCATGGAGGTATAAAGGGTGGAAGCGGCATACCGCACACTGCCTGAAGCCAGTTCTCCCCCGTGTCGGCCACTTTTGTGTGTTTCTCTGTGTTCAGGTCTTAATTGTAGCTTATAAACGTGTCAGTCTTACCTGTTCTCTACCTGATCTGTTTACATACATACATACATACATAACTACATACATACATACATACATACATACATACACACACGCACACTTATTCTGTTTGTTTATGGCAGTTTGTTATGCGTGTTTGTTATTGATAAAAACATCTTTAATAATTACTTGAAAATTATGTTTACTTAAGTTTGCTACAAAATCAAAGAATTAAATAAATAATTCACTGACTTGACGAATTAAATATTTCTTTCTTTACAAATTTCTCTCTGATATCGATTCCTTTTTCAAACCCAGTATTAATTTCGGATCACCTGAAGAATGCACACCCTAGTTTAGTTCACCTGAAGATTAACCTCCCTAATGCTACGTGGGGTGTTAGGGTGGGGTAGGGTAGGTTAGGTTACGTTAGGTTTGACGTGTGTGGAAGAAGATAGAAGTTTGTTTGTTTGTTTCTTGTTTTATGGAAGCCAAATCGTGTACTGAACATGTTATAAAAACACTGGAGTTGTCGTTATCCTGTGTGTGTGTGTGTGTGTGTGTATATATATATATAAAATGACAATAAGCTACATATAACCTCTACGGAACTCCTCCATTATAAGGTATAGTATATTGTGCCGCTCATACCATACCTGGTGGTGTTACCTGGTGTCTTAAAACGCTTTCTTACCTGTAGCTTTGACATTTACCTGTTGTGACTGTATGCTCCTACACTCACTCACTCACTCACTCGCTAACTCACTCACTCATTCACTCACTCAATCGCTAACTCACTCACTCACTCAACTTATTCACTCACTAACACACGCTTACTCACTCACTCACACAAACCTGAAATCATGTTGTGTATTATACTTAATCTTCCGTAAGAAATTCTTATTTAATTTTCATACTTAGTTTGTACATAATCTCTCTCTCTCTCTCTCTCTCTCTCTCTCTCTCTCTCTCTCTCTCTCTCTCTCTCTCTCTCTCTCTCTCTCTCACGCCATAACACAAGACACACAATCACCATCACTCCACCATTATCACCATCACACTACCACCACCATACCATCACAATTACATTACGATCATCATCACACTACCTTCACTATCACGCCACCATCACCATCACACCATCACACCAACTAGCTACACACACAACTATCACCCTTCTCGACCATGGAACTATATCCCGGGCAAAGTCAGTGGCTGAGGCTGGATGATCCACCAATGAGAATAAAATATCTAAAACAGGATATTATCTCAATGGCTTATTCGTCGTCACGCTGGGATAATACTTAACTTTAAAAACGACCCAGACCTTCGTATTACCGGGGCGAGCGAGAGAGGCCACACTCCCTATGACACTCGTTATCACAAGAGTATATCAGAATAGGTATAGGTTATCACACGCGGATCACGCCCAACTTGAAGTGTCCGATCATCGCACTTATCCGATGACTTAGTTAGGTATCCGGAGCTCAGGTCGACTTATCCGTAAGATTAGGATTGAGTTAACCAGCAGATCCCCCCCCCCCCACATCTCTACCCTCCTCTCCCCCTTCCCCCCTCCCCCCCTCCCCTAGCCTGAGACTTGATATCGCCCATCTCGATAAAACTTGTTGTCGCAAAGTTTTAAGTCTAGCTCAATGATATACGCGCGTGGAACCAGCGGCCATGGTTGGAATACCAATGGTTGGGGTGAGGTGTGGTGGGTGTAGGCTGTGTGGGTGGTGGGTGTAGGGTGAGGTGTGGTGGATGTAGACTGTGTGGGTGGTGTGTGTAGGGTGAGGTGTGATGGGTGTAGACTGTGTGGGTGGTGTGTGTAGGGGTGAGGGTAGTGTAGGTGGTGTGTGTGTGGAGGGTGATGGGTGTAGACTGTGTGGGTGGTGTGTGTAGGGGTGAGGGTAGTGTAGGTGGTGTGTGTGTGGAGGGTGATGGGTGTAGACTGTGTGGGTGGTGTGTGTAGGGGTGAGGGTAGTGTAGGTGGTGTGTGTGTGGAGGGTGATGGGTGTAGACTGTGTGGGTGGTGTGTGTAGGGGTGAGGGTAGTGTAGGTGGTGTGTGTGTGGAGGGTGATGGGTGTAGGCTGTGTGGGTATGTGTGTATGTATGTAGGGATGAAAGTAGTGTAGGTGGATGGTGTTAAGGATGGTGGGTGTAGGTGGTGTGTATGTATGTGGAGGATATATGGGTGTATTGGGGTTTAGGTGTATAACAGTATATGGTGAACAGTTCGAAATTACTGTACACTATACCCCGAGATTTGAGAGAGGTGATGGTGTTGATGGTGACTGGGGAGAGTGATGGTGGTGATAGTGACGTGGGGTTGGACGGTGATAGTGACGAGGGGATGGACGGTGATAGTGACGAGGGGATGGACGGTGATAGTGACGAGGGGATGGACGGTGATAGTGACGAGGGGTGAAACTGAAGCTAATGACAATGACTTTAAGAAGGGAATAGTGATGACAGTAAGGAAACAGAGATGGTGAAAGTGACAGAGACAGAAATGGTGAAAATGAGTGACAACCTGGCAGGAAAATGATGATAATGAATAGAGAAAAAATAAGATAATGAGTAATAACAAGAGGACGATGATTGAACAGGTAAGACGGGCAGGTGAGATACAGGTGTGTGTGGGGGGGGGAGGTAAAGGGTAAAAATTTAATTGCACTTTCATTAGGAATTTTATGTAGTCGATAATGTTAATCCGACCTGATGTTAACTCCACTAGGTGTTAATCCGACCTGATGTTAACTCCACTAGGTGTTAATCCGACCTGATGTTAACTCCACTAGGTGTTAATCCGACCTGATGTTAACTCCACTAGGTGTTAATCCGACCTGATGTTAACTCCACTAGGTGTTAATCCGACCTGATGTTAACTCCACTAGGTGTTAATCCGACCTGATGTTAACTCCACTAGGTGTTAATCCGACCTGATGTTAACTACTCTAGGTGTTAACCCGACCTGATGTTAACTCCACTAGGTGTTAACCCGACCTGATGTTAACTACTCTAGGTGTTAACCCGACCTGATGTTAACTCCACTAGATTTTAACTCGATCTGATGTTAACTCCAATAGGTGTTAACCCGACCTGATGGTAACTCCAATAGGTGTTAAGCCAACCTGATGTTAGCGTCACTAGATGTTAACTCAGGTAAGCGACAGGTATTAGGAGTCTAATTTACTCTCATTAATTCTTGTATCTCTGATTATTTTGTTTATTTCTAGAACGTTTTTGTTATTTTGTCTCTGTTTTTTCATGTTTTTTATTTATTTTTGTTATTGCTATTATTTTTCTTTTTATCTCAATTTTTATATTTGTTTTTATATTGAGTTTTAACTAATAGTCCAAGGTTCCCAATACACCAATAAAAAGGTTACAATCCACACACCTGTACCCACCTGTCCCACACCTGTCCTTACATTGTTGTGGTTGAGGGGGGGGGGGGGGTCACGCATGAGGTGTTAATGGCATCACGATTGATATTATTAGTGTTGCGGTTAAATGTTACCAAAGAAAAAAAATAACATTAAATCAGTATAACATAACATCTCTTGATTCTTCTTTTCATTGGGCGTTGAAAGGAATTTTGGCTAGTAGAGTTATTGAGTAGTTAAGTCTTGACAGGGAGTAGTTAAGGAGTATGACACGAGGCGGGCAGATGCTGTGGTATGCCCCGGGTAGAGCTGAGGAACTGTCTTGTATTTCCTGATTGGTAACACTTGTGGGATGGCTCAACGGAGATCTAGTTTATGTCTGGTTTTTATCTGGTTTATGTCTGGCTTATGTCTGGGTTAGTTGAGGCTAGGTGTTAATGAGAGAAAGGACAGGTATTGGGTAGACCTACCTGTGTGTACTGACCTGCCTGTGTGTGTTGACCTACCTGTGTGTGTTGACCTACCTGTGTGTGTTGACCTACCTGTGTGTGTTGACCTACCTATGTGTGTTTACCTGCCTGTGTGTGTTGACCTACCTGTGTGTGTTGACCTACCTGTGTGTATTGACCTACCTGTGTGTGTTGACCTACCTGTGTGTGTTGACCTGCCTGTGTGTGTTGACCTACCTGTGTGTGTTGACCTACCTGTGTGCACTGACCTACCTGTGTGTGTTGACCTACCTGTGTGTTGACCTACCTGTGTGTTGACCTACCTGTGTGTACTGACCTACCTGTGTGTGTTGACCTACCTGTGTGTGTTGACCTACCTGTGTGTGTTGACCTACCTGTGTGTGTTGACCTACCTGTGTGTACTGACCTACCTGTGTGTACTGACCTACCTGTGTGTGTGTTGACCTACCTGTGTGTATTGACCTGCCTGTGTGTACTGACCTACCTGTGTGTGTTGACCTACCTGTGTGTGTGTTTACCTGCCTGTGTGTTGACCTACCTGTGTGTACTGACCTGCCTGTGTGTGTTGACCTACCTGTGTGTACTGACCTACCTGTGTGTACTGACCTGCCTGTGTGTGTTGACCTACATGTGTGTACTGACCTGCCTGTGTGCACTGACCTACCTGTGTGTGTTGACCTACCTGTGTGTGTTGACCTACCTGTGTGTGTTGACCTACATGTGTGTACTGACCTACCTGTGTGTGTGTTGACCTGCCTGTGTGTACTGACCTACCTGTGTGTGTGTTGACCTACCTGTGTGTGTTGACCTACCTGTGTGTGTTGACCTACCTGTGTGTGTTGACCTACATGTGTGTACTGACCTACCTGTGTGTACTGACCTGCCTGTGTGTGTGTTGACCTACCTGTGTGTGTACTGACCTACCTGTGTGTGTTGACCTGCCTGTGTGTGTTGACCTACCTGTGTGTGTTGACCTACCTGTGTGTGTACTGACCTACCTGTGTGTGTGTTGACCTGCCTGTGTGTGTTGACCTACTTGTGTGTTGACCTACCTGTGTGTGTACTGACCTACCTGTGTGTACTGACCTGCCTGTGTGTGTGTTGACCTGCATGTGTGTATTGACCTACCTGTGTGTGTTGACCTACCTGTGTGTGTGTTGACCTACCTGTGTGTGTACTGACCTACCTGTGTGTACTGACCTGCCTGTGTGTGTGTTGACCTGCCTGTGTGTACTGACCTACCTGTGTGTACTGACCTGCCTGTGTGTGTGTTGACCTGCCTGTGTGTACTGACCTACCTGTGTGTGTGTTGACCTGCCTGTGTGTGTTGACCTACCTGTGTGTGTTGACCTACCTGTGTGTGCTGACCTACCTGTGTGTGTTGACCTGCCTGTGTGTGTGTTGACCTGCCTGTGTGTTGACCTACCTGTGTGTACTGACCTACCTGTGTGTTGACCTACCTGTGTGTACTGACCTACCTGTGTGTACTGACCTGCCTGTGTGTGTTGACCTACATGTGTGTACTGACCTACCTGTGTGTGTGTGTTGACCTGCCTGTGTGTTGACCTACCTGTGTGTACTGACCTACCTGTGTGTACTGACCTGCCTGTGTGTGTTGACCTACATGTGTGTACTGACCTACCTGTGTGTGTGTTGACCTACCTGTGTGTGTGTTGACCTGCCTGTGTGTTGACCTACCTGTGTGTACTGACCTACCTGTGTGTGTTGACCTACATGTGTGTACTGACCTACCTGTGTGTGTGTTGACCTACCTGTGTGTGTTGACCTACCTGTGTGTACTGACCTACCTGTGTGTGTTGACCTACCTGTGTGTGTACTGACCTACCTGTGTGTGTTGACCTGCCTGTGTGTGTTGACCTACCTGTGTGTGTTGACCTACATGTGTGTACTGACCTACCTGTGTGTGTGTTGACCTGCCTGTGTGTTGACCTACCTGTGTGTGTTGACCTACTGTACATGTGTGTACTGACCTACCTGTGTGTGTTGACCTACATGTGTGTACTGACCTACCTGTGTGTGTGTTGGCCTGCCTGTGTGTTGACCTACCTGTGTGTGTTGACCTACCTGTGTGTACTGATCTGCCTGTGTGTGTTGACCTACATGTGTGTACTGACCTACCTGTGTGTGTGTTGACCTGCCTGTGTGTTGACCTACCTGTGTGTACTGACCTACCTGTGTGTACTGACCTACCTGTGTGTGTTGACCTACCTGTGTGTGTTGACCTACATGTGTGTACTGACCTACCTGTGTGTGTGTTGACCTGCCTGTGTGTTGACCTACCTGTGTGTACTGACCTACCTGTGTGTACTGACCTGCCTGTGTGTGTGTTGACCTACCTGTGTGTACTGACCTACCTGTGTGTGTTGACCTGCCTGTGTGTGTTGACCTACCTGTGTGTACTGACCCACCTGTGTGTACTGACCCACCCCTGTGTACTGATCCACCCCCGTGTACTGACCCACCCCCGTGTACTGACCCACCCCCGTGTACTGACCCACCCCCGTGTATTGACCCACCCTCGTATACTGACCCACCCCCGTGTACTGACCCACCCCTGTGTATACTGACCCACCCCTGTGTACTGATCCACCCCCGTGTACTGACCCACCCCCGTGTATTGACCCACCCCCGTGTACTGACCCACCCCTGTGTATACTGACCCACCCCTGTGTACTGATCCACCCCCGTGTACTGACCCACCCCCGTGTACTGACCCACCCCCGTGTATTGACCCACCCCCGGATACTGACCCACCCCCGTGTACTGACCCACCCCTGTGTACTGACCCACCCCTGTGTACTGACCCACCTCTGTGTACTGACCCACCTCTACCTTTACCTGTCCAGCCCACCTATGGATAATTAGCTGTGGTCCCTTTATTTACACCTGGTCAAAATATCCATTGTTTTTCCACGTAACTATACTTTAAATGCCTAATTATATAACCTACATAACTAATTATAGACTCTGGGTAAATTACTATACATACCGCATTGCTAAATTATACGTCTTCAGGTAACATATATCCTTGAGAGAAAATTATATGTCCTATATAATACATAATATAACCAGGATTATATATCTTACATCACAAAAAATATATATCCTACATGGTTAATCTTATATCCTAACAAATAATAGATCCTGGATAATTAATTATATATCCGAAATAAAATATAATACAGCTAAGACAGGTTTATATTATATGCCATTTAAATACTAACATATAATCCTGTGGCTAATTATATAAAATGATATGTTATTTCATTAGTGTTTCTTTGTTATGATACTAAACCGTATCATTGTTATAGCTTGTGATTATAACAGTTTGTTTACCTTGTCTTTGTGTTTTCCTGGGCTATTTTTCTCAATTTCTTCCAGGAGTTTTTTTTCGATTTATTTTTAAGTTTATTTGACATATACTTTTTGGTGTGAATTATTGACCTAGTCTTGTTGTTGTTGTTGTTGTACGTGTTGTTGTTGCTGGTGATGATGGTGTTGGAGGCTGTGGTGTCTTAGTGTGGTTAAGTGTTGATGGTGAAGGTAGAGTTGAATGTGAGGGTATGGTGGTGGTAGAGAGTGTGATGGTAGTGTGTGTGTGTGGTGGTGGTAGTGGTAGAGAATGTGGTGGTAGTGGTGGTAGAGAGTGTGGTGGTGATGGTGTAGAGGAAATTATAGTGGTAATAGTGCTGGAAACATATGGTAATAATGGTGGAAACTATCTCCATGGAGGAAACAAAAAAACGTATTGGCAATGATGGAAATTAAAAATAAACCCAAATTTCAACAATAATGCTGGAAATGTCACGAGTGTTGGCAGACGTAATTGGTGGCAGGGAAAGACAAATTTTGGTTGGCAATAGAGATCAATATATGTGGGAAATAAATACTACATCAAACACTAAATATTTTTTCATGCTTAAAATTCTCTTAAAAGTTAAACCATTGAAAAAAAAAATAGTTTGAAGTCCAATTGAGAATTTTCGAAGGGTGTGGTCGTGGTAATTTATCCAACAAAGTCCAATTGAGATTTTTCGAGGGGTGTGGTCGTGGTTATTTATCCAACATCATTACGTGTTTAGGAAGAGTGTCCCTGATAAGACCCTGTTGTTGTTGTTGTTGTTGACGGATGTGTAATTATCGATAGAAAATAACGCCATCCGGAAGATAATATTGACAACAGGGACATAAAGACAGCCAACAACAGGAACGCTGCAAACAGGGAAAGCAACAGAAGTATTTTGTTTGTTATTGTGAATCCTGTTGTCGTTATTGTGTTATTTTATGTATTATTATTATTATTATTATTTATTATTAATATTATTATTATTATTATTATTATTATTGTTATTAGGCATTTCTGTGCTTCGACAAACTAAAGACAAACACTGAAGTCAGTTTACACTCTTGACTATAACTATTACTGACAGTATAATGAGACTTAATAACTTCTCAAACGGCAGATGTAGAAAAGGTGATCGCTTGTTTTTTTCTGAGTCATTCTGCAGACAATACTGTTGACGTAAGAATAACCAGGTATATTCACGTTTGGATTCGTGTTTTTGTACTTATGTAAACTGTAGTTTGTTTCATGTACTGTATGTTAGTGGTTAATAATGCTTGTAATAACCTTGTTTGTTTGTTCTTATGTTTGTTTATCCTGCTCGTGATATATATACACACACAGACAGACACACACACAGGACAGTGGTGGTTGGTCAGCGCCTGGTGTGGTTGCAGCTGCCTCGCCTGGAGCCGTATAAGACACGGGATAAGACCAACGACATTACCAAGCAATAACTTTCACTGTATCCACGATAATCTTCTCCTGTTATCTCCATTATTCCTTCGTTTTCTAAGTTGTGTGTTTTCTCCACAGGTAAGGCTCCCTGGCGGTGAACACTGGGTTCCTGAGGTGTGTTCCGGTGTGTCGTTGGGTAAAGTATTCATTATAGTCTGTTAATGTTGGTTTTTGAGAGCGGAGGGTTTCTTTTTGTAGGGGTTTCGTTGGTATTATTGATAAAATAATAATAATAATAATAATAATAATAATAATAATAATAATAATTAACGGTTTATTGAAAGTTTTGCAGCCCGAAGGCTGAAAATATACATTGGACAAAAATGACTTATTACATACAAAGACATAGGGTGGGTGGGTCGTTTAACAAAAGCTTTCATTATTGAAAGAAGAAGGAACATGAACTGAACATACAAATTATATGATAAATGGGTGACTACATGTTACACTCACCAGATGTAGAAATGTAATCGTGGTTTTGTAATAATAATTTCCGCAATTTTTTTTTTTTTTTTGGGGGGGGGGGGGGGGGGTATTTGCAGTAAAAAATTTCTCTTGAGTAACACCCAAATATCTCTTAAATTACCCAATGGTTTATAGATTATTACACAAACTTGAGACAGTAATGACCATCTATCTATTACGCTGTGATATTAGTGACAGCTTTACGTTTTGATAAATGTTATCAAATCCTATGGTTGAGGGAAGATAATGGTAACCATCTCGAATAGTTTTTATACATAAAACCGGAATCGTATGTAAAAAAAAATCCGATATCCGGTTTTTTCGTAACATTACCGAATTTGACGAATATTTTGTCTACTGTAACAGAGTCTCTTGGGGTTAGATCGTGAGCTAAACAGATGTTGATTTTAATGAAGGAGAAACTTGAGGAAATGGGAATAAAAATGAGAGATAAAATCGAATGAGTTTTAGAGCAGCTGGACACAGAGATGAAGAAAGGGGGGTTAAGGACCTCTGTGGCGGCAGTGTTAAAGATAAGTTATACAGATAAGACAAGAACAAAGTAGCAAAGAACAAAGAGAGAAATACTGGAAAGTTGAGTGAAACAGAAAATCAGATACTTTGGTCATATAATTAGGGATGACGTGGTGGGAAAACAGATATTAATGGCCAAGATCGATGGTAGGAGAGTCAGGGGGAGTGTAGAGACGAGGATAGATGAATTAAATTGAAAGCTGTGGTCCATGAAGAGATGCAATAGCAGGGAGGATTGGTAAAGACAGGCCTAAAACGTTTGGAGATGTGGGCCGGGGTCGCCAACCCTCAGAGTGGTGGGTCGTTGTCGCCAACCCTCAGAGTGGTGGGCCGTGGTTAGCAATCCTTCGAGTGGTGGGTCGTGTTTAACTATACGAATAGTAGTAACCTAACCTAACCTATCCTAACCTAACTCTTGGTATTCAGTTAAGGATTACTTTGCTTGTGATGATGACGATGATGATGATGATACTACTTCTACTACTACTACTACTACTACTACTTCTTTTTTTTTTTAAGTGGCCTCCAGCCTCCCCCAATAGCCACACCTTCGCCACCATTTAATTACCTTAATATTAAATATCCTAATACATAAGTAGCTATCCTATCTGTGTTAAATTAGTTGAGCCGCAGATCTATGCGGCAGTCAGTGACTGTAGCCTCATAGTCAATATCTGCAGCAGTTGTCTGAGTTGGGGCAGAAGCTCTCGTTCCCCTGAGGCAAAGCAAAGCCGACCGAAGGAGAGAGAAAGACAGTCGACACCTCATCCAGGCTGTAACATAACTTCTGGGCTGCTGCTTCTGTTCGGAGATCCACTCGGCGAGTCTGGCGTAGAAACATCTTGCACTTGGTCCCATCCCACCAGAGGAGTGAAGCTGCCTTGATCAACGTTTTGAATTCTCTTCCCATATGCCCTTCTCTTGTCGTTCTCATTCCTCCTATGTGCAGCATCGAGAGCTAGGTTACGGTGACATGCGGCCATGGGATAAAAAATCCTGATGTCGAAGAAAGCTCGCTGTCCCCGCGTCCAGAATCCTCGAGCGCTGACGTCCACACGGGCTTCGTTAGATGTGTTTGAAGTCCTGTGTTGGAAGATCTCGCCATCCAATGGAAGGAGGGTCGGTTCTACCATGACGTCCCGGCAGATTTCCTTCAACATATTTGCTGTGAGATCCCTTACCTCGTCATGCCTCATGCATATGAAGCCCCCCTTTTTGCACACCATGGCGTGATCGCCGTCATAGGAAGAGCCACACACGCATTGGGAGGGCAAACCTTCTACTGGCAGACCGTACCTTAGAGCAATGGCATCTGTAAATTCTTGTTTATTAAGACTGAAACCATTTGCCCTACTACTACTACTACTACTAATAATAATAACAATAATAATAATAATAATAATAATAATAATAATAATAATAATAATAATAATAATAGACGGTATATGCACAGTCTATACCTGCATGATGTATAAGCATGTTACGGGTGGCCCCGGGTTCGATCCCCGGCAGGGTGAAACTATGGGCAAGTTTATATACGCCATTTGCCTCTGTCTACCCAGCAGTAATTGGAGACCTCTGCCCTGTATGGGCCGGTCGGCCTCCTGCAGTATCCCACTTTCTTATGTTCTTATGTTCTTAAGGCATTAAGGTGAGTCTTGCCTTAATGAGATGAGCCGTGACCCAGCAAGCACGCCGCAATAAACACACTAATTTACCCTCCAGTCTCATTACACATTCGGCGCCATTTTGACCTCAATTTTCATGTAGTTTACGCTGAGCTACAGAGATACGTTTTTATGGAGGAATTTTAACTTACGATTATTTGAGGATTCTGACCGGGGTGTGTGTGTGTGTGTTGTGTGTTATGTGTTAGGTACTGAACGTATCGGTTTTGGTGGTGATGTTAAAGAGAAGGGGAAGGAGGAAGAAGAGGAAGAGTTAGTAGAGGAAGGAAGAGGAAGGGGGAGGAAGAAGGGGGGAAGAGGCGGATAAGTTAGAAGAGGGAAGTTTGGAGAGAAGGAGGAGGAGGAGGAGGAAGAAAAGTTGGAGAAAAGAAGGAAAAAAAGAAGAACAGAAGTTGGAAGAAGATGAGGGGAAAAGTTGCAAGTAGAGGAGTAGGATGAAGAGGAGGAGGAGGAGCTGAAAGAAGAAGAGGAGGACGGGTAGTTAGAGTTGGAAGAAGAAGAGGCGAAGGAAGAAGATGAGGAGAATGGGGAGGAGGAGGAAGATTACAGAACCATATCACCTCAGGAATATAAGTCATTAAACACCTTTACTGTACAGGTAAAGGTGTTTAATGACTTGAGGTATTGTTAGATTTTAACCATAATTTTTTCTTGTGATTTTGAAGAGCAATTTTTGAACACATAATTTTTATTCTGCATATATTCACGATTTAGGGCCACTGATACCGTGAATTTGTTAATGAAGGGATGGTTGGCTTGGCTATCTATCTATCTATCTATCTATCTATCTATCTATCTATCTATCTATCTATCTATCTATCTATCTCCCCCTCATTACCACTCCCTCTTAGAAATGGCACTCAAAATGGCGTCGAATCTGCCCTAAGACACTACCTTGAACTTTCATGAGATGCTTCCTCCTTACCTTAATTACTAAGGGAAAAACACAGTGGCGTACCTCCCTTAGACTTGGGTGGGTGGGAGGCAACACACACACACACGCTAGCGAGCACAACCACCACAATAATTATATACGCCACCCACATTACCTAATTTGCTTAATTATATTTGTTTATGGTCTAATGTTGGCTGGGGTGATCATCAGGCCGTGCGTGGGGTGGGTGGTGGTGGGTGGTGGTG
Organism: Homarus gammarus; assembly: GCA_958450375.1. NCBI lineage: Eukaryota > Metazoa > Arthropoda > Malacostraca > Decapoda > Nephropidae > Homarus > Homarus gammarus. The sequence goes on from CAUDMG010002925.1 coordinate 32,720, forward strand.
GGTGGTGGTGGTGGTGAGGGTAGGTGGTGGTGGTGGTGAGGGTAGGTGGTGGTGGGTGGTGAGGGTAGGTGGTGGTGGGTGGTGAGGGTGGGTGGTGGTGGTGGTGAGGGTAGGTGGTGGTGACGGTGAGTGGTGGTGGGTGGTGAGGGTAGGTGGTGGGTGGTGAGGGTAGGTGGTGGTGGGTGGTGAGGGTAGGTGGTGGTGATGGGTAGTGGGGGAGTGATGGTGGTAAGAGCAGATGGTGATAGTGAGGGTAGGTGCTGGTGATTAGGGTATATTTTTCGGTAGATCAAGAATGGTGGCAAAAGGAAATTAGAGGAGATGGTTAGAAGATAATACTCGTAGTTGGCGGACTGACCATCTTGCCACTGACCATCTCGCCACTGACCATCTCGCGCTGACCATCTCGCCACTGACCATCTCGCGCTGACCATCTCGCCACTGACCATCTCGCCACTGACCATCTCGCCACTGACCATCTTGCCACTGACCATCTCGCCACTGACTATCTTGCCACTGACCATCTCGCCACTGACCATCTTCCCACTAACCATCTTCCCACTGACCATCTCGCCACTGACCATCTTACCACTGACCATCTCGCCACTGACCATCTCGCCACGGACCATCTTCCCACTGACCATCTCGCCACTGACCATCTTTCCACTGACCATCTTCCCACTGACCATCTTCCCACTGACCATCTTCCCACTGACCATCTCGCCACTGACCATCTCGCCACTGACCATCTCGCCACTGACCATCTCGCCACTGACCATCTTCCCACTGACCATCTCGCCACTGACCATCTTACCACTGACCATCTCGCCACTGACCATCTCGCCACGGACCATCTTCCCACTGACCATCTCGCCACTGACCATCTTTCCACTGACCATCTTCCCACTGACCATCTCGCCATTGACCATCTTCCCACTGACCATCTTCCCACTGACCATCTCGCCACTGACCATCTCGCCACTGACCATCTCGCCACTGACCATCTCGCCACTGACCATCTTCCCACTGACCATCTCGCCACTGACCATCTCGCCACTGACCATCTCGCCACTGACCATCTTCCCACTGACCATCTCGCCACTGACCATCTCGCCACTGACCATCTCGCCACTGACCATCTCGCCACTGACCATCTTCCCACTGACCATCTCGCCACTGACCATCTTGCCACTGACCATCTCGCCACTGACCATCTCGCCACTGACCATCTCGCCACTGACCATCTCGCCACTGACCATCTTGCCACTGACCATCTCGCCACTGACCATCTCGCCACTGACCATCTTGCCACTGACCATCTCGCCACTGACCATCTTGCCACTGACCATCTCGCCACTGACCATCTTGCCACTGACCATCTCGCCACTGACCATCTCGCCACTGACCATCTCGCCACTGACCATCTTGCCACTGACCATCTCGCCACTGACCATCTTGCCACTGACCATCTCGCCACTGACCATCTCGCCACTGACCATCTTGCCACTGACCATCTTGCCACTGACCATCTTGCCACTGACCATCTCGCCACTGACCATCTTGCCACTGACCATCTCGCCACTGACCATCTCGCCACTGACCATCTCGCCACTGACCAATGATCAGTGGCAAGATGGTCAGTGACCATCTTGCCACTGATCATCTTGCCACTGACTGTGGATGTTATTAATTTTGTTATTTTTGTTCATTATTTATTCATGTTCTTCTAGTCTCTTCATTTTATTATTCATTCTTAAGTTATTAATTTTGTCATTATTTAACTTTGTTGTCATACATGTTTACTTCCATACACTACAAGGTTCATACAAGTGTTCATACAGGGGTTCATACAAAGATCCATAGTTGAGTTCATACAAGGGTTCATACAAGGGTTCACACAGGGGTTCACACAGGGGTTCAAAAGGGGTTCATACAGAGGTTCATACAAGGGTTCATACAGGGGTTCATGCGAGGGTTCATACAAGGGTTCAACAGGGGTTCATACAAGGGTTCATACAGGGGTTCATACAGGGGTTCATACAAAGATCCATAGTTGCTTTCATACAGGGGTTCATACAAGGGTTCGTACAAGGGTTCAACAAGGGTTCATACAAGGGTTCATACAGGTTTCATACAGAGGTTCATACAAGGGTTCATTCAGGGGTTCATACAGGGGTTCATACAAGGGTTCATACAGGGTTCATACAAGGGTTCATACAGGGTTCATACAGGTGTTCATACAAGGGTTCATACAAGGGTTCAACAGGAGTTCATACAGGGGTTCATACATGGGTTCATACAGGGGGTTCATACAAGAGAGATGGGGTCTTAACACGAGAGCCGCCATAATAAGCCGTGAACTCACTTAATGATATAATTACATAAAGGTTATTCAGGAAACGTCATCTCACACAATGCAATAGCTGATACGTGTGTGTGTGTGTGTGTGTGTGTTTATGTGATATAAACACTGTACAGTTTTAGTGTAAATTATAACCCAAACATTATCTTGTGTACACCTATAAAGACTGTTCGTTATTTCCTGTCTTCACTGCTACACATAAGACACGGTCATGTAGGAAACGTTGTGCAATTACGTAGAAGTTAATAAGGACGCACCCTCCTGCACACAACCAATAAGCCTTCAAGATTCATTAATTTATTATTAGATACAAAAGTTGCACTAATACAAGATATGTAAACATGGTTGGCTGATATAGAAGTCATTAAGGTACTTCAACTTGTCCGCGGGTAACACAAGAGTCATTATCTATTGCTTCCTGAGACTACCTTGGTTCTAATTGGCAGTATCTCATTGTTATCAACTCATCTCAAAGGTCCAATTTCCCTAGCAAGTCATCATTAGTAACTGATTTCTTTATGTCGTTTCTCTCAACACGACGGAGGAGGAGATGAAGGATACGTGCTTTAATTGTCGTCATATATTAATGTGTCGGTTTTTGTTGTGACTCGAGACGCAATGATTCAGGTGCACGTAGTTGTGGAAGTCAGTGGTCCGGGTCACACACTCGCTCTTCATTATTTCAGTATTATGTTTCCCACCACTCCTCCCTCACCCCTCACCCACCATTCTCCATAGCCCCCCCCCCCCCCCCCGCACCACTCACACCCTCCTCCCTCCTCTCCCGTCCACATGGCCCCACGCTCCCCTAAACGCTCTCACTCTGGGAAGATAATATTTTCGCTTTCAGGACCTTCACCCTTCCCCTCTCCTCCCTTTTCCAACTCCCCTCCCTCTCCTCTTCCTTTCCCAGGGCATCAGTTCACAAGTCGTGGTCAGCGGGTCCTGACAGATGACCGGCAAGTTGAGTGGTAATGTAGACATAACTAAGTGTTAATGACCCTCTGGTGACCTCCCCTCTTTACCTGACCACACCACAGAACCCTAAGTGACCTCCCCATGGTACGGTTCCAGCCACAGACTGACCAGACTGCTCATGGGTGACCCCCCTTCTTGAACTGACCACAACACAGGATAACCACCATGTTTCCAGGTCAATGGGCACCAGTGATAATGGCCTCCACCCTAACCTGACATTATCATTAAAATTTGGGCCATTTGAATTGAGGCTCATTAAGGCTGGGAACCTAATCCTTACCTGTTGGTTGGGATAAGTCTGAGTCTCACTAGGATGGGTTCGTATGACCTCATCATGGCTAACCCGCACCACTGTGTCCAAGGCGTCCCAGGGGGCGGGATGGGGTGCTGGGGCGGCTCATTGACTTGAAATTGTACCTCAGAGTGGGCGACGTGTGTCCAGGGGGTGGAGCAACAGGCTTTGGAATAATAATAATAATAATAGTAATAATAGTAATAATAATAATAATAATAGTAATAATAATAATAATAATATTCTCCATCATGTTAGCACAGTTATCATTATAATTTATTGATACGAGGGATACAGTGAACACATTATCTTGTATTCCTGTAAAATAAAGATACATTATATACACATTAAGTCCCTCAATAAACTCAACACATTACGGTACCTACAAGGTATCCTCTAAGCTTATTTACTTATTTTTTCATCACGTCACTTTGATTTACTCATGACGTCACATTTTTTTTCATTACGTCACGGTCTGTTTACATTTGCGTGTTGTTGGTCCATCAATCGTCACTAAACAGCTGAAGTGAGAGAGAGTTTCGTCGTTCATCATCGTCATAATCTTCTATTGTACTGCACCGCCTTGCACGTCGAGAGGATCCCTGAACCCCTGCTGTAATATTGGATATCATATTTAGCCTTTTATAGAGAACCAGTCGACGAGGGACGTTAGCGAGGAAGTGTAGTGTTGTAATATTGAGGGGGGATGAAATTAAACCCGTTATATACAATAGGGCAACCAACGTATTACATCTGCATATTGGACCTTGATGGCAGTTGGTGTGATCTACTGGCAAGGCTTGACGTGCAGGTGGTACTGTACTTGAACACAGTGAACAATAGTTTCCACAGTACATAATGTTGTTCATAATGTTGCTGGAAATAACATCTGGTGGCTGTGTTGGTCAACCTTGGCCGAATTAACTTTATCTATCTATCTATCTATCTATCTATCTATCTATCTATCTGTCTATTTATCTGAACTACATACTAGCATAAGACGGAATAGATTAGTGTGCCCGACTTGAGATATGAACTTGCTAGACTTTGTGATATTAACATCCATGCTTACAGACAGTCACCAGGACAACAGCTACGTGACTCATGCTATTTGTTTACATTATCATCCAAGATTACAAGACTTAATAACTAAACCGAACGACAACACGACATTGTATACACAGCCACCAACCCCCAGCCAGGCACGTCCTCGACTGTGTGAAGATAGAACCTTTTAGGGACAGGTCCAAGCACACTGTGTGTGAAATGGCACAACACTTCATCTCTAATGGCAAGATAGCCGACATATTAAGATTGTATCCACTTTTTTGCACTTAGTATCTATGTCAGTTCTCATGTACAGAACCAAATACGCAATGTGCTTGAATACCTCCCACGTAAATGTGAATAACAAAGTGTGAGGCCAGACATACTGCCTAACACGCCTGTTCTCACGCATTTGTGAATAAGTTACCCTTTATGTATAGAACTAAACAAATAATGTAAATGAAATACTGTGTAACTTTCAGTGCCATAATATCCTGACAACCGGGGTTAATTATTATGACCCTTTGTAAACCCTACTCTGTAATCCTTTTGCGCTACCGCTCACAGGATGAGTGTGGGGTGCACAATAAAGTAGCCGCTGCAAGCGGCAAAATCAATCAAATCACATTATTGAATTACTGTACCGCTGTTGTCACCCCCCCCCCCCCAACCTTCCCTACCGGCAACCCCGAAGCCCCCCCTCTCCCACCAAGATACTACTACTACAGCCTCCCCCAATAGCCACACCTTCGCCGCCATTTTATTACCTTAAAATTAAATATCCTAATGCATAAGTAGCTACCCTAGCTGTGTTGAGTTAGTTGAGCCGCAGATCTATGCGGCATTCAGTGACTGTTGCTTCATAGTCAATATCTGCAACTGTTGTCGGCTTTGGGGCCGATGCTCTCGTTCCCCTGAGGCAGAGCAAAGCCGACCTAAGGAGAGAGAAGGACAGTCGACATCTCATCCAGGCTGTAACATAACTTCTGGGCTGCTGCTTCTGTTTGGATAGCACCTCCGCGAGTCTGGCGTAGAAGCATCTTGCACTTGGTCTCATCCTACCAGAGGTTGTGAAGACTAGAGGAGTGAAGCTGCCTTGATCAACGTTCTGAATTCTCTCCCCGTATGCTCTTATCTTGTCGTTTTCGTTCCTCCTGTGTGCAGCGTCTAGAGCTAAGTTAAGGTGACATCCGGCCATGGGATCAAAAATCCTGATGTCGAAGAAGGCTCGCTGTCCCCGAGTCTAGAATCCTCGAGCGCAGACGTCAACACGGGCTTCGTTGGATGTTGGATGTGTTTGAAGTCCTATGTTGGAAATTCTCACCATCCAATGGATGGAGGGTCGGTTCTACCCTGATATCACGGCAGATTTCCTTCAACATATTTGCTGTGAGATCCCTTACTTCGTCATGCCTCATGCATATGAAGCCCCCTTTCTAGCACACCATGGTGTGATCGACGTCATAGGAAGAGCCACACACGCATTGGGAGGGCAAACCTTCTACTGGCCTACCGTACCTTAGAGCAATGGCATCTGTAAATTCTTGCTTATTGAGACTAAAACCATTTGCCCTTATCGGTAACGTTGTTAACCAGTTCGAGGCGCCCACCTCCTGCGCTATAGCTACTTTTTTTCTTCAAATTCTCTGGTACTTGCAGCATCAGTTGCTGCAACTTATCACTTTGGCCGTGCTGCCGTTCTGTCATAATGGACCGTTGAATCTTGTTTACTATTACTACTACTACTACTAATACTACTATCCTTTTATTAATACAGTACGTGGCCTCCAACCACCCACAATAGCCACACCTCCTTCGCCACAATTTTATTACCTTTCTATCACCACTACCACCATCCACCACCACCACCACCATCCACCACCACCACCACCACCACCACCACCACCACCACCACCACTACTACTACTACTACTACTACTACTACTACTTTATTTTTTTTTTTTTTAAACGTGGCTTCCAGCCTCCCCCAATAGCCACACCTTCGCCACCATTTATTTACCTTAATATTAAATATCCTAACACATAAGAAGCTATCCTATCTGTGTTAAATTAGTTGAGCTGCAGATCTATGCGGCATTCAGTGACTGTAGCCTCATAGACAATATCTGCAGCAGTTGTCGGAGTAGGGGCAGAAGCTCTCGTTCCCCTGAGGCAGAGCAAAGCCGACCGAAGGAGAGAGAAGGACAGTCGACATCTCATCCAGGCTGTAACATAACTTCTGGGCTGCAGCTTCTGTTCGGAGATCAACTCCGCGAGTCTGGCGCCCATCCCACCAGAGGTTGTGAACACTAGAGGAGTGAAGCTGCCTTGATCAACGTTTTGAATTCTCTCCCCATATGCCCTTCTCTTGTCGTTCTCGTTCCTCTTATGTGCAGCATCGAGAGCTAGGTTATGGTGACAAGCAGCCATGGGATCAAAAATCCTGATGTCGAAGAAAGCTCGCTGTCCCCGCTTCCAGAATCCTCGAGCACTGACGTCCACACGGGCTTCGTTAGATGTGTTTGAAGTCCTGTGTTGGAAGATCTCGCCATCCAATGGAAGGAGGGTCGGTTCTACCATGACGTCCCGGCAGATTTCCTTCAACATATTTGCTGTGAGATCCCTTACCTCGTCATGCCTCATGCATATGAAGCCCCCCCTTCTTGCAGACCATGGCGTGATCGCCATCATAGGAAGAGCCACACAAACATTGGGAGGGCAAACCATCTACTGGCCAACCGTACCTTAGAGCAATGGCATCTGTAAATTCTTGTTTGTTAAGGCTGAAACCATTTGCCCTTATCGGTAACGTAGTTAACCAGTTCGAGGCGCCCACCTCCTGTGCTATAGCTACTTTTTTTGTCAAATTTTCTGGAACCTGCAGCAATAGTTGCTGCAACATGTCATTTTGGCAGTGCTGCCGATCTGTCATAATGGACCTACGAATCTTATTTACTTCGCTGGTATCCACTTCCCCTGTTGCATTCTGGGCTATTATGTGGTCAGTGAGGGCTGCCGTGAGCTTAAGTGAATTTTGATGTTCAGTGTCAGCAATCTCCTCTGGATTAGTTAGTCCCATCCCTCCCAGTCTTGGTGGAAGTGCAAGAAGTGTTCCTTCTGCTGGGGTTAAGTCAGGGTGTTTCACTAGTTTGGGAATGAACTTGACACTGATAGCTTCTTCCAGAGGGTGGAGGAGGGGTCCGATCTCAGGGCTGGTACGCATCAGGTAGTTCCAGCAATGCTTGACTCCATGGGTGAATGCTGCAAAGGCCGCATGTGGCTCTGTGTTAGCAATCTCAGACAGAGCTTGGATTTCGCTAACCCACTACTACCACTACTACTACTACTACTACTATTTCTAATACTACTACTACTACTACTACTATTTCTACTACTACTACTACTAATTTTTTTTTTTTTTTTTTAACGTGGCCTCCAGCCTCCCCCAATAGCCACACCTTCGCCACCATTTATTTACCTTAATATTAAATATCCTAATACATAAGAAACTATCCTATCTGTGTTGAATTAGTTGAGCCGCAGATCTATGCGGCATTCAGTGACTGTAGCCTCATAGTCGATATCTGCAGCAGTTGTCGGAGTAGGGGCAGAAGCTCTCGTTCCCCTGAGGCAGAGCAAAGCCGACCGAAGGAGAGAGAAGGACAGTCGACATCTCATCCAGGCTGTAACATAACTTCTGGGCTGCTGCTTCTGTTCGGAGATCAGCTCCGCGAGTCTGGCGTCGAAACATCTTGCACTTGGGCCCATCCCTCCAGAGGTTGTGAACACTAGAGGAGTGAAGCTGCCTTGATCAACATTTTGTATTCTCTCCCCATATGCCCTTCTCTTGTCGTTCTCGTTCCTCCTATGCCCAGCATCGAGAGCTAGGTTACGGTGACAAACGGCCATGGGATCAAAAATCCTGATGTCGAAGAAAGCTCGCTGTCCCCGTGTCCAGAATCCTCGAGCACTGACGTCCACACGGGCTTCGTTAGAAGTGTTTGAAGTCCTATGTTGGAAGATCTCGCCATCCAGTGGGAGGAGGGTCGGTTCTACCATGACGTCCCGGCAGATTTCCTTCAACATATTTGCTGTGAGATCCCTTACCTCGTCATGCCTCATGCATATGAAGCCCCCCTTCTTGCAGACCATGGCGTGATCGCCATCATAGGGAGAACCACACACGCATTGGGAGGGCAAACCATCTACTGGCCAACCGTACCTTAGAGCAATGGCATCTGTAAATTCTTGTTTGTTAAGGCTGAAACCATTTGCCCCTATCGGTAACGTAGTTAACCAGTTCGAGGCGCCCACCTCCTGCGCTATAGCTACTTTTTTTGTCAGATTTTCTGGAACATGCAGCAATAGTTGCTGCAACATGTCATTTTGGCAGTGCTGCCGATCTGTTGTAATGGACCTACGGATCTTATTAACTTCGCTGGTGTCCACTTCCCCTGTTGTATTCTTGGCTATTATGTGGTCAGTGAGGGCTGCCGTGAGCTTAAGTGAATTTTGATGTTCAGAGTCAGCAATCTCCTCTGGATTAGTTAGTCCCATCCCTCCCAGTCTTGGTGGAAGTGCAAGAAGTGTTCTTTCTGCTCGGGTTAAGTCAGGATGTTTCACTAGTTTGGGAATGAACTTGACATTGATTGCTTCTTCCAAAGGGTGGAGGCGGGGTCCGATCTCAGGGATGGTACGCATCAGGTAGTTCCAACGATGCTTGACTCCATGGGTGAATGCTGCAAAGGCCGCATGTGGCTCTGTGTTAGCAATCTCCGATAGAGCTTGGATTTCGCTAACCCACTCATTCACCTTTCGCGCTACGTACTGGGTCTTGAAGTCCGTAGTGCCAATTACTGCACCTAGATGTCTTTGGCCGTCCTTAGTTATTTTGACCTCACTTTCGCCGAAAACCTCCACAGCCCGATCATAATGATCTGGCTTCACGATGAGGAAGGATTTGCTGGCGTTTGGGTGGTACCCTATTTGTGGACCTCGCGATGTTACCAGGTCCCACCACTTTTTGATGTCCTCCACTTTTCCTGCTCCTGTGAGGTCATCAGCATAAGCCACTTGCTTGACCCTAGTTGTTTCAAACTTTATTTCTTGTTGGAGCACTGATAGGCCTATTGCATACATTGCCATTGCAACGGGGTCCCCCTGTGTTGTTCCCTCGGTCGACTGTAGGATGGTATCACCTCGTAGAGCCGTGTTGTTTACTATGTAGAGGTCTGATGGATTCCTATACGAATTTTCAACATACATCGCAAAGCTAGGACACTTGATCTTGATGTTGTGCAGTGCAGCCTTGCGGTTAAGTATGTTGAATGCATTTGAAGCATCCACCAGGAGAACGGCCTCGCAATCACGCTGCTCAAATATCAATCTCATGGCGTGAATGGCTGCCTCCCCACCAGCCTGGTGGCCAGCACACACTTGTAGGTTCCCGGCTGCTGCCCTGACATCATCCTTTACCACCTCCATTATGCACTTTCCGATAATCCGCCTCAGCACTTCCCCCACCCCTATAGGTCTACATCCTGGTTTCTTTTCCAGAGGAATAAGGCGGCAGGCCGTCAGGGCCTGGAGGTGATGGCAGCAAGAGGATGCAAGCTTTCTTGCAAGGGCGGCAATGGCAGTGCAGAGATCGCTTGCTACAGGGCCAAACTTGTTTGTGCTGAGGATGACTCTCCAACCGTTTGCATCCAGACCTGAAGGACCGGCTCCTCCACGAGTCTTCAGTGCCTTTTTCCACACCATCTCTCCTGTTATTTTCTCGAACAGGACAGCATTTGGTGGGATATAGTCACCCGGGAGCCTGATGCCTTCAACTTCACTTGCAGGGGGATGTTTCTCTTTCAATAGTCTTAATGTCTCTTTGTTTATTGGCATCACCCCACCGGAAGAATCCTGAGTGAGAGATCTTACCGCGAGAGACACTTTTCCCACAAGCATTTTGTTTCCAAATTTTCTTGCCACGTCATCGGTGTTTTGCTTTCCGTCACCCGTAGATTTTAGTCTCTCCTGCAGTGTTCTTGCTTCACCTAGGAGATCATCTAGGGCCCCAGTCCGCCACATTGTCGATCTTCTCTTCATTGCTGCCACATTTTCTTTGTGCTTAGCCTTTGTGTGTGTCCTCTGACAAAATAGATGTGGTATTATTGCCAGTATTTGAAGAGCTAGGGGGGCGAGGAAGCGGTCCTGAGTGTAATCAGTCATGAAGTAAGTCATCTCCCGAATCATTTCTTTGGTGGCCGCACACTTAGGTGGTTCAAATAAGTTAGCGGGCGACCACTTGACAATTTCTGAGTAGGTTTCTTTGACCCATACGCCTGCATTTTCCATCGACATGCCTTTCCACTGAGGCGGCTGTCTCTCATTCTCCTCCTGGACACCTGCTACTGAGGGAGCAGCATTTATTAGTACTACATTTTCGGGTTGAGTAGACTCACTGCTATCATTTCGGATATCATCGGGTAGTTGGGTCCCGGCGATATCCACTGTGGCCGCCTGTGTCCGCTCCCTGCCACGTGGGTTCCGACACTGGTCTAGCTTCCTGCAATCCACACTACTACTACTACTACTACTACTACTACTACTACTAATAATAATAATAATAATAATAATAATAATAATAATAATAATAATAATAATAATAATAAAATAAGGTTAAAAAATCAAGTAAATCATTCAGTGAGCCGAAAAGTTTTAATGGTTTTATATGAGTTTTATAACTATGACAAAAGTCGTATAAGTTGTGATTACTCATTAGATTTTTAGAATTACGAACTGCGACGAACTGCTTCACTGATATTAAGTCTGAGTTTTGGTTGTGGTCAAATGTGGGGTTAAGTCATGGTTGTTAAACACTTGAGTACGATGCTTACTTCCCCAGAGTACAATGAATTACTATATTATTCAACCCTCTGAGTACGATAACTCTTTGCATACAGGAATTTTATCCTTTTAAATACGATAACGTATTTCCTTGAGTACCAAACTGTACTCAGTGGGTTGAGACTTTTTACTCAAGCGTTAAAGGCTTCTAGTATATTGAAGCGCTATACTGACTTGAGTCATGATGAGAAACCTGTCTTATTCTTGTCTGTCCCACACACCAGACGTGAACCCATCCAGTTATAAATTAATGGTAAGCATCTAAACTTTCGTAAGACTTCTCTGATTTTCCTTTAAATTTGGATACTGCTTTCACGAGATAGAGTGGACATAGCACTCACCAGCTGACCTATAGATAGTTGGTTTGGGCCCGGGGCACCTCCAATCGACCCAGTTGTGGATAGGTACCTGGCATTAGTTGAGGGAAGTGTGCGTGGTGTCGGCCATTATATTCTCCTTATGTATCTAGGACTCAGTAACCAGTCCTCTTTATCCACACTCTCACTTTAATTCATGAAATATTTATAAGTGTCATGATACTGGAGACCAAGTGGGTGATCTTCCTGTTAGGGCTGTCAACCTTGATGGTGATGAGCTGCAGCAGCCAGGTGTTATTATACTGTTTTATCTCTTTTTAGACGCGTCATATAAGTGTTCCACCACTAGAGAGAAAATGATGCCGTTGTTCTCAAATAATGTGACGATCATCAACTTGTACAGTACACTATGATATTGTTTATATTGATAACGTCATTTTGATCAGGTGCCTTATAGACTTCCGTTAAGTTATTAATGTTTGTAGGTCTTGCTTCTCAACAGAACTTAAGTTAAATTCTTAAGTGTTAATCTGGGTCGCTTCTGACTGATTATAACAATATGTTGATGGGTTTAAATGGCGTCGAAATTGCACAGAAACTCTATTTCATGTAAACACATTCCCAACTCTCAGTGGCATGGAAATATATAGCACAGGGCTCTTTGAGGGCCCGGATCCTGTGTGAGTATGACACTCAAGAATTTGTAATGGCTAATTTAATAGTTTCCGATGTTCCAATTTCTATAATGTTAATTCAGACATTACTGATAATATAGGAGAAGGTAACAGTCTGCCCGATGGCCGGTTTACCATTTAGATTTCGTCATAAAGCGTGTAATGTGCAATGAAAGTGAGATGAACTGTAGACGCTTGTGCTTGCATTATTTTTCTTACTGCTGAATTTAGAAAATGGAATATTGACGTTAATGGATCAATTTAGAAAAATGAACGTTGACTCTAATGGATCGATGTAGAAAATGAGATTCTGACTTCACTTATACATATAAATAAAATGTGAAGTTACTCATTATAGATCGATTCAGAAAAAGAGATGTTGATGTTGGTTATATTAACATAGAAAGAAGAGTGCTGATGATTATAGGTGGTTTCAGACAATTGGATATTTCTTTATTATTAAGTATGAATTGGCCGTAATGACCCAGGTGTTGACGGCCAGAAAAGCAATTAAACAACCAAACAAAACAAGGATGTATTAGTCCACGAGTATTAAAGGTTTGAACGAACATCAGGGTAATTTTGTTTCTTGAATCATTTTTAAGAGCGAAATTGTTTTAGAAATTCTCATAATTATTGGAGTAGGCTTGAATATGTAGAGAGACATTGGGTTATCTCTCTCTCTCTCTCTCTCTCTCTCTCTCTCTCTCTCTCTCTCTCTCTCTCCTTCCCTCCCACCCGTTGGTTCAGTAATGTTTCATTCCACTTAGAGTGTGCCATGCTGTGTGCTGAAGTTATCTTAAACTCCCCTAACTGTGCCTCCTCCTCCCTTGTGGATCCGCCACTAATAACACGACATTCCCGGCTAATGGTGGTAATTCTCTCGCTGCGGTGCGTCCGTAAGGCGAATTTTATAAGTCTCTTGAATTACAGTTTTATGGAGATAATTACATTGTTTTGGTGTGGATAATGAAGGTTTGTTTTAGTAACCGCGGTAATAGTTGACCGATTTCTTTTTTTTAATTATTTAAGTTTATATTGTAAACATGATAAGATTGGCCCATATTTTTAGTTACTCTATTGGTAATTATAATAAATTTAACGTTGTTTATCATTAATTTATATGGAATGTATAGTAAGTTTAACGAATTTTCTATAGTTTATCCGGGAGAATAAAAAATATATCACAACGCGAAGTTTTGAACAATGTTTATACCAGTCTTGAAAGACGTAGTTTCTATAACTTATCGAATTGTTTTCTCTACAGTTTACCAGTCAAAGATTGGTACAGTTTTGTTGACTGTCTCACCATGTGTGTGTGTGAGACGAGCGGTACTGGAGCACTTGACACGCCTCGGGTTGACTCGTAAATGTTTCAGACTTGAGCGTCAGAGTGGGAGTGTGTCGCCTCCAACACTTCGTCTTTAACGATAGAATGATATTACGACTTACAAGAGAACAACTCTAGTGGAGAACTGTAACATCCACAGGTTTTGAGTAGGTTTATTAATAACACATTTCCTTGCCGGAAAAAAAATTAATGATAGGCAGCCATTTTTATAAAATTTAGTTGAAAAATTTAAGATACCGGTAAAAGCGGAACACGTAAGGTGTGACGTCACTGAAGGAAAGCAGGCTGCCAGCTGTATGTCATCTTAAAAATAAGTCTTATTTTATAATTTCAAACTCCGTATATTATGCCAATAAATCCCTGTAGGTGTTCGTGATCCATGTATTTGCTGATAACCACACAGGAAAAAAGAAAACACGAAGTTCCTGATGTGAAATACATGAAAGCTCTGGGAAATCCGTTTATTATGATATTTGTATTGGTAATTCATAAATGGAAAGCAACTATTCAAGTGATGTTAATATATTACAACAACTTATTTTCATTTCATCCACAGTTGTCAACAAAGGACTGGGAAAACTCTTCTTGGGGCAGCCACTATACTGAAGAAGCGTGGGAAGTAGGTCACATGTCTCACACCAGGTGGCCTCAGTTACCATTCAACTTTCAAGGTGGGTGCATGTCAAAAAATATTCATTACAATATTGGTTTTCTATCCAATATACTATTTTGAATTTATTATGTTTAAATCCCTTTTATAGTTATGTCATCGAGAGAACTTTTCCAGATTGTTATTTTTTAACGAGTTTTTACACTAAAACATTGGCAGTATTTTTTATAACGTTTTCGTCCATTTCATGAGGCGCCAACAATAACACTAAAAGGAAAATAAAATTGTGGTTGACCTTTAAACACCTTCCTGCTGTAGGTCATCTGCGGACACACCTTGTAGACGACTGTTCGGTGGTGCAGGCGCTTATTTACCATATGTCCAACTTTCAACACCAATTTCAAATATTTTTTTAGTTGACGGTTATGATAGTTTCACCCCATAGTTTCTGTAATTAGTTGGTCCAGTATTTAATTGGCAAATGAACCAAAGTCCAAAATAAACAGATATAGATGTCTTCGGCGGTGGCTCCTCCATAATTGTGGTCAATTTCTCATCATCCAACTAACTAAGCGATCCTCACCAGCTGTAGGTGTTACATGGTTCCTGTAAAACAAAAAGGAAAGTTATACGTATACAGTAGTATCGATTTAAACAAGAAGTAAAACAAATATTATACAGCGGCAGTAAAAGACTGGTTACATTTATACAATCTGCTGTTGACTAGCAGCTCGTATTTTGACATTTTAATGACCACCGCCCTGTTGTTTTGTTTTATTTAAGTAACAGGACCAGGACATGATTACTTGAATGAGATAATGTATGATAAGACGCCTCATTCATGATTCTGTCTCGTCTAGTTGTAAACATGAAATTATGTATATTTTTTGTAACTACACCAAACAAACTTTATATACGGAGCCTATTTTTATTACACTAGTATTAATATCGGAGAGGGCTTAGGGTGGCCAGAGGTGTGTGTGGTGGTGGGGTGTGTGAGGTGTGTGGTGTGTGGTGGTGGTGGGTGTTGGTGGTGAGGTGTGTGTGGTGGTGGTGGTGATGGTGTTGGTGGTGAGGTGTGTGTGGTGGTGGTGGTGATGGGTGTTGGTGGTGAGGTGTGTGTGGTGGTGGTGGTGTTGGGTGTTGGTGGTGAGGTGTGTGTGGTGGTGGTGGTGATGGGTGTTGGTGGTGAGGTGTGTGTGTGGTGGTGGGTGATGACGGTAGGGAGGTGTAGCCCCATCAAAGGAGAGGAGAAGGATGGAAGAGAGAAAAGAAGGAAGGAAGGAAAGAAAGAAGGAACAGAGGTCAAAAGTGGGAAAGAAGGGGAGGAAAGAATGGGAAAAAAGGAAAAGAGAAAGTGAGGGTTGAGAAATACAAGAGAGGAGAATAAAGGAAGGAAAACAGGGGAAAGTTAGATGGAGGGCAAGTTAATAAGAGATGAGATTGGAAGAAGGAAAAGAGGGAAAGAAGAAAGAGGGGAAAAAAGAGAGCAAGAGAGGGGAAAAGGTAAAAGAGGGAACATTTGAAAGTAAGAGAGGGGAGGAGGGGAACCGTCACGCCAGCCAAATCCCAGGAGGTTAAGTAATCTAACTTGATGCTTATCCAGAACTAATGGGGGGGGGGGGGACTTAGTGGGGTGATTGTTAGTGGGGGTGATTGTTTGTGGGGGTGATTGTTTGTGGGGGTGATTGTTAGTGGGGGTGATTGTTAGTGGGAGTAATTGTTAGTGGGGTGATTGTTAGTGGGGGTAATTGTTAGTGGGGTAATTGTTAGTGGGGGTAATTGTTAGTGGGGGTAATTGTTAGTGGGGTAATTGTCAGTGGGGGTAATTGTTAGTGGGGGTAATTGTTAGTGGGGTAATTGTTAGTGGGGGTGATTGTTAGTGGGGGTAATTGTTAGTGGGGTAATTGTTAGTGGGGTAATTGTTAGTGGGGTGATTGTTAGTGGGGTAATTGTTAGTGGGGTGATTGTTAGTGGGGTAATTGTTTGTGGGGTGATTGTTAGTGGGGGTAATTGTTAGTGGGGGTAATTTTTAGTGGGGTAATTGTTAGTGGGGGGAAATTCAAATCGAGGAAACTCGGGGTCAGGAAGGACTTAACACGGGGACTCAATTACACGTGGGTACTGTTGGTGATGAGGTGGGGTTGATAGTAGTAGTGGTGGTAAGGATGGTGTTGGTGTTAGTTGTGGTGGTGGTAGTGAGGTGGTATTGAGGTTAATGATTGTGATGATGATAATGAGGATGGTGTTGGTGTTGGTTGTGGTGGTGGTAGTGAGGTGGTATTGAGGATAATGATTGTGATGATGATAATGAGGATGGTGTTGGTTGTATGGTAAAGTGAATCGATTACACTGACATAAACTATGGACAAATCTTCAGGTTGGTCTTAGTATTTGTGTACGAGAATAAACATAAACAAGTCTACATTACCTTTAATACGTAACTAAATACTAAACCCTCTTGTGTCCTCGTGTTGGTTCATCCATTTGTGTCTTGCTCGTGTTGACTGGTTCACGTGCTAGAGCTTGCTGGGGTGACTCACTCTTGTAATGAGGAGATAGTTTTTGTTGTTGTCGTTTAACACTGAGGAGGGTCGGCAGGAGAGGGGGGAGGTCAGCAGGAGAGGGAGGGTCAGTAGGAGAGGGTGGGTCAGTAGGAGAGGGTGGGTTAGTAGGAGAGGGAGGGTCAGTAGGAGGGGAGTCAGCAGGAGAGGGAGGGTCAGTAGGAGAGGGGGGTCAGTAGGAGAGGGTGGGTCAGTAGGAGAGAGGAAGGGTTAGTAGGAGAGGGAGGGTCAGCAGGAGAGGGAGGGTCAGTAGGAGAGGGAGGGTCAGTAGGAGAGGGGAAGGGTTAGTAGGAGAGGGAGGGTCAGTAGGAGAGGGAGGGTCAGTAGGAGAGGGAGGGTCAGTAGGAGAGGGGAAAGGTTAGTAGGAGAGGGAGGGTCAGTAGGAGAGGGAGGGTCAGTAGGAGAGGGAGGGTCAGCAGGAGAGGGAGGGTCAGTAGCAGAGGGGGGTCGGCAGGAGAGGGTGGGTCAGTAGGAGAGGGGAAAGGTTAGTAGGAGAGAGAGGGTCAGTAGGAGAAGGGGGTGAGCAGGAGAGGGAGGGTCGGCAGGAGAGGGAGGGTCAGTAGGAGAGGGGAAGGGTCGGCAGGAGAGGAGGGTTTCAGCAGGAGAGGGAGGAGATCAGTAGGAGAGAGGGGGAGGGTCAGCAGGAGAGGGTGAGGGTCAGCAGGAGAGGGTGAGGGTCGGCAGGAGAGGGGGAGGACCAGCAGGAGAGGGTGAGGGTCAGCAGGAGAGGGTGAGGGTCAGTAGGAGAGGGTGAGGGTCGGCAGGAGAGGGGGAGGACCAGCAGGAGAGAGGGTGGACCAGCAGGGGGGTGGGGGAAGCAGAAAAAATAACACTAACGTCTTCAGTTGTAATAATAAGACCAGTAGTATCATCAGGGAGCATCTTCTTGTGGGGGGGGGGTGTTCCTTCATCAGTAACAGGAGCAGCTGCAGCGACAAAGAACCACAGTTGTTAACACCACCAGTATCACTTCTACTACCACCACCACCGCTATCACCACCAGCATCATCACCACCAGCATCATCACCACCAGCATCATCACCAAAATCACCACCACCACCACCAGCCTCGCCAAGAACACCACCACCTTCACCACTACTATCATCGCCAAGACCACCACCACCATTACCACCACCGCTATCACCACCAGCGTCATCACCAAAATCACCACCACTAGGCACACTCACAGCAACACACCAACAACAGCGACGCTCACACGACTTAACGAAGGGAGACACAGCTAGATTGTAGTAACAGTTCCGGCGCTCAGTCGACAAGTTCCGGCTTGTTGGTCCTGCCACTGGCGATCAAACGACACGCCGAGGCTCCTCCTGGTGTGTTCAGCTCACGTCGCGATTCGTTAGAGGCGGTGTACAGGTGATCCTCTGTGTGTGTGTGTGTGTGTGTTGGGGGGAGCAACGAGCCGGCCAGGGGAAATGTGAGTATGTTTCCATGCATGTTACGTGTATTTGTGTGAATACGGTACTATATACAGTATGTATGTGCGTATTCATGATTGTGTTTTTATTCGTGAATGAAAGTTTTTGTATGAATGTGTGAGTGAATGTATGTTTGTGTCCATGATACATAGATAAATGTATGTGTGTTAAGGAATAAATAGATGTATTGTTAGTATTTATGTTGCCTGTATACTTATTATTATCACTTTTTCGGGTTTAAATGAATATTGTAATAATAATAATATAAATAATAATAACAATAATTATAATATACGGGTACCATTATTATTATTATTATTATTATTATTATTAATCATTATTACTATCAAGTGGTCATAAATTGCATCAATATTATCATCAAACACACATACACTTTCCAGAGTTATACCTAAAGCACACACCACATGACAAATTGATATTTTGTTGAGAGTAATTCAAAAGTGCCGCCAATCCAAACAAGGGCTGAGAGTAGGAGGGGTTGAGGGGGTTGGGTGTTAGTGTGGGGGGGGAGGGGGGAGGATTACAGTAGTATATTTATATTGTGGTCTGAATGTGGTAGAAGATGATGTTTTTTAATATTTTTGTTATTGTACACCGTTATGTGAGGATATACAGCTCTTGTGGCGGATTATTGGTGAGGTATTGAGTGTTGCGGTTGATGGTGACGGTAATCTCATTTGTATATACTATACACTGCAGCGGTAAAATCCTGTGTTATTTTGATAACTGTATTCTTTTTGTTTTCTGGTTGTATTGGTCAGTATTATAGGCGACTTTCCTCAGTGATCTACCGAGAGAGATTTTATACTCCGTGTTCATGGCTCGTTCTCGTTATGGGTTCCTTACTGCACCACCGGCCCTCTCACGCCACAGCCTCCTCATTCCAATGCAGCTGATGATCATTTCTCAGTTGCCCTTGTTAAAGTATAACCCGCCACCTCTGTCTACCCCTTCCATAAAATCATCATCACAATACTCATAAACATCTGATGTTGTTTTCTTCACCATATAACCTTACGCTCGCCCTCAATGACTCTCGTGTACTGTACGTGTATTAGTCTCGTTAACAGCGAACATTGCCGACTACGCTGAATTTGACTCGTACACATTACTAGGGCAGCAGGTCAGACGGTGCAACAGTCGTAAACATTACCAGGGCCCTGTTTTAGGGGTGTAAACACTGTTAGGAAACATTACTCTGAGCCTAACACACTGTAACATTCCCAGACGACACACACACACACACACACACACACACACACACACACACACACCACTCAACATCCATAAACATCACAGCTTCCAAAACCTATAAACATCCACCCCCCCTCCCTCCCCCTTCCCCCCCCCCCCACACACTATAAAAACTCAGCCCCCCGCCGGGTTGCAATAGTTATGTCGCCGCGAATGTTGCATAATTTGCATTGTTTTGATTATCCTAGCCTCGCCTCCCTGCCATGGTGAAGCGGTGTATTTTCCCTGTATATTCAGAGGCTGTTTTTTTTAGGTATGTTCAAGGGATTATGATGAAGCAAACTGACTCTTGTTGTGTATATGTTATGTATATGAATGACCGGTCTAGGTATATACTGTATGACTGATCTATGTATATGTATGACTGCACTAAGTATCTTTTAGGTACGAATACATTTCCATTCACGTCTATATATCTGTATAGTTAGGTTGGAATACTTTAAAGTGTCTTTCATTGTAAGTACACTATATCTATTCATGTCTTTTATCTAAATTAAGGCACCACTTTAATGAAAACATCAACCTTAGTCTAAATCTGAAATTGTACAGTTAATTCTAAATAAAATTTGTAATGGTGAACAGACTCAGAGTAAGAGAGGAGTAGATTTACTTATGACTCCTGACCGTAGTTGAGTTACCTTGTCCTGTGCTGTTGTCGTAATCGTTCACAGGAAGGAAATTTTTAGTGTTGTATATTTTCTCAATATTTTAATGGAGAGAGAGAGAGAGAGAGAGAGAGAGAGAGAGAGAGAGAGAGAGAGAGAGAGAGAGTCATTATTCAGTTAAGCTCTTACCTGCTTTCACATGACCCTCCTCTTCTTCCTTCCTTCTCCTCCCCCTCCCTCTCTCCTCTTTCCTCCCTTCCCCCCAACTCTCGTTTATTAGTCGTAAATTACCTTTGTTGATTATCTTTGCATTAGGCGAGTTAATTAAGGACTATTAGTGGCAGAACTTTTAAGTCCACATGGCGCCGGGGTAGGAAGGCTCGCTAACTACCCACTTCCGCTGTTGGGGATGACGAACTGGCTAGCTTTAGAGTCGTTTGTTGTTGTTTACGTAACTGTTCTACGGGAGGTTGTCAGTCTGGTAAGGTAACTGTGTGTGTGAGAGAGAGAGAGAGAGGTGTGACTGGGATGAAAGAAATATATTATCACAGGACATAGAGAGAGAGAAAGAGAGAGAGATCCTCATTAGTATAAATCTCCTGACCCAAACAAGTCATTAATGTTAGAATAAATCAATAAGTCTTATGAAACAACACCCACAAGGTCGCGGGGGTCATTGTTTTCGCTGCATGTGTCCCTGTGTGAGACTGTCCACACTATATCTCAACAACTGGAGGACAGATATTGATAAAACTTGGCAGATAGGTTGATTACTGACTAAGGAAAAAGTTATTTAATGTTGGAGGTCAAAGGTCAAGGTCACAAATGGTCGTGTTTGTGCTTTAAGTAACTTTGTAATGATTGCGTTTTAATACATAAAGTAAACAGCAGATCTCTTAGTAGTAAAGGAAGGAGAACAAGGCTACATGTCTCTCAGTCAGTCAGAAAACACATTCATAGAGCCATCTGAAGCAGCTGAGATTGAAGACGATTGTTTAGATATATAAATATATACCTATTGACAAACAACCATCCTTACGCACACACACACACACACACACACACACACACACACACACACACACAGGACACCAGCACCACCAAACCCCAAGTAAACACGATGGGGCCGCCCACACAATACGCCCATGCTAGGAGGTCCACAAGCATATCTCCAGCAGGAACGTCTCCGCTTCCCTCCCTCTCTCCCTGCAGCAGGAACTCGCTCATAGGAGTCTCCCCATCTCTCAAGATGAGGCAGGAGATAGCGTGCCTGTGAAGGTTGGTGGGGCGAGGATGGCTGTGTTTTTGGGAGAATGAATGTGTGTGTGTGTGTGTGTGTGTGTGTGTGTGTGTGTGTGTGTGTGTGTCTCGCTCTCTCAGGTGGGAGGAGTCGTATATATGTAGTCTGCAAGTTGGTTTAGAAATATAAGAGTGAGATGGTGTACATGTGTGGCTATATAAGTGTTGAGTTTATTACTGGTTCTCGGGATCACCTGAAGATTATCCCTACAGCTTATTTCACTTTTAAGTTATAACACCCAACGCAAATGTAACCTAACCTAACCTAACCTAACCTAACCCTCCCCATCCCCGATAGTGTAAAGGTGTTTAATCCTAAAAAAGATATAATCAGGGGGAGCCAATCTACAGGTAATTTGGTTCACGTATAAAATAAGAGTAGCAGTTTTCGTGTGGTGTCTGCTACAGAGACACTTAACAGTATAGACGTAGGTACTTAATATAGACCAGATAATCTATATACTGATTTCATATATATTCTCGTATTATGTAGTATAGGGCGAGTAATTTACATATAATATATAAAATACAAACACAGATTTACTAAGTTTATTAAAAGTATCAGTACAGGTTGAGGTCTTGAGTCCACTTACAGACATACACTAATACACAGTACTGTAACCTAATACAAGTACAGGCGTAGGTATAATGAGTACAGATATAGTGATATTCATATAGGGGCAGCATCATAATGACTTACTTCAGGGGGCATTTAAGGATGATAATGATGATGAGGATGAGGATGATGATGGCTTAGGGATGATTATAATGGATTAGGGATGATTATAATGGTTTAGGGATGATGAAGATGATGATTTAGGGATAATGATAATGAATTTGGGATGGTGATAATCGTTTAGGGATGATGCTAATGGTTTGGGGATGATGATAATGGTTTAGGGATGATGATAATGGTTTAGGGATGATGATAATGGTTTAGTTATGATTATAATGGTTTAGGGATGATGATAATGGTTTAGGGATGATGATAATGGTTTAGGGATGATGCTAATGGTTTAGGGATGATGATAATGGTTTAGTTATGATTATAATGGTTTAGGGATGATGCTAATGGTTTAGGGATGATGATAATGGTATAGGGATGATGCTAATGGTTTAGGGATGATGCTAATGGTTTAGGGATGATGCTAATGGTTTGGGGATGATGATGATGGTATAGGGATGATGCTAATGGTTTAGGGATGATGCTAATGGTTTGGGGATGATGATAATGGTATAGGGATGATGCTAATGGTTTAGGGATGATGATAATGGTTTAGGGATGATGATAATGGTTTAGGGATGATAATAATGGTTTAGTTATGATTATAATGGTTTAGGGATGATGATAATGGTTTAGGGATGATAAGGTTCAGGGATGATAATGATGGTTTAGGGATGATAATAATGGTTTAGTTATGATTATAATGGTTTAGGGATGATGATAATGGTTTTGGGATGATGAAAAGGTTTAGGGATGATGAAGATGATGGTTTAGGGATGATAATGGTTTAGGGACGTTGACGAGTATTGGGTCAAATGGACGCGGTTCTAATTGGCTCAACGTTAACCTAACCTAACCTAACCTAAAGAAGATCAGTAGAGTACGAACTCATCAGAACATTGGCTTTTAGGATATCATTCTACTAGGACGGTGGCCCATCATGACTTGTAGCTTATCAGGAAAGTGGTTTAATAGGACTGTGGCCCATAAGGAACTAGTAGGACTGTGGCCCATAAGGAACTAGTAGGACTGTGACCCATAAGGAACTAGTAGAACTGTGGCCCATAAGGAACTAGTAGGACTGTGACCCATAAGGAACTACTAGGAATGTGGTCCATAAGGAAATACTAGGATTGTGGTCCATCAGGATTGTGGCCTACTAGGACTATGACCCATTAAGAATGTTGCCTACGAGGACTGTGGCCCGTACGACCAGTCACCGCGATGATGCATAAGGCATGGTGTGGCCCAGTATGGGTGTGGGCTGGCCATGTCTCCAGCTGGTCGGGACAGATCCATCATAAGTAGTATCTCGCCTGTGGCTCTGTTAAGGCCACCAGGTAAATAGAAGGACGTGATAGATATGCACCATCGATTACTGACTTGATCGATGCTGAGGTGTTTTGGTCAGTTCCTTGGTACGTGAGTGTGTAATAATAAAATAATAATAATAATAATTAACGGTTTATTGAAAGAGCTTGGCAGCCAGAAGGCTGAAAATATACAGTTACATATTTGGGGAATGGGTTACGAATTACAAATAGTATACAAGTAACATAAGTGACACAAATAAGACATATAATAACTTAGATGGGGAAAAGCTCAAACTACAGTTCATTTCAACATAGTGACAGTGTTACAGTATTACAAGTTGTTGATAATTTTTACAATGGTTGGGACTGGGCTGTTCTTATAGCGATCAGTTCGTGCACGAATGGGCTGGATGCGGTTGTGGTGTCGAACAGCAATTCTCGGACAAGGGATCTCAGGTGGTTGTAGGAGCCGGTGTCGGGGATGGTGTAGAAGCTTCTTACCAAATTTGCAGATGAGGTCGTGGTGATGGTCAGTGAGAGTCGAAAGGGTCAGTGTGTTGAGCGCTTCTTGATATGTGGAGTAGGAGGGGGAGAGAATAATCTTGCATGCCCTCTTTTGTACTTTTTCTAGGTGTTTACGTTGTGTGGCATTTAGGGAGGAAGACCAGGTGGGGGAGGCATAGGTGAGCTTGGGAAGTATGAATGTTGTGTAAACACTGAGGAGCTCGTGTGCAGGAACTCCGAGGGACTTGAGTCGGCGGAGGAGGTGTGTGTGTGTGTGTGTGTGTGTGTGTGTGTGTGTGTGTGTGTGTGTGTGTGTGTGTACGTCTTAAAGATAGATAACATACATAATTCTGGTACACAAACACTTACGAACTTTTAAATTCACTTGCACACCTTCGTCTACACCTGGCATCATGTAGTTGAGGATCCTGAAGGTAAGAGAAGCAGTTATTAAATTTAAACACCCATTAACTCAGATAATTCTTTATATTACAGAGTATCTTTTTTATGTTTGTTTGACGTAGTTTATA
>CAUDMG010002925.1:62500-125000 GCA_958450375.1 Homarus gammarus
ACAAACACTCACCTGTGCACTACATCCCCAAAGATAAAAGACAAGTCTGTATATGTTGGTGTGTGTATAATGGAGGGTTACTTTCACTGCTCCCACCACCTAAGAGCACAGTCTCTATAAGCTCTCAGTGTGTCGCTACAGAACGTCACGATATCCCTGCCTACTTACCCAAAACACTGGCCTTGTGCTTCTCTGTGTTTGATGAGACTTTTGATACCATGGGAGATGTGGCTGTTGATACCATGAGAGGTGTGTTGATACCATGAGAGGTGTGTTGATACCATGAGAGGTGTGACTTGATACCATGAGAGGTGTGACTTGATACCATGAGAGGTGTGTTGATGCCATGAGAGGTGTGTCTGTTGGTACCATGAGAGAGGTGTGTTGATACCATGAGAGGTGTGTTGATGCCATGAGAGGTGTGACTGATGATACCATGAGAGGTGTGTTAATCATAAGAGGTGTGACTGTTGATACCATGAGAGGTGTGACTGTTGATACCATGACAGGTGTGACTTGATACCATGAGAAGTGTGACTGTTGATACCATGAGAGAGGTGTGTTGATATTATGAGAGGTGTGTTGATGCCATGAGCGGTGTGACTGTTGGTACCATGAGGTGTGTGAGGTATGAGGGACAGCTGTGTTTTACCTGTTGGTGGGTTTGGGCGACAGTCACCTGGCCTCGCTACCCACCAGCTGTTCTGTCTCTTCTCCTCCTGGGTGCAAGCAGCTCCTCACCCCTCCACGTCTCCTTATATGCCATCAGCCTTCATGATCGTTACCATAAAAGAGCGCCAACGCGAGCAGAAGGCGAGCGAACGTTTGACTGGCGTAGCTCCCATAACCGAGTCAGTGATGGGTGGGAGGTGAAGCAGGCAATGGTTTGTCTGGCGTAGAATTCGTAATGGTTGACTCGTTCGTCTGAATGGAAGGCAGGTAAAAAAGTTCGTCTGGCGTACGTTAGCTTCCATGCTCGTGTCATTGATGTGGGTGGGGGGGGGGGGGGAAGGTTCGTCTGGCGTATCTTTCATCGTGTCATTGTTGGGAGTAAGGAAACGCCAGGCGATGTTGATAGTGTGGTCTTAGCCAGGTGTGTAGGAGTTGGCTGACCGGGTAGGTTAGGTTAATTTACGGGTTAGGTTAGGTTGAAGGCTACGTTAGATTAGGTTAGGATAGGTGAAGTTAGATTAAGTTAAGGAGGTTAAATTGGGTTTATTTATTTTAGATTAAGTTTGATCAGGTTAAATTAAGCGTTTATTAACTTAAGTTAGGTTAATTAGGAGTAAGCACAGTTGCGTTAGGGAATGATGAACTCTATTATATTAATTAGTGCAGATAATAAGATGAATATAGGTAATAAAATTATCTCATGTGACA
This sequence comes from Homarus gammarus, assembly GCA_958450375.1. Taxonomy (NCBI): domain Eukaryota; kingdom Metazoa; phylum Arthropoda; class Malacostraca; order Decapoda; family Nephropidae; genus Homarus; species Homarus gammarus. The sequence goes on from CAUDMG010002925.1 coordinate 63,881, forward strand.
GATAAGTGAGATAGATAGATGAATTAAGCAACTATTATGACAGAAATAGATCACAGTGTTGAGTCAGATGATTAATGTAATAGACAATAGTTGTAGATAAGTAAGAATATTAAATAGTAGTGAGTGAGAGAGAGAGAGAGAGAGAGAGAGAGAGAGAGAGAGAGAGAGAGAGAGAGAGAGAGAGATTATACCCTGACAACTTCTACAATGCATGACAAACAAAATGCTGACATAATAGACGAAATATGAGCCACCGACAATCAGAACTTGAAAATCAGACACACGCAGAGACTATACTCTGACAGACAGAAGACGAAAGAACAGTCATCGGGGGAGTAAACATCTGACTGACTGAATGACCGGCTGGCTCTAGTTAATTGCACCTGTCACTCTTGTCATTTCGCCCACCAGTTGTTGATGTTTCTACTCGAGGGTTGAATCGTGTGTTCCCAGAGACGAGCTGCTGTCAGGTTCAGGCTCCCAGCGGAGTTTTTAATGTGTGGGTGAAGTGATGTTTCATAATATATAATTTAACTGTATTTTTGGAGCGTGTTGATACAGAAATAAGATGGATTACTCGCTGTAACCTAACCTAACCAAACCTAACCTAAAGTGAGGTGAATTAACCTAAAAGTGACTTAGTCTAACCTAAGGAGTGGAATAATCTAACTTAAAGTAACCTAACCTAACTTAATGTGAGCCAAACTTACAATCGATATAATTTAACTTGAATTGTCTTAACCTAACTCAAAATAACTAACACTAGGATAGAGTGACCTAACCTACCTTAAAGTGACGTAGTATAACCTAAAGTGACCTATCTTAGCCACCTAACCTAAATTAAACTAACTTAACCTGACTTAAATTGACATTAACCTATCCCTAACCTTACTTAACTTGATCTAACTTAACCATATTCTAATTTAACCTGGTCGAATGTTCTAGCCTAATTTCACCTATCCTAAAAACGTGACTTAACCTAACTGAATCTAATCTAACAACCTAACCTAACCTAACCTCTGATGATGTGTCCGTCTGTTGTGTTTATAATCAGTTGTTTGTGACATAATGTACTGTATGTCCTTATGTGTGTTAGGTGTGTTGTGTATCGTTATATGTCGTTGTTGAAAAATGATTTATATATAAAAGTCAATGTTTATATATTATATAGAACGTGATACATGAGTGTTTTTAACTGTTGCACAAAGCATCAAGAGAAACACTAAGTTAAGTTGTGTGTAGAGCCAAATTATAACTTACTCTACCATTACTCTTGAAATATTTACTCTGCCGTGATTCTTTACTTTATTTCAGTCTTTTGTTACTTTCTTGTCTCGGTACTTTACTAAATGTTGTCTATTATTGTGTACTATTAGTATTTCTCTCTTCGTGTGTCAAGTCTTCCTCTCTTACTGTCGAGAGTCAACTTGTGTCTTTGTTGACAATGTTTATTTACTGCTGTGTGTTGTGGCCAAGTGGTCGGGTCTGTGTGAACAAACTCTGATGCACAAAGAGTCTTAACGTTGTATTTTTCTCCTCATTTCTGCCACATCATCGCCTCCACTTACCGATAGAGTCTCTGTTTATTTTAGAGGCCACAGTGGACGTAATTTCCATACTGTAACTAAAGCCAACCAGTGAGAGATGTGCTTAACATATCCAGTTACGAGGAAAGCTTAACGTAAAATTGTTTTGACAAACTGGACTTAGATCTTCAGCCAGTTATTAGAGTGAACAGGTTAATGGCACTAAATGTACAGTTAGGGCTATTTAAACATTAACTTCATATATATTTAATGTGATTATAATTACAGTTACCTGAAGTCCAATTATCTCACTGGTTCGTAAGTTAAGTTTTCCCTTGACTGAAGATTCAAGAATGCATCTTAACTGGTTCTCTGAAGTCATCAAGCATAATGTCCGCCATGGTGGTAGTTAAGGTACTGAGACCACCATTGCTAGTTGTATCTGTTTATTCAAAATGGCGTTAAACTTACACCGAGACTCAACTGTTGTGTATACGATGACGTGGCACCAGTACAAATTTCCCTCATTTTAAACTATCATTAAAATTTCACTGAGGTTGTTCCGTAACTAGATATTCTCTCTTATCCGAAATGACGTTAATATAAAACTAAGACACCATCGTAACTAGAGGCGTCGTACCCTCACATAAAAGAAGAAGAAAGTACCTTACGAACCTTTGAAAATCCGGAGGTTAATCCCAAAATTTCCTCACTCTCTCACAAGTTTGCTTGAGTTTCAATTTCGATATTACGACAGTCAGCCTCTCACAGGGAAAGTAATTTTGGAAAATCCATAAAACTCTTTAATACCTGGAAATTACAGCTTGTAGAGGTCGTCGTCGCTAACAACCCAATTGCGTTGCTAACAGCCCAATTACCTTATTGTATTCGCTGACTAAGGAGATGTCGTAAAATAAGCTAAAAGGAATGAAAAAATGAGGAAAGTTGTAATGTGTGTGTTAGCTCAGTGGTGGAGGCGAGCGCTGAGATTATCCCGGTCCTCTGAGAACACTACATCACTCTCAGCGCTGCTTTACTCTCACAAATTTTCATTGTTACTCAGGACATGTTTAAATGCTAAATCTTCACTACAGTTGCTTGAAACTTACAACTTCTTAAACTTTATTTGTGTGTTTTGGGGCATAATTAAGTGACGTCATCCAAGACAGCATTTCTATCTCTCACGTTGCCATTTTTTAATTAATTGACTAACTAACTGACCCAATATGATAATTTTTCTTCCGCTCACCCCCGACCTGATTAAACCATGGATTCCACACTGTACCGCCTGGCCTTTACCTGCCATGCCCTCCTGACTAAAGCAGCTTACGAGTAATTTATGGCCAGTCTTGTATAAAATAAAAATTTCTTTGATTTGTGTTGCCGAGTCACGCATTAACTGTCAAAACTCCTCAGAGACAGAGAAGCTGTGACAGAAGACAGTGAAATAGTCATAACCTTCGAGTTGGACCTCCAGACAGAACATGATTGGCAGAAAAGGTTGTCAAGTTCCCCGCCTCAGTATACAGTACAGCCAAGTCGAAAGTGTCATAACTCTGGCCACGATGACACGGACTACCAAACTATTCCGAGGTCTTGTCACGTGAACACTAACCGGTTTACTCAGGACTCCATCGCGTTTTGTTAAGATACCGTGTGTACCAACTTTTTTTTTTTAATTTGGCCTCCAGCCTCCCCTAATAGCCACACCTTCGCCGCCATTTTATTACCTTAATCCAACTACTGGTGAGACGGACTCAAGCACAGATGGGAAGATGGTATTTTTAAGTCCTCTTCCCGGACTGTCATACGACAGTACTGTATAGTCCGGACTCTCACACAACAGTCCTGTATAGTTTGGACTCTCACACAACAGTCCTGTATAGTCTGGACTCTCACACAACAGCTGTCCTGTATAGTCCGGACTCTTAAAACAAACTGCACGGTAGTTAGCGACAGGAAAGTAAGTACCTCGTGTGAGTTATTAGGTCAGCTTGGCCACCCTCACACATACATCATCACCAACACATTTCACTTCACTTCAACCTCATTTAACTTTCCGCGTGTGTGATTAATGTACATCCTGTCAGTCACTGGCCAGAAACAGCGTCACTTAACAAGCAATTAGAGGGCCAGGTGGGTGCCGTTAACGACCCAACAGCTACCAGTAATCACACGGCTCGTCCACAATAGTTATACAGTCTATTAATACTCCATGGGAAGTTTCACAGCGAAGCGTACAGAATGCAGCCTAATGGTACCGCCCCAAGGTGTGTTCACACTCCGGTAGCTTCCTCAAACAGGAAGTTGTAAAACATTGCTGAGTGTGTAATGAATTTAGGGTGGGTGGTCAGGGTCTTCAAGGTGTCGTTCACTAAATCTTAATTTCTACACTAAACAACAACTTCCGGTGATGTATTTTGGGGGTCTTCACTGGCCAGGGTCTTTAACCTTTGTCTGTTAAGTCTTAATATCGTTCACCGAGTCTTTGTTCCAGCACTAGACAACAAAGGTTTAAGAATTAAGAAAGATATCCCCCTCCTGAGCGCTGTTACTGCCCCTGCTACACATAATGCCTGGACAACTCTCTCTCTCTCTCTCTCTCTCTCTCTCTCTCTCTCTCTCTCTCTCTCTCTCTCTCTCTCTCTCTCTCTAAAATAAAACTCCAACAAACTTTTGAAACATAACTGAAAGAATGGGGAAAAAGACAAGAAAAATAATCTTGCTCACAACAACTTAAGAATGAAACTGACAAAATTCTTGATGGCTACAATTTATTACAAGGCGGTGATGGCGAGACTGGTGGATCCTGTGATTAATTTTAAAACAGTTTCCCAGAAAAATTTTGTCGACCATCTCAGCTGAATTTCTCCCTTGAGTTTCCGTCTTGTACTATTTATTTATTTATTTATTTATTTATTTATTCATTCAAATTTATTAGAAGAAAAATTAATGGATTATCTATAACTAAACTTGATAATTATTTAAACTTTTCTTAATTCATTTTTATTTCCATGTTTTGTGTAAATTTTATTGCTGGTTAAAAAAATATTAACTTCAGGTGTAATAGTTTTCAATATTTGGATTATCTCTGTCAAGTTCTCTGTTATATCTTATGTTCTCAATTATTTCTTGTAACTTTAATTATCTCTCAAGTTATCAGTTATTTCTCATCACTGTAATATTTTTCTCTCGTTCTCAATGTTGACAAAAACAAAAGCAAACCCCCATCATCTCTCTCCCCATTATCTCCCATCATCACCCCACCACCATCTCCCCATTATATCCCATCATCTCCATCATCACCCCGTCATCTCCCCATTATCTCCCATCATTTCCATCATCACCCTTTCCCCATTATCTCCCATTTTCTCCATCATCACCCCATCATCATCTCCCCATTATCTCCCATCATCGCCATCATCACCCTTTCCCCATTATCTCCCCATTATCTCCATCATCACCCCGTCTTCTCCCCATTATCTCCCATCATCTCTCACCAGTTTAGCTAGATGATGCACCCCATGTGTATCTCCATCACCTTCAAATAATTTAAATAACCCTCAAGAAATTCATCATCATCATCACTTCATCATCATTATCATCAGCACCATCATCATCATCATCATCATCACTTCATCATCATTATCATCAGCACCATCATCATCATCATCATCATTATCACCACTTCATCATCATCACTTCATCATCATTATCATCATCATCATCATCATCATCATCATCATTATCACCACTTCATCATCATCACTTCATCATTATCACCATCATCATTATCAAGGTAAACTGGTTTCACCTTAATGGTTCACCTGTTGTTAAGTGGGGGCAAAATTTCGGCCAGTTAACGTAGTCTAAACTGAACTACCTCTCTCCCCCCTCCCCCCCCCCCCTTACACACGTCCAATCTCCTGCGAATTACCTGCCGACACGGTCTACCTTGTTGTAATTCACCTCCTTCTCATTGGTCGGTGGCCCACGGTGTGAATCTTCTTCGTGATTGGTTGATGAATGTAATGATTTTTTATCGTAATACTATTTAATAATAATAATAATAATAATAATGACGACATATACCAGTTCACCCTCAAGCACTACCCTGGTTCCAGTTATCCCTCAAGCACTACCTTAATACACAAACAGACAGTGATAGAAAGTCACGTCATGTCTCTCATTGGCTGACATCTGCTGGCTCTTTTTCCTGATTGGTCGACAATACAAACACCTTTCTCGTGATTGGATGGAGCTATTTTCTTGACAGTTCCGCTCTCATCGCTGGTTGGTAGCCATTAGCAAAATTCAAAACTCTTCTTCCTCAATGGCTGTTATTAGCATCTGCTGGGCATTCTCTTTGCTGATAGGCTGGCGTGAGTGCCCTGCTATGCAATTCTTCCCCCTGCTTGGTTAGCATTAATCGAATACCAGGGGGTGTTATGTCTTGATTAGCTAGATTTTGGGTTAACATCAAACTATCTGTCTGTGTGTGTCTGTCTATGTGTGTGTGTGTGTCTGTCTGTCTGTCTGTCTATATCGGATAAACTTTCAGATATAAATCATGTTATTAAGTATCAATTTGATCTGTTAATTAAGCGATATCAAAATAAGTATTTGGACTCAGGTAAGTACAGGTGTAAGATACAGTTACAGGTACAGGTGTAAGATACAGTTACAGGCACAGACATTGATGACAAGTACAGCTATACCTATAATTACAGGTAAGAGTAGAAACATGGATTCGAGTACATGTGAAAGTGTACATTACAAGTACAAGTACACAAAGATCACACTGTACATCATTTAGTGCACAGGCAGTACAGATCAACATTTCACTAACGTCCAAATTGATCTTGTAAGAAATACACGTTGGTTAGGTCCTCAGTCACCATAACTAATGTGTACAGTTGAGGACAAAATTCCCTGGACATTCTTGGTAATATCTGGCATCATCTACTTGAGGGTTAACTTAGGTAAAGATGACTCAGATTTTAACATAATTTTACTCAGATTTGTATTTATTATTATAATTCTTTTTGTATGTTCTTATATTGACGTAATGTATAATAAAAAATCAATGTTTACCAGCAATGATATGATCCACTAATAGATAAATGCCAAATGTTACCAAAAGTGTTTAGGAAATTTTGGTTACAACTGTATATGTTTTTAACCCCTTTCATGTGTTATCTCGTGTGGTTATTAATGAGGTTTGTTTTACTGATGGCGAGTTTAATGGTAACTCGACCCCTTTCTGTTCATCCACCTCCTTCCACTCCCACCCTTAGTTCCTGCTGCTCCTTACCCCTTCTCTCTAACTCCATTACCCGTACTCCCTATCACCCTCCTACTCCCAACTACTCCCTATCGCTGCTACCTATCACTCCCTATACCATCCCTATTCTTTCCTCAACCCCCTAATACCTCTTAAAAGAAAACCTTACCCCGTATCCCCTGTCGCTTACATCTCCTACGTATATCACCCAGTGCCCTGCCTCGTCCCCTGCCCCTGCCCCTGCCTCGTCCCCTGCCCCTGCCTCTGTCCCTGCCCCTGCCTCATCCCCTGCTCCTGCCCTTATCAAAAAATACCGAAAAATATACACGGTGTGCTGCTGTTATCATACACGGGGCATTACACTCGGGGTATGGCGAAATATACAGTCCATTATATCGTGTATTTTACCCACGTATTTGAGGTATTTATCACAGTGGTGGAGGGAACTGGTAACTAAAATGTACAGTTTATCTTTAAATTCTATCACTATTCCTCCCTCCCTCCCTCCCTCCCTCCCTCCCCTCCAATCCCTCGAAAAATAAATAAATAGGTTTTGATATATAAAGTAAATAAATGGAATTTTTTGCTTTTACGTTTCTCTCTCTCTCTCTCTCTCTCTCTCTCTCTCTCTCTCTCTCTCTCTCTCTCTCTCTCTCTCTCGTGGCATAAAAACTCGAGCCTTCATATTTTTTAAAGAAAAAAATATTTTCTTTTTTTCTCGCGTGAAACAGTTTGTCTTTAGATTTTGGCATAACCCCCCCCCCCCTCCTCTCTCTCTCTCTCTCCCGTAGTATAAAAGTATCAGTGGTGCGGGTTTAACACACAGGTAGTTAATGTGCACTTTGGACGCTGTGCCGTTCACAGCGTAATCACATTTTTCAGTGCCACAGCAGCGAGTATGTGTCTGTGTGCACCTACCACAGGGGCTGTGTGCACTTACCACAGTGGGTGTGTGCACCTACCACAGTGGCTGTGTGCACCTACCACAGTGGCAGTGTGCACTGACCATAGTGGATGTGTGCACCTACCACAATGGCTGTGTGCACCTACCATGGCGGCTGTGTACACCTGCCACGGTGATTGTGTGCAAATACTACAGCTGAAAGCCATCTTGTGGTAGACACATGAATACATATACTGTATGCATACGCACATGCATACATACACGAACTACTGCCACCTGAGGGAAATAACATATGTACGTACAAGTGATTATGGGACACACACACACACACACACACACACACACGAGGACAGGACCTCTACGTACACTACTGCTGGCGTCTGTGGACTGGGTGACAGGGGTGTGGTGCTGGCTCACTTTATCTTCTCAATTCGGTGCAGAAAAGAGTCATCCAAACAATCATTCAACAATAATGTCGTTACCGGAAACTTTCCAGCCTTGCACACTGGCAGGAATATTTCATCGCTTCTCCTATTCTATAGATATTTCCATAGTCGGTGTTGTGACGAGCTAAACTCAATAGTGCCGCCACCACACTCCCTCTGTCGGCCTGTGGGGGCATCTGGGAGCGTCTCTCTATCTAAACTACCTTATACCCCGAAGTTACTTTGTGTGGAATACCTGCCTTAGTGTGTGTCCTCAGTCACAGATCATCAGCCAATTTAAATCATTCTGTTTGAAGTACAGGTATCATCAGTCCTTGGCAAGGTGAGTAGCTTTCATAAGGGCGCTTGTCAGATCTCTCGCTACGCTTTTTGTTTATTGAAAATAACACCGAGTTAGCACTGTGTGCCCTGACAGGTTCTTTTCCTCGTCAACGTCATCTCTTGTAGTGATAGAATGTCATGCCTTGTAAAGCAGAGAGAGAGAGAGAGAGAGAGAGAGAGAGAGCACTATACCAGCTGCACGGGGAGGGAAACGAGTGCCATCTGATACTGCTGCATAGCAGGGAGTGTCACCTAATGGAAAAAGGGGGAAGGGTTCCACTTAATGGAAAAGGGGGGAAGGGTTCCACTTAATGGAAAAGGGGGTAAGGGTGTCACCTAATGGAAAAATGAGGGTAAATTAGGTTAATCTAAGTTAGGTTAGGTTATTTTAAGTTTGGTTGGGTTAGGTTAAGTTATCTAAAGCTAGGTTAGTTTAGTTTATTATAAGTTAGGTTAAGCTAGTATGCCCAGAAAACCAGAAGAGAAACGATATTATAAAGTCGTACATAACACACACACACACACATACATACATACATACATACATACATACATACATACATACATACATACATACATACACATGTACAGTATATAAATAAATAATATCTTTTCTAAAGTTTTTATTAGGGTGAACTAATAGCCACGTCACGTTAATCACCTTCTGTCAGCACTGAGAGACGCGTCTGTGATACACTAAGTCCTTTATCACTTAAATGGCGTTTTTTGTTTAATTTATGCGTGTCATGTTATTTGATATGCTGTCATGTTATGTCATGTTATATCCGGTCATGTTTAGTAACCTTATTTACTGTTATATTGAATTATGCCAATTTACAGTACGTCTTGCCATGTGTTATATAGTATTTTATCTCGTTGTATTACGTTTTATGAAAATGATTGAAGATTTTTTTATTTATAGTTTTGTAATTAATCTTTTTTACTTCGCTTCTGTGACTTTGATGGATTAAGGGTAATTATTTTATCTTTATCTGTTTTGTTTTATGCTCCTATATATTGTGTAAAGATGTTTATTATTATTATTATTATTATTATTATTATTATTATTATTATTGTTATTATTATTATTATTATTATTATTATTATTATTATTATTATTATTGTTATTATTATTGTTATTATTGTTATTATTGTTATTATTATTATTATTATTATTATTATTATTATTATTATTATTATTATTATTGTTATTATTATTATTGTTGTAGTTTATTATTATTATTATTATTATTATTATTATTATTATTGTTATTATTATTATTATTATTATTATTATTATTATTATTATTATTATTATTATTGTTATTATTATTATTGTTGTAGTTTATTATTATTATTATTATTATTATTATTATTATTATTATTATTATTATTATTATTATTGTTATTATGTAGTTTATTATTATTATTATTATTATTATTATTATTATTATTATTGTTATTATTATTATTATTATTATTATTATTATTATTATTATTATTGTTATTATTATTATTGTTATTATTATTATTATTATTATTATTGTTATTATTATTATTGTTGTAGTTTATTATAATTATTATTATTATTATTATTATTATTATTATTATTATTGTTATTATTATTATTGTTGTAGTTTATTATTATTATTATTATTATTATTATTATTATTATTATTGTTATTATTATTATTGTTGTAGTTTATTATTATTATTATTATTATTATTAACGATCTATAAAATACAGTAAATGACCTGTTCCTCATGGTCTTCATATCACTGTTACCAACACCTTAACACACGGTAGTCGAGGTTCTTGTGTCAATAGATTAATTGAAGTGAGTTTCTGGAGGGTTTTCAGGGCACCGCTACTTGGCAAACATGTGTGTGTGTGTGTGTGTGTGTTTGGGGAGGTTCACTGTTTGTTGAGGCGAGTCTCGTGGCAACACACTAGCAATCAACAGTGCCTGGCATTGTCCTTCACCCCTCCCCCCCCCCCCAACTAACACACTCCTGGTATTTTTGTCTGATTATTTTCTTCTATTTTTCGTGTGATTGTAAATATATCTGTTGAAGTTTAATTGTTTCTCCTCTATGATTGACTTCGTTTTCTGTTGAACCTTCTTTCATCTCTCTCTCTCTCTCTCTCTCTCTCTCTCTCTCTCTCTCTCTCTCTCTCTCTCTCTCTCTCTCCGATTTCCTCCTCTCGCTTCTTCTTCTTGCTACTTTTCCTCTAACTCCCTCTCACTTTCACCTCTTCTCTTCCTGTCACACTCTCTCTTCTCTCACTCTTTCCTCTTCCACTCCTTTCTCTTCCTCCCTCTCCTTCCAACGCTCTCTACTCTTCCTTTCTCTCTTCCTTTTCTGCACTCTGCTTCATCCCAACCCCTCCACCCCCTCTTCCTCCCCCCTCCTCTCTTACCCTTCTTGTACCCTCCTCCCTCCTTCCCCATTCCTCCTCCCTTTCTTCTTCGTTCTCTCTCCCCTCCACCTTTTCCCCCCTCCTCCTCCCTCTCCCCTCCTCCCTCTCTTCCCCTTCCTACTTCTCCCTCCCACCTCCTCCCTTTCTCAGTTCCCCTCTCCTCCCTCCCTTTCTCACTCTCCTCTCTCCCTCTCCCCTTTTCTCCCCTCTCCCCCCCTTTATTCCCCCTCCTCCTTCCTCTTCTCTACCTCTCATTTTCCGGGCCACCATATCTCCAGGATATATCACCTAATAACTATAGACAGGCCCGGCGCCATATTGGTCCCCCGGCTTGAAAAATTATTAATATAAAGATGAAAAAAAAAAAACTAACATTAATTACTGACGTCCTGGGCCTAGAGTCATCAGCTGGTCAAATGGGCTCCAGTTTTAATAGGCCTCATTCTTAATAGGTCCCAGCCCTTTGAGGTATAAGTCCTATTAGGTACCAGTCTTGATAGGCCCTAGTTCTAATAAGCCTGTCTTAATAAGTGCAAGTTTTAATAGGCCCCATTCTTAATAGGCCCCATACTTATGAAGGATTAGTCCGATAGACCCCAGTTCTAATAAGTCCCAATACTAATAGGCCACAATCTTAACAGGCCCCCGTTCTTATTAGGTACCAGTCTTGATATTACACAGTCCTAATAGGTCTTAGTAGCCCCAGTGTTGATAGATCACACTGAACCCAACCAGACTAAGCTTGGCGTCATCAGGTCGTGTTTTCTGTTTATTTACCCAAGTTGTGACCCGCAGATAGACAAGGAAATTTTTGGAGGGGACTCGCTGTGTCATTCTGCTGTTTTGTCGAGTGTCAGAGACGTATAGATTAAATTTCTATCTAATATCGACACGAAAATATTTGTTTTACCCCAAGAAAAGAAAGGTGTCATCCAAAATGGCGTCAAAAGTGTGTAGAGACCACATTACTGCATTGCCATTCACCCCCCTTCGCTACTGGACACTATTATTTGATCAATACCAGACAATTTTATTCAGCACAGAGAGATCCCCGTATACAAGGGGTTAAGAATCAGAAAGAAGACCTAAAAGACATTGTTAGAAAGTCTCCAAAATGGCTTCGAGACTCTACGTTATATTATCCTTTAATTACGATTTTTTTTTTATACTTTACGAAATTTGAGAATGTGAGGGGTATGTCAGGTGGAAGGGGGCACTAGGGGGTATGTCAGGTGAAGGGGGCACTAGGGGGTATGTCAGGTGAAGGGGGCACTAGGGGGTATGTCAGGTGAAGGGGGCACTAGGGGGTATGTCAGGTGAAGGGGGCACTAGGGGGTATGTCAGGTGAAGGGGGCACTAGGGGGTATGTCAGGTAGAGGGGGCACTAGGGGGTATGTCAGGTGAAGGGGGCACTAGGGGGTATGTCAGGTGAAGGGGGCACTAGGGGTGGGTCAGGTGAAGGTGGGGCAGGGCAGGAGGTTGAGATAGTGGCATGGCAGGTGGTGGTGGTGGGGGGGGGGGGGGGGCAGGACAGGTGGCACTAACGATCCCCCGCTCAGAGGCAGGTGGTATCAGGCATCCGTCAGGAGATTATGACCAGATTTAATTTATTGAGGACACTTCTTACTGCTTATATGTGCTCAACCGCCGGAGGGGAAGGGGGGTAGGGGAGGGGGGTATGGGAGGGGGGGGGGGAAGAATGGTGAGAAGGGAGATGGTAGGTGGGAGAGGAAATGGGGAGAAGGGAAGTAAATGAAGGGAAGAGGGGAAATGAGAAGGAGGTAGTGGATAGGAGGAAGAAGGATGATGGGGAGGAGGAAGAGGGGGAGGAGAGGCAGTATGAGGAGGGGGAGAGAAGGAAAGGGGGAAGTAAGCAGGGAGAGGGTGTGGTGTAGGAGGAATGGAATGAATAGAGGGAAGAAGGATGGTTGTAGAAAAGAAGAGAGGAAAAGGGAAGAGATGGGTAGGAAGAGGTTGAAAAGGGAGGAGGAAGAGGTGAGAGGGAAAGTACAGGGAGAGGAAGGGAGAGAGAGTGGGGAGGTGGAGGAGCGAAGATGAAAAGTTAGAAGGTGGGAAGAAGGAAGGGAAAGGTTAGGTAGAGGAATGGGAATGGATGGGAGGGGGACCAATTATGGAAACGGGTAGGGGACGATAGGGGGCGGTTGAGAATGGGGTCAGGGAACGGAAGAGGGAGTCAGGGGGGGCTGGATGAGGTCGGGTAAGGGATAAAGAGAAGGGAGGATGAGGGGGAGGATATTAACGTAACAGCAAGAGAGAGAGAGAGAGAGAGAGAGAGAGAGAGAGAGAGATCTAGCGTGTCATTGGGCAGTCAGCAGGTACAGGTGTGCCCTCATCGCTGTTACAGGACTTTGTTGTACAAGAAACACGACACATACATCAATCATCTGCCTCAACCACTGTTTTGTCTTTAACTTCATTTTCTGTTTTATTTTTATCCAGATTTTTATTTTTCTCTGTTTATTCTATTTTAATTGGTATATACGTGTGTGTGTGTGTGTGTGTGTGTGTGTGTGTGTGTGTGTGTGTGTGTGTGTGTGTGTGTGGACGGCCCACTCAAACCCCCACCAAAAAATCAAATAAAAAACGAGAGATCTTTCAAAAAGGAATATTGAAGCAGCGGTGTATTTGGTGTTTGTTGACACTGGTCTTGAACTGCTTGCTGTACGTCACAGTTGGGAGGGAATATAGATGCAGGATGTGAATTCCTTTGAAGAGCTGCCGAATGGAAAAAAGAAATTGGAGTACCTTTGCATTCTGCTCCTGCAAAGTTGCATCCTGCACTGATGGATTGAGGAAGCCAGCCTATTGGTCCTGTGTGTGTGTGTGTGTGTGTGTGTGTGTGTGTGTGTGTGTGTGTGAGAGAGAGAGAGGAACACGACCAAATCAAAGCCTCACAGGTAGCTGGGAGGTGAACGTGACTGTATACAAAAAAATCACTGGACTTATCTCACTGAACCTTGTCGTTTGATTTTTAGGTCAACATTCAAAAACGATGTGATTAATTCTTTTTTATAAACTAAGGTCAAGGTCATGGTTCTTGCAGGGTCATAAACGGCTTCCCTGATTACACACACACACACACACACACACACACACACACACATTAATATATATCTTAATCTCTTTCTTTTATTCTTTTTTCTATTATCTGGTTTTCTTTCTTTCCTATCTTAATTTTCTTATTGTCATTGTTTTTATTTTCGTTGTTTCTAAAATTTGTTCTTCATATTACTGTCGTTGTTATTGTTGTTGTTGTTGTTATAGGTGTTGTTGTTCCTCTTCTCTTCCTTTTACGACTTTCTCCCTCCTATTTATCTACCCATGTAAACCCTCTCCCTGGCCCCTGACACAAGTTATTCTCCCTAGTTCACCCTCTCCCTGGTATACCTCACAGACCGCCAGGGTGAGGGTGACAAGACGGTTGAGGGAGAGTTCCGATAGAGGGAGTTTTAAGGGAGGAGTGTTGTAGGGGACGTGCCATTAAGCCGCTGGGGATAACTGTGGAGTGCCATCAATTTTTAATAGGGTTCTCGAGGCTTGGATCAGAGCTGGGTGGTGGTGGTGGTGGCTGAGGTGTGGTGTCAACTTGGTAAAATCCACGCATATGGGGGTATCTGGTAAGAACTTATCAGAATCCACTTTTATGGGGGTATCTGTTGTGAACTTGGTAGTATCCACGCGTACGAGGGTCTTTGGTGAGAACTTAGAAGAATCCACGCGTATAAGGGCATACACTGAGCTGATTGGTTGGGGGTTACTGATACCATGAAAACGTATTGGAAATGTGTTTTGTTTCTCCTCGCGGACAGACATTCACTCATACAAGCAATACCCAGATAATATTGTACTTGTATCTTGTGTCGGAAATAAACCTTGTAGCTACCTTGTGTTCTCGTTATATACAGTACAGAGGTTTTTGTGGATGATTAGTCTTCCTGAGCCAACTGTATTCATTATAGCCAACCTGTCGTCGTCATCACGGAAATGTCTTTTTGTCCAGGTTGTCGTTTTGTCCAGGTTGTCGTTTTGTCCCGGTTGTCGTTTTGTCCAGGTTGTCATTTTTGTTGAGGTTGTCGTTTTGTCCAGGTTGTCGTTTTGTTCGGGTTGTCGTTTTGTTCAGGTTGTCGTTTTGTGAAGGTTGCCGTTTTGTCCAGGTTGTCGTTTTGTTAGGTTGTCGTTTTGTCCCGGTTGTCGTTTTGTCCTGGTTGTCATTTTGTTCAGGTTGTCGTTTTGTTCAGGTTGCCGTTTTGTTCAGGTTGTCATTTTTGTTGAGGTTGTCGTTTTGTTCGGGTTGTCGTTTTGTTCAGGTTGTCGTTTTGTTCGGGTTGTCGTTTTGCCCAGGTTGGCGTTTTGTTCAGGTTGTCATCATCATAGCGGGACTGTCGTTCAAGAGAGAGATGTCCTGTGGTAGCATCTCCTAGTGGACCCTACAGTAGAGTGGAGTTGTGTACGACGAGATGGTCCAGCTGCTATGAGGTTTAATGCAGCTGTATGAGGCTCGTTGCAGCAGCGTGTAGTAGTGATGTAGCTTTATTTAACGCATATTTAACTATTGAAATGACTAGAACAAAATATAATAACATTAAAAAGTTCATATTTCAAGTGACGTTGTTCATCATAGTTCATCATGCAGGAGAACAACAAATGAACAATACCAGCGTTAGTGATGAATTATTTGACGTAAACAGCTCGGGGGTGCAGTGAGAGGTCCATGGTATCATGCGTGGTATGTTCGGGCCGGGGAAGTCAGTGAGGGAGGGAGGGAAGGTGGTATTTTCTCCTAATCCGTCAGTCAGGCAGTGAGGAATAGGCGTTGGTAGTTCAAGATAGCATAAGACGTTTCGATACGCATAAAGAAATTGTAATGGAAATATGAATTAAAATGAATAAATAAATAATATTAAATGGATAACAGGATAAATAATGAATTCATCCCATATTCAAAGTGTTGTTATTCATTTTATAGGTGACTTTGAAATAATCTTTTAAATCTTTACATTTGTCACACATTTAACTCAAGGTAACTTACAACGACTCTGAATTATCCCCCCAAAACTTTTCCGGAAGTACCAAATTTTCGTGGTATTCTCGTAAATTTCCCTGCAACTCTCCTAAAATTCCCCTAAACGTCTGAAATTCCCCTAAATCAACGGGGCGTGTACCAACCATAACGACGAGTGGTGGGGGAAGGAGAGCAACCACAGGGGAATTTGTACTGTGGATACCTGTATATGTACCTTGGCAGGGAATTCTCAAGGGCTCATGCATCAGCTTTTCCCCCTAACCGCAGATGTGAGAGAGTGAGAACCTATCTGTCTGACACAAAGAGACGGAACATTCTTAAAGGATCTTACGTTAGAAATTTTTACCTTAACTATAGATAAGAAAACACATGTTATCCATTCTACTGGCTCACGTATATGAGATTGGATTATCAAAACTTACGGTAAAAACAAAATCTGAATATAAAAACACGTAAGTTATTTTTTTTTTAACACCATAACTTGAAAAAAACTTGTCTATTGGCTCATTTCTTTTGTTATCACACACACACACACACACAACACAACACAACACAACACAACACAACACACACACACACACACACACACACACACACACACACACACACACTTAAAGAAAAAAGGACAGATTCTTCAAGATTCTTACGTTGAATTTCCCCCTAACCCCCCCCCCTCCCTCCCCCACCCCCTCCCCCACCCCCTCCCTCCCCCTCCTATCCCCCACCCCCCCCTCCTATCCCCCACTCCCTCCCCATCATCACACCCAACTCGAGACGGGAGAACACATCTGTCCAGCTCAAATTTTCAGCCCCAACAGAGAAAAATATCTAGTCTAACTTGTACTCAGAGGCAGCCATAACTAAATTCGTTGTCTTGTAGCCAATTAGAGAGAAAATATCCCCCCCCCCCCTTAAGACTCTCTGAGAATCTGGACCTGTGTGTGTGTGTGTGTGTGTGTGTGTGTGTGTGTGTGTGTTTCTCCCACGACATATTTCATCCGTCACAAAAGTCAGGGTTGAGGATTAACTTAAGTGAGTCAGTGAAAGAGGAGGAGGAGCGGGGGCGGGTGGCAGAAGGTGAGGAAGAGGAAGAGAAGGAGAGGGATGGCAGAGGAGAAGGAGGAAGAGGAGGAGTACGGGGAGGAGGGGGTACTAGAGGGTGAGAATGAGGAAGAGAAGAGGGGTGGCAGAAGAAAGGAAAGAATAGGAGGAATAGGGGAACGAAACATTGGATGAAATTTAGGAGAAGGAGTAGGGGAAAGAGGGGTTGCAGAGGAGAAGTAAGAAGAGGAGGCGTAGGAGGACGAAGCAGAGGGGGGGGGGGGGAGGGGAGGGAAAGAGGAGGAGGAGGAGGCGGAAGAGCGAACAACTTATCTCGACTGCATTTCCACCTAGGGAGTTCGACCCTGCCATGTTTTGCTGAATACTGAACTGAATGTATAAACGATCTTTAAGAGGTGTTACCGCTGAGCTCACTTTTATTTGCCGCCAAAAGTTTTATTAAATTTTGCTCTTTACTCTAAAACAGCCTCTATGACACTCTAGCGGACGGACGGGTCAGTTAGTCGCCCTTATTATCTTATTTCTGAATTTATTATAGGAGTTAGTTCTTTACAGTATGTCAGCACAGGGATTAGTCTTCTTAATGTACCTCTAGGTTAATTTCACAGAACCGTCTCTACAATACATCAACACAGAGATAAGTTTTCCTAATTATATGGTAAAGTAGCTCCGAAAGTATCAATAATTAAGGTAATAAAACCTTCCTTATAACACATTACCACAGGGGTTAGTTTTCGTTGCTGTCAGGGTTGGCTAAATTGTACCTAGAGTAGGAAAATCGTCTTTACGATAAGTTAACACAGAGATCAGTTTTACTTGATAAGGTTCACTGAATCTATCGTAGACGTTAAAATGGACCAGGAAAAGGCTTGTATAATGGGCTAGTTTTCCCTGCGGGGGTCATGGTTGTGTATTATGATTAAATTCATCAATAAGGAAGAGCTCAACAGGGCCGGCATTGCCTTGTCTCGGTTGCTTACTGTATTGAATTTATTACAAACATAAATAAAGACCTTAGTAAAGGCTACAATAGGAGCTAGTTTTCCTTGATAAGGTTATAGATAACTGTATCATGAGCAAGGAATATAGGATCTTAAAGTAGGGAGCAAGAGGATCGAGATTACCTTACTGAGGTTGGTATTCTGGAATGAGTTTTATACAGACGTAAATATAGACTTTCAGACAGGCTACAGTACGGGCTAGTTTCCCCTGGAGGTGTTGTGTGTGGCTGTCAGCATCACGGTCAGGGGAGATGGTCTCTTGGGGCAGGGCGTGAGAGAGCCTATACTGCCCTGCTCTCTGGGATTTATGGCATAATTTGGTAGCGCGTCCACAGTGGCGGAGTTTGTCACTTGCAGATGTTGTCATTGTTGGCTGGTGTAAATAAACAACGAGATGGAGAGGGGGAGAGGAGGAGGAAAAGGAAGTAATGGGGGAGGGAAGAGAGACACCAGACAACCAGAAAATTGAATGTACAGCAAAAAGTTGACTGTTGATCTCTAGTTGGTTTAGCTGAAAATATACTGTAATTGTTTATATATGCCACTAAGAATGTTTTATGTCTATGTAAAGTTTCTTCTCACTTCCCATAATTAACGTTTAAATCAGAAGCTTCGGTGTACAATATATTTTCCGTGTACAGCATTTAATTCATATTTTTCTTTAGATTTAATACCTACAATGTTTTTTTTAATCTAACTGTGGCTTTGAGGTAATTACAATACGTATTGATTTTCATATATGATAATATTTAACAGTACTCGATATACTAATGATGTATATATACTTCTGTGGCTTTGATATATTTTATTATATACCGACATAATATAATGTATTCCTCCGAGTTTCATGAGGTTTTAATTTAATGATTTTCTCTGTTCCTCAGATATCATGACGTTAAGAGAGCTTCACATAACAGTTGAGAGGCGTTGCTCATGGTGAGGTGGTCGTCGACGATGCCTGGGTTGACAGAGTCTAGGCCAAGATATCGTACTGGTGAGGGAATATCTATTTTACCTGTGGCGATAATAATTACACCAATATAGCCTAGTAATATTCTGATTTCTTATAATATATCAATGATGAAAGTTTAAATTTATAAATAAAGTTGGGAACAGCTGGGTTATGTGCAGCTGGCCGCACGTCTGACAGTTTTACACAAAATAATTCTTCCTACAATTAGTCATTCAGTAACTCACGAAAGGACTAATCACATGGACATTAGCCCCCCCCCCCCCCCCCAGGTAATTTCACCTGATGCTTATGCAAACTAATGATGCCTGGGAGGTTAGGTTAGATGAGGTAAGGTTAGGTTAGGTTAGGTTAGGTTAGGTTAGCATTAGGGTGTATGTCTTGAGGTGAAGTAAGGTGAGGGTAGGCGAGTCTTCAGAATGACCAGAATGTATTGAAACATTTGGTGTAGACAAACAAACAAACATACAAAGTGCAAATAACTTTTATGATGAAAGCAATCCGAGAGAGAGAAAGAGAGAGAGAGAGAGAGAAGGAGGGGGGGGGGGGTGGAAGGAGGGAGAGGTAGCAATGCAAAAAGTAAAAAGGGAGGAGAGGGAGGAAATTATTGAAGAGATTGAAAGAAAAAGTGAAAAACAAAGATAGAGAAACAAATTGCAAAGGAGTGAAAGAAAGTATAATTGTTTAAGAGAAAAAATAAGATACAGTTAGAGAAAGAGAGGGAGAGATAGAAGAGAGATAAGATTAATAATTTCAACATTCAAAGGGAGAAAATGAAACTAACTAAGAGAGAATGATCGGGAAATAGAGAGAGAGAGAGAGAGAGCAACTGTGCTAGTGGGTGAGAGAGGGAGAAATTGAGAGGGAGATAGTGCCAAGATAGGGCACCGGTAAAGTGCCGTGAAGCAATACATGAAAGAGTGTTACAGGACGGGTAACAGTGCCTACAGAGTGCCGAAAACGGATTGCAGAAACGTCACACTCGCTTCCGGAGTGACGTTACAACCAGACCATGGAAGCAGTTACATCTGAAATGACCTAATTAAAGCTGAAGTGTCTTTACCTTACCTTTCCTAACCTAACCTAACCTAACCTAACCTAACCTAACCTAAGATAATCTGTCTTTACTGAGCTTTACCTAAACAAAACTTAAGTTAATCTATCTAACCTAACCTAACGTACGTAACGTAACCTAACCTAATCAAAGGTAATTTACATTATCTTAATTAACTCCAACAACCTGTCTAACTTAACCTAAACTAACTTTAACTTATTTAACTCTTAATCTGTCCTTGCTTTAGCTAACTTTAACTAACATTAGCTAACTTGGTCAAGCATAACCTCACTGTATTATATTGTGGATGTAATTTTGTGATGGTATTTTATTCACTGATACTTTGGGGTGAGATTTATCGTGCAAAATGTAAAGACAACGATGAATCCGTAGTGATGGAGACACATTAGACTATCTGTTTGGGAGAGCTATAAAGTGAGAGTGTTAGCTAACTCGGGTCAGCGTGTCAGTTTGGGCAGGTAAGAGGGCCAGTATGGACAGGTGAGAGGGTCACTCTGAAAAGGCGAGAGTGCCAGTCTAGACAGCTGAGAGTGCCAGTCTAGACAGGTGTGAGTGCGGGCAATGAGTGTTAGTCAGGCAGAGTGATAATGCCAATCTGGGCAGGTGAGAGAGTGCCAGTCTAGGGAAGTTGAGAGTAACACATGCAAATACATAGCAATGCTTGGGTAGTGAAGATGATGGTGGTGGTGGTGGTGATTAATAGTAGTATTGATGGTGGTAGTGGTGGTGGTGGGGGATGATTGATAGTAGTGATGGTGGTAAGGACGAATGGTAGTGGTAGTAGGGTCTATTGGTGGTGGTGGTGGGGTGATTGGTAGTAGTGTCAATAGTGGTAGTGATTGGTAGTGTGGTAGTTGGTTGTGGTGGTGATGGTGTGGGTGATAGGTTGTGATAGTGGTGGGTAGAGAGGCTGGTAGTAGTGGTAGTTATGACGTTATGAGGGCGATGATAGTTATACTCCCCTTGATTGTGGTGAATGTAACTGAGACTGGTATAGTTGTGGTAAGTGTAGCGAAGATACTGGTGACTATTGTGAGGGTAGATGAGATACTGATAGTTGTGGTAGGTGTAGCGAAGATACTAGTGATTGTGGTGAGTGTAGTGTTAGGATACATACAACATTAAAAATAGACATCAACAACCAGAACAGGGGATACATGTAGCGCGTACACATAAGGACACACTATTACACGGGGTAGAACATGCACGAGAGAGGGAAGAGAGAAGAATGGAAGGGGGGAAGAAGGGAGGGAGGGGAGCGTGACAAGGCCGTGACAAACAGCTCTGAATTTCCAGGTTTTATGCGTCGTTACGTTAACTGGTGTGACAGTTTGTAAGGGGGGACGTGTGTCTCCAGGGGGTACTAGATTGAGGGGGGGGGGGCATGAGGGGTGAGGAGGGAGGCATTGTGAGGTGGAGGGAGTGTGACGGGTGAGGAAGGGGGTAGGAGGGAGTGTGAGCGGTGAGAAGGGAGAAAATATGAGGTAGAGGGAGGTAAGGTGGGGGATTTGATAGATGAGGGACATTTAGAGGGCAGGGGGTGGAGTGAGGGGCGAGGGGTGAGGTGTAGGGGGGATGTGAGGGCTTAAGGTGAGATAGAATGTGAGAGATGAGGGGTAGGATTGAAGGTATAGTACAAGGGGAAATCTGAGGGGTGGGTCGCGTGAGGTGTTGTGTGAGGGGGGGGGGGATGGGCGAGTGAGGGGTGATGGACAAGGGGGGGAGGGGGTGAAGGCGTGAGGGGTGATGGACGGACGGCAGGGGACGTTGTTAGTGAGGGGTGAGTTGTGATGCCTGAGGGAGGGAAGGGGGGGTGGATGAGGGAGGAAAATGAGGGGAAACCAAGAGCTGAGGGGGTAGCGGGCGTGAGAGGATAATGGGCGTGAGGGGGTAGTGGGCGTGAGGTGATGTGGGGTGTCGCGTGAGGGATAAGGTGGAGTAGAAGAGACGGAGGAGGAGGAGGAGAAGGAAGAAGACGAAGATGAGAAGCATAAGAAGAAGAGAAGAGGGAGGAAATGAATAAGTAAGAGGAGGAGGAGAAGAAGAGGAGGGTCGAATAAATAAGTGAGAGGAGATGGGGGAAGAAACACCAAGAGAGGGGTGATAGGCGACAAGGGAGGTGGTTAGCGAGGGGACAGAGGAAGGGGGATAAAGGAAGGGGAAGGGCCGGACGTCGTAGGGTGTCCCAAGGGGGAGGGTAATTAGGCAGAAGGGTTAATTAAGGGTTAAGGGAGGCAGGCAAGTCAAGGGACCTGATTGTGTAGGGGCCCACGCTTGTAAACAACGGGGAAGGAATAATTGAAAGAAGGCAAGGGATAATAAAGATAGATTAGAAGAGAGAGAATAAATAGGGGGAAAGAATAAATGACGTAGATAAAGAAGAGGAGGGGATAATTTTTTTTGGGGGGGAGGGAAATTAGTGGATAATGTTGATAAATTAGAACAGGAGAAAAAAAAACAAATCAATGGAGAGAAAGAAAAATGGAAGAAAGAGTGAATAACGTAGATACAGAAACAGTGGGAATGATTTGAGGAATTACTGAAAAATGGAAGGTGAATTAAACAGTAAAGGGATAAGGAATAGAAGAGAAAATAATTGATAAAAAATAGAAATGAAAGAAGGAAGTAGTACAGAAGAGAAGAATATTAAGGAATGAATGAATAACAAAGAAGAAATAAAATAAAATGAAGAAATTGATAGATAATATAGATAAAAGAGAATAGAAGAAAGGGGAATTAACTAAGAAACAATTAAACAAAACAATAAATAAAAAAAATGAAAAGATGTAAAAACTAAATATGATAATAATTAGAAAAGAAAAAAACTGAATGAAGTTGAATAGAATAGCAAGAATGAATAAATTAACTGGTAGTGGAGACTGATGATGAATTAGAATTAGTAAGAAGGAATAAATGAAGGGAATTATGCAAAAGGAAGGTAAAGTTAGTATTTGGAAATGAACAAGGAGTAAATGAGGGAAGTGATGAACCAAGAAGAGGAATTAGGTGATTGAGAAGATTAATAAGAGAGAGAGAGAGAGAGAGAGAGTCATGCAAATTATGGGGTTAAATTGTACATGGCGAAGAAAGGGGGTGGAGAGAGAGAGAGAGAGAGAGAGAGAGAGAGAGAGAGAGATAGAGAGAGAGAGAGAGAGAGAGAGAGAGAGAGAACGATGTATATAATGAGACAAATTATGAAATTATTAAGAACAGTTTATTAAAGAAGAGAGGGGAAGGAGGGAGAGGAGGAGGAGACAGCAACGATTAGGGGAAATAATGAGAGGGGTCACATGTGTAGGAGGGGAAGGAGAGAGAGAGAGAGAGAGAGAGAGAGAGAGAGAGAGAGAGATGGCTTGGTCTATACAGTTGGTAAATTGTTTTCTTTTTCACATCAATATTTTTTTGTGTGTGTTATTTGAAGCGACAATGTCTCCCGCCCACCCACCACGCCCTCACCCACCGTCACGTCACGCCGTCACACACACACACACACACACACACACACCTTTTGCCTCCTCCCCGTCACCACACGTCACTCTACCTCGTCACCATAACCAAACATCATTAATTTTATCATTATTATCACTATACATTATTATTATTATTATTATTATTATTATTATTATTATTATTATTATTATTATTATTTCCAAGTATAACTAAAACTTACAATAGGTCTTATGATGACAGACAAACACACAGACTCAAGAAACTCCTGAACGTTTACCTATGTGTTATAGTAGCGGAAAATCTTAAATAAATAATAGTTATAATTTTCAGTGTTTATGGTTGTGTTGGTAAGGTTATATTTCATTTATTCTTTGTGATTTTTTTATTGACAATACTTTAGTTTTTGCTCATAATTGTGTCACTTTAACTTATATATTACTCTATTGATTAACTTGACTCTACTTAATAACAACTTAGAGATATCTTCTTTAGTTTAATCGTCATAATCATCGTAACTATACAGGTTAAATGAATGATATAGATTTTAATTATCAAAACTGGACTCCGTGTATACAAATGAGGTAATATTTAAATTACCTGGACAGCTAAGGAGGTAAATGTGGAAATTACATATTTTGATCACCAAACTTTATCGCGATTGAAACAAAAAAAAATTAAGTTCGTTTTTATTACCTGGTGGTGATAGAGACGAAGTTGTAATGACTATAAACATTAATATAGTTTTGGGGGAAAAGTTTCATGTTAAAGGGTTGGTATTATGCTTTTGAGTACGATAACACGGTGACCTTTGACCTTAATTTACATAGAATATAAATAAAATACAACATCTAATTACTTAACAACGACCTGAAATATCCTTGAAGTGCTTGACTATGTAACACTGATGGCCGATATAAATATTTGATTAATTTATATAATTATAAGATTTCTTTTTTTCTTCTTCCCTTCAGCGTTCGTTTGTAAGTATGTTTTTATTTCCCTGCTGTCTTGTGTATTTATCAGTCAGTCGTTGTTATCATCATCTTGTCATCATCATTATCATCATCATCATCATCATCATGTCTGAGGGTTGGCGACCACAGCCCTCCAATCTAATTCGCTCTTGGACAGTCTTTACCAATCCTCTCCTCCTGCGGCCACCACAGCTGTTAATCCTGTCTATCCATCCCAGTCATTCTCTTCCCCTTAATACCTCTACCACAACCTCCTTATTGCTAATTGTATCACCAAAGTACCTCTCATTCCTTATTCTAGCTCCTTATCGCAAATTGTATGGTCCAGAGTATCTTCTTCTTCCTATCTATAAATATCACGTAATTCTCTCCTTGTTCCAGTTAGTATACGTCTTCATTTGTTTCTGTGTGACTATAACTTACCCTTAACTTTTTCCTGTAACACAATATTTTAAAGACTTCTAACTTGTTATTGGTGTCTGTTGGGTATTGTCCACGCTGCTGGCCCTTGGTTCCTTGTGGCCTCCTTTTTGTGACCTCTCCGTGACCTCTTTGTGACATCCTCTTCATGACCTCCTCTGTGTAATCTATTCGTGACCTCTTTAGAACACCTGTGTGACCTTATCGTGACTGCCACTTTATAACCTCCTCTGCTGGACCACTTCTCCGTGAACCTCTTCTTCCATGACCTTCTCTTCGTGACCTCCGCTTCGTGAACCTCCTACAAAGTGATGCTAAATTCACTGTGTTCACCAAGGTACTACAAAAGAAACCGACTTTACTTACCAGGGAAGAAGAAAGGAATGAATATGAGCGTCGACTGGTAAAGACAATGCGACTCATTAGCAACAGGGAGAACACACAGCTACCACACAAGATCCTTTTTCTTTTGTTTTCCTCTGTTTTTTTTCTTCTTTTTTTGGTGAGTAATGAACGCTGTTTGTAACTAGGACTTGAGTGAGGCAAATTTTCAGGGGTTTTGTTTTGAGACTGTCTTCATGTGACTGTGTGGGGGTACAGTCTGAAGTGTTGTTACAGTCTAGTTGGTTGAGTGTGTTTATTGGGACAGTCTAGTTGGTTGAGTGTGTTTATTGGGACAGTCTAGTTGGTTGAGTGTGTTTATTGGGACAGTCTAGTTGGTTGAGTGTGTTTATTGGGACAGTCTAGTTGGTTGAGTGTGTTTATTGGGACAGTCTAGTTGGTTGAGTGTGTTTATTGGGACAGTCTAGTTGGTTGAGTGTGTTTATTGGGACAGTCTAGTTGGTTGAGTGTGTTTATTGGGACAGTCTAGTTGGTTGAGTGTGTTTATTGGGACAGTCTAGTTGGTTGAGTGTGTTTATTGGGACAGTCTAGTTGGTTGAGTGTGTTTATTGGGACAGTCTAGTTGGTTGAGTGTGTTTATTGGGACAGTCTAGTTGGTTGAGTGTTTATTGGGACAGTCTAGTTGGTTGAGTGTGTTTATTGGGACAGTCTAATTGGTTGAATGTGTTTATTGGGACAGTCTAGTTGGTTGAGTGTGTTTATTGGGACAGTCTAGTTGGTTGAGTGTGTTTATTGGGACAGTCTAGTTGGTTGAGTGTGTTTATTGGGACAGTCTAGTTGGTTGAGTGTGTTTATTGGGACAGTCTAGTTGGTTGAGTGTGTTTATTGGGACAGTCTAGTTGGTTGAGTGTGTTTATTGGGACAGTCTAGTTGGTTGAGTGTGTTTATTGGGACAGTCTAATTGGTTGAGTGTGTTTATTGGGACAGTCTTATTCCCCCTGTGGTGTCAGGTAGGTATCTGTTGAGGTTGTTTGTCTATATGTGAGTATGTTGTGATCTCTCTCTCTCTCTCTCTCTCTCTCTCTCTCTCTCTCTCTCTCTCTCTCTCTTTTACCCCTTTCTACTGTCTCCCTTAACCCTGTCCCCTAGCTTTGTCTTACCTCTTCCTTCTCTCTCCCCCTTTCTCTATTTCTCTTCTTCACCTTTCTTCCCCTTCCATTTTCGTCTCTCTAAGTCCCTTCTTCTCCTCCTCCCACTCTCTCCCTCCTTCCCTTCACTACTTACCGTTTCTCCCTCCTTTCTCTCTCTTTCTCTCCTTCGCCCTCTAACTCCCATTTCTCCCTCCTTTTCCTCCTTCCTTCTCTACCTGCCCTTTCTCCCTCCTCCCCCTCTCTCTCCCTCCTACCCCCTCTCCCTCCCCCCTACCCCCCTCTCCCTCCCCCCTCTCCCCCCCTCCTCCTCCTCCCCTCTCTCCCTGCCTTGTTAGTCACGGTATATTGAGGTGTCGGGTTGGTGAGTGGGGATACCATGTCATTCTGGGCTTGGTGTGTGCCCGTGATATCCACCATGAGGTTGATGGCCCACTCCTGCTGCCGCCCGCATCAGCTGTTGTACCATCTGGCTCCACCTGCACCATCTGACTCCACCTGCATCATTTGTTTCTTTAAGTCCACCATCTGTGAGACCGTGTACTAGCAACCAGCCTCTTCAGCCAAACTATGCATCGCCAGCTTGGTTATTCAAGTATCATTTGGTTCCAGCTGCATCACCTGCCGTACCATCTGTAGATCTAAGAACCATCTAGGAAGGACTACTACTAACACACACACACACACACACACACATGTATCGCCATCTGGTTTCCCAATCACCATCCTCTTACCACCACCTTACCACACAGCAGAGCCATTTAGCTACTAGTTGTTTAATGTTCTCTCCTACCACTAATGCGTTAGCCGCCATCTGACGCACATTAGTTACCCCCCCTGTCTAAAGTTAGCCGTCACCTGTCTAACGTTAACTACCACCTGTCTAACGTTAGCTGCTACCTGTCTAACGTTAGCTACCACATGTCTATCGTTAGCTACCACCTGACTAACGGTAGTTATCACCTGTCTAACGCTAGCTACCACCTGTCTAACGCGAGCTACCACCTGTCTAACATTAGCTACCACCTGTCTAAATTTAGCTACCACCTGTCTAAAGTTAGCTACCACAAATCTAACGTTAGCAGTCGTTAAACATTAGCTACCGCCTACTAGCGTTAGGTACACGTTAGTTACCACCCGTCTAAAGTTAGCCACCACCTGCTTAACATTAGCTACTACCTGTGTAAAACTGCACCACCTGGCAACCATCTGAGGACCGCCACGATCACACACACGCAGCAGACAGACACACACCACCATGCAGTGCACGTGTTGATCGCCATAAAGATAAGACGAGGCTTTTTACGAGGGCAGTTTAACCCCGTAATTGATGTCTCCTAACTGCTTGTTAAGAGGAGATGGGGCGGTGAGTAACCCTAGTCGGGGCTCTAAAATCCAGCGTTTTGGTTGGTTGTCTGGACTCTAAATTCAGTGTTTTTATTGGCGGAACGGTAAAGCTTTGTAATTCATTGTTCGTATTTTCTGAATTGTGATTGGTGAAGCTGGTAAATCTTTTTATTACGGCTCAAAATTCCAAGAGATTTGATTGGTGGACCTCTCTAAGGGCCTTACATCCCGGGTTATGATTGGTGAAACTGGTAAGTCTTTTGTTATGATTGGTGGATTTCTCTTGGGGGGGGGGGGGTCTTAAATACGCAGTGTTGATTGGTGAACTGATAAGAGAGCTCAGATAACTGATAAGGACAATTAGGCATGGCGTGTTGTCTGTACATTTGATTCACTTCATTTTATAATCAAAGTGACACTTGTGTATGATAAGAGTGACAGTAATAATGAGAGGTGACATGTGTGTGTGTGTGTGTGTGTGTGTTAGGCATTGTATACACCAAGATAAACTCCTCTCTTTACTATTAACTCCATGGATGCCGTCTCTCTGTTGACTAATGTCGTCTGGTGTTGGCCTAATAAAATAATAAAAATGGCGTACAGTAGTAAAGAGGTCAGTGGAGATAGTTTATTAATTATGATAAACAAATCATCATAATGCACTACGACAGAGTGTATGCGTCTGGCTGTCCGTCTGTCTAAGTTCGTCATTTTAGTCTTGGTTCTCCCGCAAGACGTCGGCTCCAGCCAGCGGTGTCAGCAGGTCTTCACCACCGTCTCCCTCCCTGCCTCGCCGTCATCAGGAAGTGAACTGATCGCTTAGTGCGTCAGCTCCCCCACTTATATATATTGCTGGTCTGTATCCCAGGGTGTGGTGGCGGGTCCTGTTGGCGCCTCAACCGTGTGTCTGGCGCCACAACCGCATGTGTGGCGCCACAACCGTGTGTCTGGAACCACAACCGCATGTGTGTCGCCACAACCGTGTGTCTGGCGCCACAACCGCATGTGTGGCGCCACAACCGCGTGTCTGGAACCACAACCGCATGTGTGGCGCCACAACCGTGTGTCTGGAACCACAACCGCATGTGTGGCGCCACAACCGTGTGTCTGGCGCCACAACCCCGCACATGCAACTGACACCATCATCAGTTAGTGCATGTTAACAGTCTGACCTTTATAACTCGCCAGCACTACTGTTTAAGACTGTGATGGAGTAACCGGGCCTTCGTGAACAGTCTCGTACAGTCTATCTCAGTTCCTCACTTAACCGAACAGTCACTTCCATCCTCTCCCAATGACTGTCTCCTCCTGAGGTAAACAACGTCTTCCACTGACTGTAAACGAATACGCTTTTCCTATATAAATTAAATTGATGTATAGACCCACACAACACTCACGTGATCCCTTACGTAAATTTAGATCACATTTATCTCTTAACAAAATACATTGACCTCGGGAACCACTTAGCGATGGAGACAGACGGGCACACTTTGAGACAGGCGGAGGACGTACAATTAGGCCACAAGAATAAGTACACACCTACGGTTCGTGCTTGAGACAAAATATCTGTTAACACTGTCCTGAACAGAACAGACAAAATTATAAAATTACCTGTAATTTATGTTTTATTCCTACATATATGTTATAAATACATTTGTTGTGAATGTTTTACTAGTGCCTTGTGTTTATATTATAAGTTATATATTGTATCCAATGGTAGTAAACTTGGTGCGAATGGGATTGCAGTTATCGTACAGTTCCCTACTTTTTTTTTTTACTGATGTTTGGATTAGTTAAGGAAGGAAGACTAAATAGAAGAATAAAGAAGGGGAAACAGAAAATAGTTAGAGATAACGGACGGACGGACGGACTAGGGGATTAAATGTAGCACCCGTGGACGGATGGACGTACACATTCTATACAGGATCAATTATATTTCCCTGCGTCAGGCCAGGTGGCGCGGGGGTCGGGAATAAAAGTGAAAAATAGTTGGCAAGAGTGAGTCAGTATCGTTTGAATATTTATGTATTTATTTATTGTAACTGTTATTAAAAATGTTGGCGTTGTAACTGGTTGATGTATGATGTATATTGTACAGTAGTATTTAGTTTCAACACATGTAGTAATAATTAACGATAATACCAACAGCGTAATTGCTAAAAACGATTTGCAAACCAGCAGTTACAGATAGCGAAGGGTTGTTTGTTAAGGAGCAGCGTCTGGGGTGGTGTCAGCAAGCGCTTGTATGTTTTTTTTTCCTAGGACGAAGAATGATACACGGCGGCCCAGAATAGTTACTTGAAAAAAAATCTATCAAGAAGACAATTTCGAATAAATTTGTCATATACTGTACATATACATTATACAGATTATACATATTCAACTTTTTATCACATATAATTTGAGAATTCTATTGCCATATATTATTTTATGCACGTATAGCCTTATCGTTGACCATCCTGGGTAAACAATTCCTGCTTCAGCTGATGTCTGGTCCGCCATTGTTGGCTTGACCTGTGGACGAGAAGTACCGGATTTTTTTTTTTTATCTTTACTTGACGTTGATGGCGGAACTTATGAATCTAGTGAAGAACTTATGTGTGGTTGATCATAGTGCAAAGGAAAATACGCTTACAAGAATACAGATAAATTTACGAGTGTTTAAGTGACTTGAGGGGGCATGGAAGCAGCCTTTTTGCTCGAGTGAACTTTTGAGCCGGTGAATATTAACATTTAAGTGGTGAACATTATGTCTTATGGAGGTAGTGTATTAACCCCTTGTGTACAGGGGACTCTGTGTTGAAGAAAATCGTCTGGTGTTAACTAAATGAAATACTAAAAGTGGCGTCTTGTAGTGAAGGGGTTAGTGGAGGTACAGTATTAAGTGAACACATCGGTTTAGAAACTAAACACAAGACTCTTGAAGTGGTGGAACAGACACTCTTCCTCAATAAAGGTAAGGGATTGAAATTTTGGATCACCTGTAGTTTCCCCACCCCCCTCCGGCATAATTAACCTTAAGATTAACCTAACCTAACCCTACCTCTATCAAGGTAACGTTAGGGTATTCACTTATCAGGCGAATGGAGCTGGTAGGTCTAATCTTCAGGTGACCCGAAAATTTGCCACAGCAGAAAATTGTCAAGGTCTCATTATGTAATTATCAGTGTTTCCTGCCGTTAATATTACTGTAGTGATTATTAAGGTTCTCTACCGGCCACGATTGTTGAGGAGTTTATCTTAACTTAATAGATGGGGAAGTTATGAGTCAATGAGAGATGGAAACTGAGGGTGTGAGGAAGAGATATTTGTCTGACTGTAAAATGTTGTCAAGTTACGTCACCTCTGCCGCAACAACAAGTATGATGGGAAATAAATCATCATTGATCTGTTCACTTGCGTTAATTAATTTCCTTTAACTAGAGATTTAAGGTCATTAATTTGCCTGAACTTGAAATGTAAGTTAATTAATTTGCTTTAACAATGGATTCAAGTTAATTGATTTTACTTAACCGAAGATTAATGTAATTAACTTGTAATTATTTACGTTAATTAATTTGCTTTAACTAGGGATGTTAGAACTTTAATTTCCTAGTTAAGGGACAAAAATATTTACGAGCACCTTCACTGTCTGACTTGAGATACGAGTAAAAGATGGCGTCGAAATTACACTTGGCCTCTACTGTATCTGTAACGATTCTTGGTAAAGTATTTGTGTAAGTTTTGAGTTAATGGAGAGAGAGGGAGAGGAAGAAAAGCGGGAGGAAAGGAAAAAACTGGGAAATAAGAATAGAGAAGTAAGAATGGAGAGCAAAAAAGGGAGAGGGGGAGGAGGGAGAGAAAGGGAATGGAGGAGACAAAATGTGTGAGAAAGAAAGGAAGGAGTAGGGAATGGGAGAGAAACGAGGGAATGAGGGCCAGGAGATGTGACTGGGGAAGTAAGTGGCACAGTGACTGATAAAGAGTGACTGGCGGGGACTGACTAACTGTTTTAGTGAGACTGTCTGGCGTGGTGGTGGTTTTGCCGTCGCTACAACAATGTGTCCAAGGTTCGCTCCCCAGAAACTTTTGTCTCTCCACTTCCTGTGTTTACACCACACACGTCCAACACCTGTTGCTTGTTCTTGTTTCTCTTACTCTTGTTCTTGTTGTCCTTTGTTCTTGCTCTTGTTGTTGTTCTTGTCCTTGTTCTTCTTACTTTTATTGTTGTTTTTATTGTCCTTGTTCTTCTTACCCTTCTTCCTCGTCCTCCTCCTCCACCTCCTCACTCCTGCTTCCTCCTCCTCCTCCACCTCCTCACTCCTGCTTCCTCCTCCTCCTCCACCTCCTCACTCCTGCTTCCTCCTCCTCCTCCTCCTCACTCCTGCTTCCTCCTCCTCCACCTCCTCACTCCTGCTTCCTCCTCCTCCACCTCACTCTTGCTTTCTCCTCCTCCTCGCTCATTCCTCTTCTTCACTTCTTCTCCCCTTCCTCCTATTCCTTCTCACGCCTTTCTCCCATTCTCCTCCTCTTCCTCCACCACACCTTCCACCCCCTCCTCTGCCTTCCTCTTCTTCCACCCTTCTCTCTTCCTCCTTCTCAACCCTTCCTCCTCCTACTTATTTCTGTATTCATTCTCCTCCTCCATCTCTTCTTTTTCGTCTTCATTGTTTACCTAATTTCCCTCCTCCTTGCTTCTTGTCCCTCCTTTGTTTCTTAAAGTTTCTTCTTCTTCTTCTCCTCCTTCTCCTCCCTATTCTTCCTCTTCCTTCATCTGTCTTCTCTGTTTTCATCATCTTTCTTCTATATTAAATTCTTGTTTTCTTTTTTCATTCTCCTCCTCCCCCTCCTTTTGTTTCTTCACTTCTTCCTCCTCCCTCCTTTAGTCCTTCTGTTGCTTCTCTTCTTCCTCCTTCTCTTTCCTTTAATCCCCTTTTCGTTTCTTCTCTTCCTCTTTCTCCTTTAGTCCTTCTGTTGCTTCTCTTCTTCCTCCTTCTCTTTCCTTTAATCCTCTTTTCGTTTCTTCTCTTCCTCTTTCTCCCTCCTTTAGTCCTTCTGTTGCTTCTCTTCCTCCTCCTCCTTCCTCCATTCCTCATCTTCGCTTCCTGTATAACACCGCAAGCATTTACCATCTGTTATGTGTGGTTCTGGTATCCTCCTCCTCCTCCTCCTCTTCCTCCTCTTCCTCCTCCTCCTCCTCCTCCTCATTTCCTCCTCTTCCTCCTCCTCCTCCTCCTCATTTCCTCCTCCTCCTCCTCCGCCCCCCTCCTCCGCCCCGTGAATTTCAGACTGCATCGTGTTGGAGGGGACACTGGTGTTGAGAGAGAGAGAGAGAGAGAGAGAGAGATTATGGTATATATATCTCAAATGGTTGTGGTGGTAAGTGGTGTTGGTAATGATGATCGGTGGTACTGGTAGTGGTGGTAGTGTGGTTTTAGGTGGTGGCAAATAGTGGTGTAGGTGGTTGTGTAAATAGAAGTGGTGCTATTGGTGGTGATTGTGGTAAGTGGTGGTGGTAGATGGTAGTGATCGTATAGGGAGTGATAGATGGTGATAGTGCAGACAGGTGATGGTGGTTAGTCATGGTTTATGGTAGGTAGCAATAGTAGTGATACCTGTAAATTTTGATATCGGTGGTGATAGTTGTACTGTTGGTGGTAGTGGTGGTGCTCGTGGTGGTGGTATACCTGACCAGGTGTGTGTGTGTGTGTGTGTGTGTGTGTGTGTGTGTGTGTGTCGTCCTCCCCCGCTGCCTCCAATTAATTTATTCACCTGTCCCATTCCCTGGGATCTGTCTCTCTGATATGTCAATATGGCTCGGCTCTGCGGCTCCACTACCCTTGTGTCCTGAGCTGTGTTGATTTTGCTGTATTGGGCGTGGCTGTGGAGGGAAGAGAGTCAGGGAGAGTTAACAGCCTGATACGGATGCTGTAATTCCCGGAGAAAGCTGTTATGTTTAGGCTGCCTCACTGTCTCGCTGCTCGGGGATGGAAAAGCTGTGTAGGTGCTGTACGGATGCTGTAACTTATGCAGCAAGCAGTTATTACACACGCTCTTAATTTAGACACCATAAATAATAATCACAAAACATCATTAATCCAGGAAACTAACTGGTGCGGGGGGGGGGGGGGGAATTCTTGCTGTTACTATGAGAGATGCTGTCTAGATGCTGTTACTATGAGAGTGCTGTCTAGATGCTGTTACTATGAGAGATGCTGTCTAGATGCTGTTACTATGAGAGATGCTGTCTAGATGCTGTTACTATGAGAGATGCTGTCTAGATGCTGTTACTATGAGAGATGCTGTCTAGATGCTGTTACTATGAGAGATGCTGTCTAGATGCTGTTACTATGAGAGATGCTGTCTAGATGCTGTTACTATGAGAGATGCTGTCTAGATGCTGTTACTATGAGAGATGCTGTCTAGATGCTGTTACTATGAGAGATGCTGTCTAGATGCTGTTACTATGAGAGATGCTGTCTAGATGCTGTTACTATGAGAGATGCTGTCTAGATGCTGTTACTATGAGAGATGCTGTCTAGATGCTGTTACTATGAGAGATGCTGTCTAGATGCTGTTACTATGAGAGATGCTGTCTAGATGCTGTTACTATGAGAGATGCTGTCTAGATGCTGTTACTATGAGAGATGCTGTCTAGATGCTGTTACTATGAGAGATGCTGTCTAGATGCTGTTACTATGAGATGCTGTCTAGATGCTGCCTTGATGCTGTTACTATGAGAGATGCTGTCTAGATGCTGTTACTATGAGAGATGCTGTCTAGATGCTGTTACTATGAGAGATGCTGTCTAGATGCTGTTACTATGAGAGATGCTGTCTAGATGCTGTTACTATGAGAGATGCTGTCTAGATGCTGCCTAGATGCTGTTGCTATGAGAGATGCTGTCTAGATGCTGTTACTATGAGAAATGCTGTCTAACTGCTGTTCCTTTGAGATATGCTGTCTAGATGCTGTTACTATGAGAGGTGCTGTCTAGATGCTGTTACTATGAGAGACGCTGTCTAGATGCTGTTACTATGAGAGATGCTGCCTAGATGCTGTTACTATGAGAGATGCTGTCTAGATGCTGCTACTATTAGAGATGTTGTCTAGCTGCTGTTCCTATGAGATATGCTGTCTAGATGCTGTTACTATGAGAGATGCTGTATTGATGCTGCAATATACAGTACGTACACAGCAAACGTTACGTAACTATTTCTAGGAACAAGAGGTGATCGTCCGTGAAGATGCATCACGTGTAGTCTAAATGCATTGGGGGGAGTGAGGTTGCACACGGTGGTCCAGGCGGAATTGCAATATCAAAGGGAATCAATCAGTGTTGCATTCTCGTTTGTGAGGTTAATTACTGCCATCTGGCCTGTGTAATATACCTTTTGGCTGGAGAATATCTGAGAGGTGTGGTGTTCTGAAATTATTACAAGATGGGTTAGGTAAAGTTACGGTGGGTTAGGTTTGGATAGGTTAAAGCGGATAGGTTGTGTAAGGTTTTTTGGGTAGGTTAGATTAGGTTGAGTTTGGTTTAGATAGGTTAAGATAGGTTACAGTAACTTAGGTTAGGGATGATTAGGTTAAGGTGAGTTAGGTTAGGCTAGGCTTGACTAGGTTAGTTTGGGTTAGGTTAAATTAGGTAAATATGGGTTAAGTTAGGATGGGTTGTTTGGGCTGGTTACGTTACGTTCACTTAGGTTAGGTTAAAGTGTATTAGCTTAAGTTGGATAAGGTAGGTTAGGTTAGGTTTGGTTAAGGTAGGTTGGGTAAAGTGGTTTGGGTTGTATTATGTTAGATTAAGGTGGATTAGATTTAAGTTTAGTTAGATTAGGTTAGGATGGATTAGGTTAGGTTGGATTAGGTTTGGTTAGGTTAGGTTAGGTTAGGTTAAAGTGGGTTAGGTTATATCTCACCATCACAGCACCACAACACTATAACTCTTCACCTTCAACAGAAACTCTCCCCACCTGGCCTGCCACCTCTTTCCTCCCCCCTCCTACCCATCCCCCTCCTCCCCCCTCCTCCTCCTCCCCCCTCCCCACCCCCGTCCTCCTCCTCCCCCTCCCTCCTCCCCTCTCCCCTCTTCCTCCCCCTCTTCCTCCCCCCGTCGCCCCCCACAAAATATTCATTTCTGTATCTTTCATACTCCTTCAGTGTCGCCTTACCCGTGCCATCCATATTGAAGACTGACCTTTGGAAATACATATTCACATTACATATTTTCTATCGGCCACACGGATTGCCTCTCATGGCTGCCTCAACTTTTTATGCTCAGTGAGTCTCAATGTGGATTCGTTCGTGGATAAATTATATGAACTGGCCTCGTGAGGGCATTGGTAACCTATATCTCGACTGACTTATTTAAAGTGAGGCGATAGTTCGTGCTCGCTGGAAGGATATGTATGTATGTATGTATGTATGTATGTATGTATGTAATTTCATAGATTTTCTGTATATAAGAGAGAGCAGTTGACTTTGATATCTTAGAAAAATAAACTTAAATTTCTCTGGGAAGTCAAGCACAGATGACAATGAACATAGTCTTATGAGGACTTAAAACAACCTATTTAGTTAACTTTATTTTTGTTTTTTAATACAAGATTCTCCTCAGGGTTTTAACTCCAGGTCAATTATATGAACTTGTCTTGTTGAGAGCATTGTAGACCTATATTTAGAGAGATAGATTTAAAAGGAAAGTGTTATTTAGTGTTGCCAGGATCTGAGAGAGAGGGGGAGGGGGAGAGGAGACAGCGAGGGAGAGAGAGAGGGGGGGAGGGGGAGAAGAGACAGGGGGAGGGAGAGAGAGAGAGAGTGAGTGGAGGGGGAGAAGAGACAGGGGGAGGGAGAGATACAACTGCAGACGGAACTTGTGAGCAGCTCTGCAGGGCAAGGACTGAAAAGACCGGAAGTGCTTTAGAGAAAACTTCGTGGACCGTACACAACCCGGGTTTATTTTTCATCGTCTTTATCAGGACGCTCCCGGAAGTGGAGGGCTGAGGTTTTGTGACTGGTGTCTTGACTGTGTGTGTGTGTGTGTGTGTGTGTCGCATTCAGGGTGGTTAGTTCCTTGCAGGGTGTGTATGTTTGTTGAATCTAGGGCTGGTATATGTCGCATCCAGGGCGTGTAATGTCGTATCCAGGGCTTGTATATGTCTCATCCTGAAAGACGTGTAAATGTAGCAGCCAGGGCGTGTAAATGTAACATCCAGGGCGTGTAAATGTAGCAGCCAGGGCGTGTAAATCTAGCATCCAGGGTGTGTAACTGTAGCATCCAGGGCGTGTAAATGTAGCATCCATGGTGTGTAACTCTTGCATCCAGGGCGTGCAATGTCGTATCCAGGGCGTGTATATGTCGCGTCCTGAAGGGCGTGTAAATGTAGCAGCCAGGACGTGTAAATGTAGCAGCCAGGGCGTGTAAATCTAGCATCCATGGTGTGTAACTCTTGCATCCAGGGCGTGCAATGTCGTATCCAGGGCGTGTATATGTCGCGTCCTGAAGGGCGTGTAAATGTAGCATCCAGGGCGTGTAACTGTGGCATCCAGGGCGTGTATATGTCGCATCCTGAAGGGCGTGTAAATGTAGCAGCCAGGGCGTGTAAATGTAGCAGCTAGGGCGTGTAATGCCGTATCCAGGGCGTGTATATAGTAGGTCGCATCCTGAAGGGCGTGTAAATGTTGTAGCCAGGGCGTGTAACTGTAACATGCAGGGCGTGTAGATCCTGGGCGGGTGTGGAACCTCAACATCCAAACACTCTAGATCCGGGTACGTATCAAGAGCCTGAATCTTCATTAAATGTTGAGTGACTGAAGAAAATTACGCGTTTACGAATGTGTTAATGTTTATCAACCTAAACTTGACACAGGTGAGCCCTTAGCCCCTAGACCAGGGGTCACCAAACTACGGCCCGC
Source organism: Homarus gammarus (assembly GCA_958450375.1). Classification (NCBI taxonomy): domain Eukaryota; kingdom Metazoa; phylum Arthropoda; class Malacostraca; order Decapoda; family Nephropidae; genus Homarus; species Homarus gammarus. The sequence goes on from CAUDMG010002925.1 coordinate 101,514, forward strand.
GGGCCGGATCCCAAGTCCTTCCCCAGCTCGTGGTAGCTCAAAACTACGCTCTGACGTTACCAGAGCTTTCGTTCTGGCTTGCAAGTATTGAACAGAATGATTATGCGGCCCGCGCTCGTCATTTTTTCAGTTATCCGGCCCACTGTGAAAAAAGTTTGGTGACCCCTGCCCTAGACCAATGGCCATTCTGAAGTGGTACCTCTTCTTTTGTCTCCCCCTGCCTCTGGCTCCCACACTTCCCCCCTCCCCCCTGTTATCTGGCCCTCACACTTCCCCCTGCTATCTGGCCCTCACACTTCCCCCTGCTACCTGGCCCTCACACTCCCCCCCCCCCCCCCTGCTATCTGGCCCTCACACTTCCCCCTGCTACCTGGCCCTCACACTCCCCCCTGCTATCTGGCCCTCACACTACTCCTGCTTCTGGCCCTCACACTTCCCCCTGCTATCTGGCCCTCACACTTCCCCCTGCTACCTGGCCCTCACACTCCCCCCTTGCTATCTGGCCCTCTCTCTACTCCTGCTTCTGGCCCTCACACTCCCCCTGTTCTTCTAGGTTACTCCCAGACGCTCCGTAGCCTCGTATTTTAGACTCCTGATGAGAGTTTGACAATAACCAGCGTCAGGCAGCTGGTTCTCGCGGTGTGGGTTATGACTCCAGGTTGAGAATGAATGTATTGTCTCGAGCAGGAAAGATCTCTAGTGGCCGGATTCCCTTGAGACTTGCCAGATGTGTCCGTTTCCCCGTTACGTGTGGCCTGAGAACACTCGGTAAGTTACAGTCAATCTGGGTGTAATTTCGGAGCTATTTGGGGGCCATTAACTGTGTGTTTTAACGTTAAGTGAGTCAGATAAATAAGGTTCTGTGATCACCAGTTACAACCAGGTGAAAACGGATCACGTGAAGGCTAGACCACAATCTTATTTCACCTGATGATTAAACACCTTAACGGTACCTGGAGGCGCTGAGCTATGGTAGTTTAGTTTACTTTAGACTAAGTTAGGTTAGGTAAGGTTAGGCGAGATTAGATTAGGTTATATTAGGTAAAGTTAGATTAGGTTAGTTTAATTTAGACTATGGTTAGGTTAGGTAAGGTTAGGTTTGGTTAAGTTAATTTAGGGTGTTTAATCAAGTGAATTAAACTAGGGTGCCTAATCTTCATGTGATCTGGGGGGGAAAGCTATGTCGAATAAGTATGTGTGTGAGAGAATGTGGTCTTAGAGCGGATGTTTGTGTGTCGCCAGGAAGCGTGAAAAACGGTGTTGTTGATTCTTCCATCCGCACAAGAAGCTGGGTAAGTGTGACGTGTGTGTGACCTAGGCACGTGGATCAGACCTGCCTCCAGGACACATCCATATTCCCTAACAGGCGCAACTCACGTCTATACCTGTTATTTGCTCTTCTAAGTGACCTCTGACCCGATTCGACCCCACCCCACCCACCGACGTTGTCTCCTGAACCGCTACGAGAAGGCAAAGTATACGACTCCCTAAGGCGGGTTCACCATAATGACAGAAGTCCACAGGTTGATCATATAATTGCTGGGGGGGGGGGGGTAAATCGTGACCTTTTGAACCTCTAACTAGGGGGTTCAATTACTTACCAGGCGACTGAAGTCAAGAGACGAACTGGGGAAATTTTCTTCACAGGGGTAAATAGATGAGAGAGATGATACGCCCCTTTTATCTCGTTGATTTTGTCAATTTGCGTCATCATCCTCGACGTTAGCGGGATTATACGTATAATTTTCTTATTACCCGCTTCCATCACCTTCATCATCATCCTCCTTCCCTGGCGTCATCATTATTATCATTATCATTATCTCTGTCGTCACTCAACCCATCATAATGAGTTTTTGGAGAGTTCAGCCGTCATTATCCATTACATCATTATCACTACTACTTATTATTTCCATCTTCTTATTCTTCTTTTCATCCTCCTCCTCCTCCTCTTTCTCTTCTTCTTCCTCTTCCTCATCTTCCTCTTCCTCCTTATAAATTCCTCATTTCAACATCGAGAGTTTGGGGAATTCAGTCACCATCCTCTTTATGGTGTTATGGCTGCCTTCATTATCTTCACCATTCATCAGTAGTGTCATCGTTATCCAAGTGTCGTGAGAACCATCATCATTACCGCCACCATTATCACCATTATCCTCACCATCACCAAGTAACTAAAACTCTTAATATCATCACCACAACTACCATACACCACTAGCATTACTCTCACCATTCATCACCATCACCCTCATTCACCATCTCCTCCATCCCTTCACCATTCACATTTCATTACCCCCACATTCTCCACCATCCCATTCGCCTCCCATTACCACACCACACCACACCACACCTAAGGCCCCACCCTCAATACTCTACCTCTTTTCCCTACCACTCCTCCCTTCCCCATCACTTCACCCCTCTTCCCTCCTCCCCACCCCACCATCACCACACCCCTCCTCTCCCCCCCACACTATTACCACACCCCTCCTATCTCCCCTTCTATCACCGCACCCATTCTTCCACACCCCACTATCACCACACCCCACCACCCATCACCACAGTCATCACTCTGACCAACACATCATGATGGGTGATGTGGGAGGTGTGTAATGTGAGGTTGGTTGACCATCTTAATGCCGGGGTGTTCTGCGTGTGTCTCGCTGCCTGGGTTCCTGTTTTTACTTCTCCTCTTCTGACTCTTTTTTACATTTTAATTTGTGTGTTTTTGTTGTGTGGGGGGGGGGGGGGGGGCACACACACCTTACCCCCGCCACACTCCTCACACTTTCGCCGTCACTCCTTTACACAGTTTATGATAATTTACGCCCATAGGTTGCTCTCAGAATGGTGTGGGTGTGGTGACAGGTTACCCTCAAGCGTCCACATGTGTCTCCCAACACGGTGTGCGTTGGGTGACAGACCACCCACACAACTACTCAAACACCCACATGTGGTTCCCTCACCCCACCCACTCACGCCCACATGTAGCCACCAGTATGGCATGGGTGGGGTAACAGGCCACCCATTCGTGCCCGCATGTGGTCCCCAGCATGGTGTGGGTGGGGTGACAGACCACCCACACACCCACTCACGCCCGCATGTGGCCCCTGGCATGGTGTGGGCGGGGTGACAGGCAGAGAGTTACGGGCGTCAGGGGCCAGCGGTCCTCGTGTTTTGTTTCATAGACAAAAACACCAAGAAAACTATTTTTTCTTAGTCCCCGCGGGAGTCGAGCGTTTTTTGTTGATGTCGGCTGTGTCTATTTGTTTGTTTGTGCAGGGAGTTGTTGTCGGTCGTGTTTGTTTGTTTGTGTAGGAGGTGAGTGAAGGGGGAGGAAGGTGGAGGTGGTAATTTTAAGCTTAGATGTCCTTGAAATTCGTAGTATTTAAAAGAATTTTGCCTTCGTGTGTATGGAATGTTTATAATTTAATTAGTTTATTAAGTTATGTATATTATAATATCCACAGCCATGTTACCCTAATAATGTATATAGAGTCATATATCACGAGTATATCTGGGGCGAGATATTTAATTACTTAGGAAAAATTAAAAGAAACTATGAAGATAGAGATGAATGAATAGATCACTAATTATTTTCCTAATGGAGACTTGATGAACTATCTGACGAGTCACTTAATCTACTACAAAATTTTAGTCGATTCTCCAATGTTAGTCGGGTAATATTTTTTTCTACCGGGGCTTTAAAACGTATCTGTCTGACTCTTATAGCAGTTAAAATGGTGTCGATGTATCACTGAGACTCTACCGTAACTAAATTTATTGTTATTCTCTCCGTTTAATTCCTTGAGTACGATGATTTACCCCGAGTACAATATCATCGTACCGGGGGGGGGGGGGGGGCGTAATTTCATCTAGTACTCTGGGGGTTAAGTCGTCGTACTCTGGGGGTTAAGTCGTCGTACTCTAGGGGTTAAAAGTCGTCGTACTCAAGGGGTTAAGTCATCGTACTCTAGGGGTTAAGTCGTCGTGCTTTAGGGGTTAAATCATCGTACTCGAGGGGTTAAGTCTTCGTACTCTAGGGGTTAAATCATCGTACTCGAGGGGTTAAATCATCGTACTCGAGGGGTTAAGTCGTCGTACTCTGGGGGTTAAGTCGTCGCACTCTGGGGGTTAAGTCGTACTCTAGGGGGTTAAAAGTCGTCGTACTCTAGGGGCTAGGTCGTCGTACTCGAGGGGTTAAGTCGTCGTACTCTAGGGGCTAGGTCGTCGTACTCTAGGGGCTAGGTCGTCGTACTCTAGGGGCTAGGTCGTCGTACTCTAGGGGCTAGGTCGTCGTACTCTAGGGGTTATGTCATCGTTCTCATAGGATTAATGTTGATGCCTCACCCTTAAGGGATGTAATTAAAGTCAATTAAATATAATAAAATGATTAAATATACCGAAAATATACCCAAATAAACGAGTAGGTTAGATAAAATAAATTAATACACCGGCAACATAAACAAAAAATACAATGACAAATAAATATAATTGAAATAAAAAAAGAAGAAATTATCACATCAATATTTGTTCCTCAGTTGAACACCATCACCTTGACTCACCTGAAGAAGTTCTCGACCAAGTCATTTGGAGATGAAAGTGAAAACAAGTGTTGACAGATGTGTGTTTATACCCCTCCCCAGTTTCTGTCCCCAGTAACAGTCACATCACTCATTAATTTTCTGTCTGTCTGTCTGTATCATCACTGCCGGGTGACCGCTTCTGGTGTGGAGCAGGTCAACGCCTGTTGACCTTTAACCCAACATGACTGTATTAACGCTTCTGGCGTGGAGTAGGTAACGAAAAAAAAGTCACGCCTCCTCCACCTGTTGACCTTTGACCTAATACTGTACCAGCTGTAAATAAAGGAGGGTGAGGGGGGATCCGGAGAGGGGGAAGGAGGAAGGAAGAGGCGAGGGGGGAAATGAAGGGAAGAGGAGATAAAAGTGATGAGGGAAGGGGGGGGGAGGTGGGTGAGAAGGATGTAAAGGATGGAGGGGGTAGGATGTAGGAGAGAGGGAGAGGGCAAAGAGGAAGACAGAGGAGAGGGAGAGGGCAAAGAGGAAGACAAAGGAGAGGGAGAGGGGAAAAACAAGTATCAGAGATTTTAATTCCTTGGCCGGGAGTGTACAAGGAGTGTGTGTGTGCAACAACATGTAATTTAGTGCAGATTGATTCAGACTTAAAGACATGGTGTGCTGTGGCCACCTGCACCTTCTGTGTCTGTATGTCTGTCAGGATCTAGTGTTTGTCTGTTCATGTGTCTGTCTGCGTGTGTACCTGGCTTTAGTGTTGTGTGTCTGTCTGCGTATTACTCTGTCTATAGAGATATCTGTCTGCTCTGTCTTTATCTTGAGCTAGTGTCTGTGTGTGTGTGTGTGTGTGTGTGTGTGTGTGTGTTAGTTTGAGCGAATTTGTCTGTCTCTTGTTTTTATGTCTGTCTTGATCAAACTAAATATGCGTATGTGTGTGTCCGTCTTCCACTAAAACGCTAACTCGTAAAGGAACAATAAATTACCTTACGTGATGTATATAGGGAGAATTACCTTACGTTATGTATATAGGGAGAATTACCTTACGTGATGTATATAGGGAGAATTACCTTACGTGATATATATAGGGAGAATTACCTTACGTGATGTATATAGGGAGAATTACCTTACGTGATGTATATAGGGAGAATTACCTTACGTGATGTATATAGGGAGAATTACCTTACGTGATGTATATAGGGAGAATTACCTTACGTGATGTATATAGGGAGAATTACAAAGAAGAAAATTAATTAATGAGGTTCCATCGTGTGTGGTTGAGGTGTTGGCGACAGCTACTACACCTTATACAGATTCACGCTCAGGTGGAGCGAGGGTCGGCCAGCCTAAAGCATGAAGAGCAACCAATTATTAATGTGTGCTGGTATAACTGTCTGTCTCTGTCTGTCTGCCTGTCTGTCTCTGTCTGTCTGTCTCTGTCTTTTTTTTCAATCTCCCTCTTTATCTACCTAACTACCAATCTATCTATCTATCTATCTATCTATCTACAGTATCTCTCTCTCTTTCGTCTGTATGTCTGTCTGTCTGTCTGTCTAGGTAGTTCCCCAGCGTGGCACTTAACATGTATAAGGACGAGCTAACTCACTCATTTCGTGGACTGTTTTTTGCGTTGTAATTTTTTTTGGGGGTCTTCGCTAACAAGCTCTTCACCAGAGAGTGAGATGTAACTGGAGTGTGTGTGTGTGTGTGTGCGTGTGCGTGCGGATGTGTGTGTGTGTGCGTGTGTGTGTGTGTGTGTGTGTGTGCGTGTGTCATAGTTCTTTTACAACAGTTGTCTCTTCACCATTTAAAGTCTCCATTATGCTGGGAATGAACGCCGTTGTTTTTTAAATTTTGTCTCGTAAAATAATGAAAGAATCTTAGATCACTACTGTCTGGTGTATCACGTTACATAAGTCTCTGTGTTGTATCCCACTATTGTATGTATTGTATTACAAGAATTTACTCATTGTATCTGTGGGCTTAGACAGGAATTTTAACACCATTGTAGAGTGAATATTGTTGTCGTGTGATTTGATTTATAATGCTGTACAACGAAGTGGAATTAACGTTATAAAGCGGAAGTTGAGGTTGAATGAAAAAGTTACTGGTTTGAGTACATAGAATAGAAAAGAATTTGAAGTTACTGATATTTATTAACGGTGAAATTATAGAGAATTTTGATTGTAGTATTGGTGTATTTTTGTATTGGTAAAATGAGGAGTTATATACGTGGCATAAATGTATGTCTTTATGTATAATTAATATTAAGTTATATATCAATTCCAGTACAGGGTATAGTATTTTAAAACGCGGTGAACTATAATATTATATATAATTAATGATTAGGTTAGGTTACGCTAGGCTACGTTAAGCTACGTTAAGTTAGGTTAGGTCGGGTCAGGTTAGGTTAGGTTAAGTTAGGTTAGGTGGGTCAGGTTACGCTAGGCTACGTTAAGCTACGTTAAGTTAGGTTAGGTCGGGTCAGTTAGTAGTTAAGTTAGGTTAGGTTAGGTCGGGTCGGGTCAGGTTAGGTTAGGTTAAGTTAGGTTAGGTTAGGTCGGGTCAGGTTACATTTTATATAAATGTATTTATTTATATGTATATTTATCTTTTTTTCTTTTTTTTTCTCTTTTTTTTTTTTTGTTACTCGGATCAGTCCACCCGGGCAAAGGTCACTGACCCACATCGGGGCCTGGGGGCGGAAAATGTAATAACAATAATAATAATTATAATAATTAGTTCATAGTAAATAAAATTAAAAATAAAATAATATTAACAATAATAATAATAATAATAATAAAGAACCATAAAGAAATAAAAAAAAAACGAAAAAAGATCAATAATGAGAAACGATATATGTATGTTGTGTTGTCAATAGTAAGAGAAACAATTGAGACCCTGCAATTGTGTGTAAGTGAGGCAGAAAGTCAGGTCAGCAACCTGGGACTTGGTCACAATTTTCGTGATGCCATATAGCAGCAGGGTCTACCAGAGACAACACATTATGCTTCCAATATCTTCTCAGGCGGTAGTACCTCCCTGTTTGGTAGCTGCCTACTACGTACTTGATCGTCTATGGCCGGTCAAAAGTTTCCAGAAAAGAGAAATACATAGAAGTTATCACTAATGGCCAATTATCCCTATTTAGTGTAACATACAGTATATATTAGGTGGAGTTCCGCTTTTATTTGTTTGTTTTCGTATTATTTAAGTCATTTATTTGTTAACATTTAGCTTAGAATAAGTAAATATTATAAAAAATAACATTGAAAAACTCACAAGTCACTTTGTAACATATAATTAAGTCGAGATGATAATACCAATACCACGTGCTGGTCAAGCTCCGGAAGAGTTGTCCGGGGGTCTAGCTCACCTCTGGTCGGGGCTTGACCGGCACGAAAAAAAAAAAAACTTTTGTTTGCGAAATATGATTTTGGCAACCTGTGGTGTAATGGTTAGCATGCTCGCCTCGCAAGAGAGTGGACCCGCGTTCAATTCCCTGGCAGAGTGAAACTATGGGCAATTTTTTTTCTTGTTTTAATTATTTATTTATTTAATTTTTTTTTTTATAAAGCCATTTGCCAGTCTCCTCAGCAGCAACTGGGAACCTGGATGTTAATCATTTTGCGGATCGTGTTTTGGGGTAATGTTTAGCCAGTGCAGTTGGCGAGTTGTCCGGTCTTCTCGGACTATTCCTTGACACTGGGTCATGCAACTCGTTAACTTAGGGTTTGGTTGTTATGTTGGCCCTAGTGCCAGCCATCGTCGTACACGAGGGTCAACCATTATTGTTAGGTCATTAAATACGTTACAAGTATATACTGCAGTAAGTATATAATATAAAACATGGAAATATATATATTTAGTTTCCGGGTTTATTTAGTTATTTATTACTTGCTCTTATTACTGGTATTTGTGTTCCTCTCATCTGTATAGTTTAAGCCTTTACTATTGTTTTGAGTAACTTTAGATTTAATTGTTTTCTCCCAGATTTACTTCACATTTATAGTTTTTAGAATATATCATAATATCACCCGTGATGATTATCCTGTATTTAAAACGACAAAACAATTAATTACTCTTAGGTAATATTCGTTAAGGTTAGGTTAAGTTAGTTTAAGTTTTCTATTAAACAATTTATGAAGGGAAGGATTTACTTGGGTGAGCAGATTCAGAATGCTTTTATTAAGACTACTGCTGTTACTAACGATATTGTTAGCAGTTATTTCTTTTTCATCTCAAGTGGTTGTTTTCTTGACCGGTATCCCTGTAATATACTGGTCTGAGGAGATCAGTCGAGCACTGACCCTTCGCACCTGCCCGAACCTACCCTACCCCTCGTCTGCCGTCACCTGCCCGAACCTACCCTACCCCTCGTCTGCCGTCACCTGACCGAACCTACCCTACCCCTCGTCTGCCGTCACCTGCCCGAACCTACCCTACCCTTCGTCTTCCGTCACCTGCCCGAACCTACCCTACCCTTCGTCTTCCGTCACCTGCCCGAACCTACCCTACCCCTCGTCTGCCGTTACCTGCCCGAACCTACCCTACCCCTCGTCTGCCGTCACCTGCCAGAACCTACCCTCCCCTTCGTCTTCCGTCACCTGCCCGAACCTACCCTACCCCTCTTCTGCCGTCACCTGCCAGAACCTACCCTACCCTTCGTCTGCCGTCACCTGCCCGAACCTACCCTACCCGTCGTCTGCCGTCACCTGCCAGAACCTACCCTACCCTTCGTCTTTCGTCACCTGCCCAAACCTACCCTACCCCTCTTCTGCCGTCACCTGCCCGAACCTACCCTACCCCTCGTCTGCCGTCACCTGCCCGAACCTACCCTACCCCTCTTCTGCCGTCACTTGCCCGAACCTACCCTACCCCTCGTCTGCCGTCACCTGCCAGAACCTACCCTACCCCTCGTCTGCCGTCACCTGACCGAACCTACCCTACCCCTCGTCTGCCGTCACCTGCCAGAACCTACCCTACCCTTCGTCTGCAGTCACCTGACCGAACCTACCCTACCCCTCGTCTGCCGTCACCTGCCAGAACCTACCCTACCCCTCGTCTGCCGTCACCTGCCAGAACCTACCCTACCCCTCGTCTGCCGTCACCTGACCGAACCTACCCTACCCCTCGTCTGCCGTCACCTGCCAGAACCTACCCTACCCCTCGTCTGCCGTCACCTGACCGAACCTCCCCTACCCTTCGTCTGCCGTCACCTGACCGAACCTACCCTACCCCTCGTCTGCCGTCACCTGCCAGAACCTACCCTACCCCTCGTCTGCCGTCACCTGCCAGAACCTACCCTACCCCTCGTCTGCCGTCACCTGCCAGAACCTACCCTACCTCTCGTCTGCCGTCACCTGCCCGAACCTACCCTACCCTTCGTCTGCTGTCACCTACCCGAACCTACCCTACCCCTCGTCTGCCGTCACCTGACCGAACCTACCCTACCCTTCGTCTGCCGTCACCTGACCGAACCTACCCTACCCCTCGTCTGCCGTCACCTGCCAGAACCTACCCTACCCCTCGTCTGCTGTCACCTGCCAGAACCTACCCTACCCCTCGTCTGCCGTCACCTGCCAGAACCGACCCTACCCCTCGTCTGCCGTCACCTGCCCGAACCTACCCTACCCTTCGTCTGCTGTTACCTGCCCGAACCTACCCTACCCTTCGTCTGCTGTCACCAACCCGAACCTACCCTACCCCTCGTCTGCCGTCACCTGCCAGACCCTACCCTACCCCTCGTCTGCCGTCACCTGCCAGACCCTACCCTACCCCTCGTCTGCCGTTACCTGCCCGCCACCTTGCAGATCTGAGTCAGTAAATTGTCATAATTATTTCGGAATATGCTTGGGGTCGCGTCTCTGTTATTACACTTAAGTTAGAGTTTATGAGAATCAAGTAACTGTGAGAGAGAATTATATACTTGGTGAGTGGAGGTTAGGTTAGGTTAGGTTAGGTTAGGAAGGTGTGTGTGTTAGGTTTAGGTGAGGTAAGAGAAGTTTAGGTTAGATTTAGGTTATTTTAGGTTCAGGTTTGGTTAGGTTTAGGTTAAGTTAAGGTAGATTAGGCTAGGTCATGTTCTGGTTAGGTTAGATTAAGTTCAAGTTAAGTTAGATAAGGTTTAGGTTTGGTTACATTTAGGTTAAGTTACGTTAGATTAGGTTAGGTTAGAATAGGTTAGCGTTAAGATGTTGAATCTTTTCTAAACACTAATCACTCTTGTCTAATCGCTAGTCTAATCATTAATCAGTCTTGTCTCATCTCTAATTAGTCGTGTATAATCACTAATTGCACTATATATACTAATCAATCATATGTTATCACTGTTGAATCTTGTCTGAACACTAATCAGTCATGTCTAATCACTACTGACTATAATCACCAGCTGACAACCTCCGTCAGACTCGAGGTGACAGGATCCTTTTAGACCACCACCACTCCTTCGCCGCCTCCTACGTGTTTATAGCCGGGGACCTTTTCCTTCCTCGTAGTCCCTCTAGTGTGTGAGGGTGTGTGTGTAGGTGATGGTGGTGGTAGTGGTAGTTGTGGTGATGGTGGTGGTAGTAGTAGTGTTAAAAGGTGGTGATGGTGGTATAGGTGGTGCTGATGGTGGTGGTGGTGGTAGTAGTGGTGGTGATGAGGGTCGTCGCTAAGTTGATTGTAACACCATTTGTTTTGGACTTCTCTTCCCTCCCTATTTCTTATTTTCTATCACTCCCAGTTCCCTATTCTATCCACCCTGTTCTCTATACCTCTCCCTATTCCATATTCTTTCTCTCTCCCTCTTCCCATTCTCTATTGTCTCTCCCTCTCCCCCCCCACCTTCTGCCCCTTCTGTCATTCTCTTCCCCTTATCCACTTCCTTCTCTCACTTCCTCCCCTCTTGTGTTAATCTGTTTTGTTGAGGTGTGTGTGTATATATATATATATGTGTGTGTGTGTGTGTGTGTGTGTGTGTGTGTGTGTGTGTGTACGTACAAGTGTCTGTTTGAATGAGCCAGTGTACAGTGACAGGTTAATACGTGTTTACTAAATCGTACTCCAGGTGAGACTCGATGTTAATTAATTGTTTTCTCCCAGGTAAAAGTACAGTATTTATCAGATACTAACAAGACAGCTGTAACACTCCAAATACTCATTATATGTCAGAATTGTTGTTGTTCATTTTGTATTTGTATTATTCTGGCTACATAAACTCTTTCCATTTAAGTATCAAGCGTCGTCATTACTTCGTGGTTAGTGAGCATACTGTATATACTACCGAGTCGTAATAGTCATTGGCCCTCGAGATATGACTGGCATACAACGTCAAGACAACACGAGAGAGAGAGAGAGAGAGAGAGAGAGAGAGAGAGAGAGAGAGAGAGACCCCACGTAACAGTACACGAGCGTCACCCAGCAGATTATGCTCCTCCCAACACTAATAACGAGAGACCATTGTATCAGACCTACACCTCTCTAAGACCACTGTATCAGACCTACACCCCTCTAAGACCACTGGGTCAGACCTACACCCCTGTATGACCACTGTGTCAAACCTACACCCCTCTTAAGACCACAGTGTCAGACCCACACCCCTCTAAGACCACCGTGTCAGACCTACACCCCTCTTAAGACCACAGTGTCAGACCCACACCCCTCTAAGACCACTGTTTCAGACCTACACCTCTCTAAGACCACTGTATCAGACCTACACCCCTCTAAGACCACTGGGTCAGACCTACACCCCTCTAAGACCACTGTGTCAGACCTACACCCTTCTAAGACCACAGTGTCAGACTTACACCCCTCTAAGACCACTGTGTCAGACCTACACCCCTCTAAGACCACCGTGTCAGACCTACACCCCTCTAAGACCACCGTGTCAGACCTACACCCTTCTAAGACCACAGTGTCAGACTTACATCCCTCTAAGACCACTGTTTCAGACCTACACCCTTCTAAGACCACCGTGTCAGACCTTCACCCCTCTAAGACCACTGTGTCAGACCTACACCCCTCTAAGACCACTGTGTCAGACCTACAACCCTCTAAGACCACCGTGTCAGACCTTCACCCCTCTAAGACCATCGTGTCAGACCTACACCCTTCTAAGACCACCGTGTCAGACCTACAGCCTCTTATATAATTAAATCCGCTTTTGTTTCCTTCTGAGTGAAATTATTTTGAGAGATTTTATTTTCTATTGTGTTTTTGGGGGGAATTTGTTTAGGTGATATGTATGAGTGAGAGAGTTTCTTTGTTATTGTTTGATTGTGTTATTCAATAGGTCTGTCTGTCTGTCTATCTGTCTGTCTGTCTGTCTGTCTTTGCAATGTGTGAGTGTTTGTTTTTCTGCCAAATTGTCTTCCATAATTGATGCGGAACTATATTTTCGACACTACCCCCGTAATTCTTGCCCACAATACCCTTGTCTATACACACACACATTGCCCTGTTTAATACCCACTCTGCCCCGTTTTTGTACCCACCTTTTCTCACTCTGCACCCCCCCCTCCCCTCCACCCCACCTCGGATATCCCCGTCATTCCTCGGGTAACATTAAAGGGTAGCGGCGGAGACATAACTAACTTAAAACGTCTACTCTCGTCTCCTTGTTTCCACGAAGCAGTCAGACCTCTGTGTGTGTCACCCGTATAGTGAGGCGGGTAGGAATGCACGCGTCAGACTGATTGTGGCCACTTTTATACACTGCGGATGTTCCAATGTTTTTTTATTTTATTTTTTCTCCGTCGTGAGTTTTTGGAAAGAAGAGTGTTTTGTCTTTGTTCGTGTGTTTATGTTTGTGTTTTTGCTGTAGTATTTTTATTTTGTCTGTTACTCTTTTGTTAACTTATGCATTGTATTTTATATTTTTTGCTATAGTTTTTAAGTTCTTATTTTTTTGTTAACTCGTATGTTTGGTAAAAATTCATATTAAAATGTGTTTATAAGCTGCTGATGTAGTTCCAAAGAATTTTTCCTTCTTTGTAAATTATCAGAAAAGTATTTTGTTGTTTTCGTATTCCTGCTTTCGTTAAATATATATAAAAAATAAAATAAAATCGTTGTGCTGTACGCCGCAGGAGGGTTGGTTTCAGTATTTTATTTTTTATTATTTTTTTCACTCGGGAGTTCTACAAAGAGATATTTACGAGTGTCCATATTAACCGGGGTGATACTATTCAACGTTTCTGTAAGTCGAATAAATTCTCTTTTATATGTCTGGGTTTGGTGAATAAACACACCCAGCTATATGAACGTTGTGTCTTTATAAACAGGTCGAACTCTTCATCTTTGTGGGGGTGAGAACGTGAGCCTGGGGTGAGAACGTTCCCTTGGGGTGAGAACGTTACCTTGGGGTGAGAACGTTACCTTGGGGTGAGAACGTTACTTTGGGGTGAGAACGTTACCTTGGGGTGAGAACGTTACCTTGGGGTGAGAACGTTACCTTGGGGTGTGAACGTTAGCTTGGGGTTAGAACATACCTATATACGTAGTACATCTGAGTGGACTGGGGATGCTTTGGGATTGACCTATAGTCATCCCTAAGACAGAAGTCGAGTTTTATATCCACTCAGCCACCGCCTCTCACCTCTATCGGAGAAACAGTGAAAGTCTTACCTCAGGTTCAGTAAATTAATTAAGTTATGGTACAGTAGAGTCCAACACTGAGTGAACACAAGACAACAAACAGTAATGGACAGTTTTATCCCAGAACCAGTCCATTAGTGAGAGTAACATGACGGGGATCTACTATCAATAAAGGATGGTAGTAGTAGTAATAGTAGTAATAGTAGTAGTAGTAGTAATGGTACACTTGATCGGCCTATGGTGCACAAATATTACTCAAAATATAATGGTTACAGGAAGACATTTTGTTATTGCTCGTCCCCGGCAGGCACGGTAATATAGCGATGTGTGCTAAATAATAATAATAATAATAATAATAATAATAATAATAATAATAATAATAATGATTAACGGTTTATTAAAAGAACATGGCAAGCGGAAGGCTGAAAATTTACAGTTACATAATTGGGAAATGGGTCACTTGATTGACAAATAATGCACAAGTAACATAAGTGATACAAATATGATGCATAATAAGGTGGGGAGAAGGTTATACTACAGGGCATTTCAACATAGTAACGGTGCAAAAAGGTAAGATTGACTGGAAGTGAATACACTGGTTGATTACGAGTTATTGATAATTTCTTACAATGGTTGAGACTGGGCTGTTCTTATAGTGATCAATACGTGCTCGTAAGGACATCCTGCATGAATGATCCGTGTACATAAAGACTACAGATGACTTATAATATAAAGAAAATAGTACTAAATTACATTAGACATAATATTAACAGTATTGGTGCATATCGTGCTATGAGGAGGTGCGTTTGTATTACTGGGAACTAATTATCGTATCTATTACAGGTAAACATCGTCACAAGCGAAAGTTAATGGTCTGAGATACAAGTTAAGGCTACAGAGAGGTCGAGGCCACTCCACCATAACGCCTTGTAGGGACGTTTTGTTATGGTAAGTTAATGAGGAAATACTTGGTAATTTAAGTTAAGGTTAGGAATGGATGATGAATTCCTGTGTGTGTCACTTCGTATATTTATGTATATTTATGCATATATGTATACAATGTGGTTATTAGGTGTTCATGAAGGATGTTCACTGTATTTTGGTGTTTGTTAATCGTGAAAATATTGGACGTATTCGTATCTGCATTAGCCAATCTGCTTTCATTTTTACAACGAATCAGTCAACGAATCCGGGTTGATGTAGCTAATTAGGTAATCGTATTTTATATACAACGAATAACTCAAGTCCAGTTGTGTAATCTTAGTCAGCCAATTTTTTATGACCTATTACTTAATCCTATTTTGTCATTTATCTCTATTTCGTTTACCAATCACAAAGCCTGTTTCTATAACCAATTATCATCCCTATTTTAAAAGCCAGCCCTCTTTTTACGACCAATAACAAAGGCTAATTTCATATCCAGGAACCACCCAATTTTGATACCCAATTACCGTAGGCCCATTTTTAAGACCAATTGTCAGACTTTATACCTGACAACTAATCACTAAACCCAGATTAATTTTTAACCAATTAGCTTCCTCGAGTTATATAAACAAATCAGACAACACTCCCAATTAACTCAACTGATCAACCCCCCGCTATTATCTATCCCTATTATTTTCATAACCCAATTAATTAACCCAATTATTGACTCTACCGATCTATATTTTTATACAAACATTCAGCTAAACCTCAAAGGGAATTATTTTGTTATTATTTTTTTTTGCCGTCTATTGTCTCAATTAACCAATTTACGAGTAATGGGGGAATCGTTGACAGCTATATATGGTGATGGACTTGGTAATGGGCGTGGTGATGGGCTTGGTGATGGGCGTGGTGATGGGCTTGTCATGGTACGGTGTATGCTCACAGGAGGAACTATCATCGATGGGCGTGGGTGTGGGCGTGGCTACCATCTATGGATGTAGATGTGGGCGTGGCTACCATCTATGGGTGTAGGTGTAGGTGTGGGCGTGGCTACCATCTATGGGCGTGGGTGCGAGGCTCTGTATAACTCTTAACAAAAACCATTTCTTAATTCACCTTCAAACGTGGAGCGCCAATTAGCACCTGGGTGAGGGGTAGAAGCTGTCCGTGGTTGTGTCTGTCGGTCATTAGTTAAGGAGAGAGGCGGGGAGGAAGGGGATGTAGGGGAGGGGGAGTCAGAGGGGAGGGATGGAAGGGGGAAGTCAGGGGGAGAGAGTGAGAGGAGGGGGAGTCAGAGTGGAGGGAAAAAGGAGAGAGTGAGGGGGGGAAGGGGGAGTCAATGGGGAGGGAGAGGTAGTTACAGGGGGGGAGGAGGGAGGGGAGGGGAGGGTTCACCATCATCAACTTGGAGAGAATTTGATTTATTTCCGATAGTTTGTCTGATCTGATTGTCTGTCTTCGGGTTTGATTGTCTTCTGATCACTTTCTTTGTGTTTGATCGCTCGTAAAATATGATCGCCTGTGTATTGATTCGTTTCTGATCACCTGAGTTTCAATCACCTGAGTTCCAATCTCTTTCATTCCGATTACCTAAGTTTTGATTACCTTTATTATGTGTAACCTCAGGACACCGGATTCTGCCAACCTCGATTCGGTAAACACATTAATCCACTATAACACGACTACAGTACAAAAAACGCTGTATTAACCTGCATTATCCACTTCCTGTAACCTACTGCAGATTACATACGTTCTCCTACCAACTGTAATACTCATGATACATTCCAGTGATTCCTGACACTTAACTGGTTCAATAAATGTAATGAAAATAGTGTTAAGATTACAATGAACAGTTCCTAGTACAACATTGTAGCCAGTTAGTTATTTTAAGTCTGTTTAAGATAACATAAATAACACATATTAATACACTTTAACATTTTAACTGATTGAATAAATGTCTTGTTATTTACCACTATTACAATAACAGATTGGGGGAGGGGTGTGTGACGGGGCCTGGTAACACTGGGAGAGGGGTGTGTGACGGGGCCTGGTAACACTGGGAGAGGGGTGTGTGACGGGGCCTGGTAACACTGGGGGAGGTATGTGTGACGGGGCCTGGTAACACTGGGGGAGGGATGTGTGACGGGGCCTGGCAACACTGGGTGAGGGATGTGTGACGGGGCCTGGTAACACTGGATCTGGACCGGGAGGGATGTGTGAGGGGCCTGGCAACACTAAACCGGGAGGGGTGTGTGACGGGGCCTGACAATACTGGACCTGGACCGGGAGGGATGTGTGAGGGGCCTGGCAACACTAAACCGGGAGGGGTGTGTGACGGGGCCTGACAATACTGGACCTGGACCGGGAGGGGTGTGTGAGGGGCCTGGCAACACTGGACCGGGAGGGGTGTGTGACGGGGCCTGGCAACACAGGGGGAGGGGTGTGTGACGGGGCCTGGCAATACTGGACCTGGACCGGGAGGGGTGTGTGAGGGGCCTGGCAACACTGGACCGGGAGGGGTGTGTGACGGGGCCTGGCAACACTGGGGAGGGAGGGGTGTGTGACGGGGCCTGGCAACACAGGGGCAGGGATCCTAGACCTCTCCTCCATCATAGTTAAGACCGGTGAGCTATTATGGTCATGTAATGGACATTAAGACTCGTTATTATGCAGGTGAGCGGAGCCTGTATTTCGAAGAGTTATTTTACCTGTGTGTGCCGTTCTGATAGGCTAATCCGAACGAGTATCTGTCGCTGTTATGTTATTTTACCAGTGTGCCGTTCTGAAAGGCTAATCCGAATGAGTATTTGTCGCTGTTATGTTATTTTACCAGTGAGCCTTTCTGATAGGCTAATCCAAACAAATATCTGTCGCTCTTATGTTATTTTGCCGATTTTCCGGTCTGTTGGGTTAATCAGAACAGGTATCCGTTGCTGCATGCGTTATTTTACCAGTGTGCCGTTCTGATAGGCTAATCCGAACGAGTATCTGACGCTCTTACTTTATTTTACCGTTTTGCCGTTCTGATGACGTAACCCAAACAGGTACCCGTTGCTGAAGCGTTATGTCACCTTTATCTGCTATGGCGAATTAAACCGGATCTAAACTTATCCACCTTACTGTTCCTGGTTCTTCTTCCTCTTTCTCCTCAGCTCTTACTCTCGTCTCTCTTTTCGTCCCATTTCTTTTCTATTTTCTCTTTCCTCTTCCATTTCTTCCTCTTGCTTCCCTCTCTTCCTCTCTTGGATTTCATTTTTCTTCTTCCCACACCTCCTTCTCCTTCGCTGCAGCTTACACACACACACACACATACAGCCTTCCCCAGCCACCACCACACCCTACATCTCCACCCACTACACATTACCACCCATACCCTCTACCACCACTCCTTACTACCACCCCACCCCCCTTCTCCCCTCCCACCTCCACTACCCATCATCAAACATACATGCTTCAATTACAGCGTCCTCTTCAATCCCTCAATCGGTGCCCTGTCAGTCTCTCATGCAAGTTGATTAAATAGATACAGGAAGTCGGTGTCTTGGGGATGGTGGCCGGCTGACAAGAGGCTTTGATCTCTCTCTCTCTCTCTCTCTCTCTCTCTCTCTCTCTCTCCTCTGCCATGACATTATTTTTACCCTCGATCTCAAGGACTTTTTTTTTTCCCAGGCAGGAATGGTGGAATGAGGGTTAGGGTACGACTTTGGGATTGGAATGTGGGTACGACTTTGGGAATGGAATTGGGGTATGATTTTAGGAATTAGACCGGGGTACTATTTTGGTAATGGAATGGGAATACGACTTTTGGGTATGGGAATGGATTATGGTTTGAGGAATGTTGCATCTTTTAGGAACAGGAATGTGGTGCGATTTTTGGAATGGGAATGAATATATATGATTAAGGAATAACAAGGAACACCTGGAATTGGAATAAGGTAAGAATTTGGAATGGGAATGAAAAAAATAAAAAATCAGGACTGGGTTATGGGTAAGACTTAAGGAATGGGAATACTGGAATAGGCATAAAGTACGAACGAAATTGGGACTTTAAGAATAATTGGGTTGGAATGCAGTACATATTTAGGTACATATTCGGGAACGGGAATTTTTTGCGTAGGAATTGGTAGGAATTTGGGAATATATGTGGTAGGAGTAACGAGTTGGGGGGGTGGCAGGAACGGATGGTGTGTGTAAATTGAAATCCGCACGATTGACAATGCGCATGAGAGCAGAATGGGAATGTGCACGAGCAGGAATGTCTGGAATGGGGTCAGTAGGAATGGGTATCACTGGAATAGAGGGTATATAATGGGAATGGGTATCACTGGAATAGGCTCGGAATGGATATGGATCTAGGATGGGGTCAGTGGGAATGGGTGTCATTGGAATAGGCTAGGAATGGGAATAGGTATGGAACTAGAATGGGGTCAGTGGGAATGGTGTGTAGAGATCAAATTGGGAACAATATGGGAATAGCTGTGGAAGGATATAGGTTAAGACTGATCAGAGAATGAAATTGGAATGGGAATATAAATGGAATGACCTTATAATTGGGAAGGAAATTAAATGAAATAAGTATGGGAATAGATATGGCATTGATTTGGAATGGGAATGAAATTGGAATGCCCAGGATTGGAATGTGTGTAGAACTGGTAATGAACTAACACTGGGAATAGATGGGGTGGTGGAATGGGTTTGGTTGTGAAGGTGGAATGGCTATGAAGCTAATGTGTGTGTGTGTGTTAATTTAGTAGATGTCTAAATTAGCTTTATTTTTCTTAGTTTAATTGATTAAAAGAAGGACAGTAAATTGGCTTTAATAATAATAATAATAATAATAATAATAATAATAATAATAATAATAATAAATTTCCTTCTACACGTAAACGTATTTCTTTGTGTTATATTATGTGAAGGAATTTGAAATTACACTTTATAAAAAATAATTAAATAAAACAAAAACCAGAAGAAAAATTATTAAAAATTTTCTTACAGGATTTAATAATAAGTAAAATATTAACTATGTGACCAGATTGTGATAATTTTAGATACATTTATTTCATCTTTAAGTCATGTTCATATACCTGTACTTTACACCTGACTGATTTAAGATTATATTACGTGTTAGTGATAAGTTTAGGGGAGTAACAATGCCAGGTACTAGTGACAGGTTTAAGGGGTACGAATGCCAGGTACTAGTGACAGGTTTAAGGGGTAAGAATGCCAGGTACTAGTGACAGGTTTAAGGGGTAAGAATGCCAGGTACTAGTGACAGGTTTAAGGGGTAAGAATGCCAGGTACTAGTGATAAGTTTTGGGGGGTAGGAGTGCCAGGTATTTCTGACAAGTTTAGGGGGTGCCAAGTACTAGTGACACATTTAGGGGGTAAGAGTAGCAGATACTAGTGACAAATTTAGGGAGTAGGAATGCCAGGTACTAGTAACAGGTATAGTCGAGGTAACAATCAATTAGGAAAGCCTTGTGTGTCATTGTCATTAATAGCAGCCAAGTACAACACGGCAGAGTTTATCTTGGGGGTTACTTACCATGGAACAGATTAGAGAAGTGTTTGCAGTTAATCAGTTAACATAACAAACACTTAACTCAAACTTCCCTCTTAATACGACTAACTAACTAAGACGAGACTCAGCAACTCCTCGCCCGCCTTCACCCACCCGCTGTCTCAACATCCTGAGCCTACAACAACAATTCCGGTCTACCTGGTGGAGGCTCTTAGCTAGATTAGATAGTGTGTTCGACGTTGATCTTTGGCCTAGACTTGACAATACCACCACACTCTCTCTTTAGATAAACTCCTTGTAGTAATAAATGGTATCCCTTAGGTAGATAGATCCCTTTAAGTGCACAGAATACTTCGTTAATTGGTGTCCTAATAAACTTTATCCTTTTAAGTACTTGATGAAAAAATACAAAGGTAGGAATGAAAGACTAAGTTGAATTCTAGCGGGTTTTTGACTGTCGGTACAGTCGCGACGCGTGGTATATGCTGAACTGGTCTTTACATCTCCTAAGACTGTACAATATCTCATCCGCCCCAGTCTTTAAGTGTTATTGTCTCAGAAAAACTTTATAGTTTATACGATTTTTTTTTTTTACTAAGACTGCACAGGAACTCAACGAGCAGTGACTACCAGGTCGTATTCTCGGTCCAGAGTCATTTGTGAGTCATGGCACGAGGTCAACCAGTTAAGCAGAGTGTAGTGGTTATGTCATGTGTCGCATAAGTGAATTCGTCCTGTTAATCTGTGTAATTTTCCCGCATCTTCCTCAATGGTCGACATTAATCAACACTTGTAGGTGAAGATGAGTTATTTCCTCGTAACTCGGCCCATTTTCCTCTTTCCTTAAATTGATCAACACTTCCATTAAGGAAAAAAAATCCTCCTATCTTTGATAATTTAACTCAATTTTCCTCAATTGACTTTACTCATCACTCACCAACACTCTACTCGCCGAAGACAAGTCAAATTTTCCTCATTACTCGAGCAATTTTCCTGTAGATGATCGACTCCGTTACCCTAGCAAATTGTGATCGATGGAGACACACTCAGGTTTGTCTCCCCCGGGGTGGTGTAGGAGGGTGGAGGGCGGCAGGGTGGTGTAGGAAGGTAAAGGGCGGCGGGGTGGTGTAGGAGGGTGATGGGCGGCGGGGTGGTGTAGGAGGGTGAAGGGTGGCAGGGTGGTGTAGGAGAGTGATGGGCGGCAGTGTGGTGTAGGAGGGTGAAGGGCGGCGGGATGGTTTAGGAGGGTGATGGGCGGCAGGGTAGTAATGGATGGCTGGATAGTGATGGGCGGCTGGGTGGTGATGGGCGGCAGGGTGGTGAAGGAGCCTTGGCATCTTAGCGTGCGTTGTCATCTTCAGCTCGGGTGTCATGTGCCCCTTAACGACCTCGTCACGTCGTTATCACCTCCCAGTGTTACGACCTCGACTGAACCTTCGCCACGACCTCCCACTACCACCATCATTACCACATTCACTACCGTCATTACCACTATTACCACTACCACCATCAATACCACTATCATCACTACCACTATTACCACCATCATTACCTACATCACCACTACCACCATCACTACCATCACGACCAACATTACTACCACTACCAAAGTTAACACCATCACCAGCTGGCTTTCTGGTGGGGCCATTTAGCAGGTGACTGGCTGGCTGGCTGGATCAGTAAGTAGGTGACTGGCTGGATGAATCAGTAAGCAGGTGGCTGACTGGCTGGATCAGTCAGTAGGTTGGCTGGCTGGCTGGCTGGCTGTTAAGGGTTAGGAGTGGGTGTTTGTGTCAAGACTCGCGGGTTAACACCACCTGACCCCGGCAATTTGGTGCGCTTGTAAGCTGCGTGGAAGATGCATTCATGGCGGAGGTGAGGCGAGGTGTGTGTCTGTGCTGGGTACGACTATGGTACGACCTACTCAGGAGGGCACGGCGTCTCTCATCGCCTGCCCACCCGCCCTCTCTGAATACTTATCTGCCCGCCCACTCTTGAGTACCCTTCCACCCACTCTGAGCCTAGGGTTAGGTTAGGTAGGGTTGGTTATGTTTAGGTTCGATTGGTTAGGTTGGGTTAGGTTGGGTTAGGTTAGGTTAGGTTAGGTTAGATCTGATTTGGTTTAGGTTAGGTTTAGGTTAGATTTGTAGAACTTTTCCCTGAACTTAAAGCTTTGATATTCTGAGTCCAGTGTCCTCTAAACTCGAAGGTTCTCACGCTCAGAGTTAGTTATGCCCCACTGAGCATTCTCAAGACGCACATGGATGACCCATTGACCCACCCAAGTAGCGACACAAAAAATGGCTGTTTATAAGGCATCGAAATTACGCTAAGACTCGACTAGATACATTACGTCCTCGTTCTCGTGAGAGGAGAAAGACATTTAGAGAGAGAGGGAGAGAGAGAGAGAGGTGTTCAGATTTGTCCAAGATAAATATTTGTTTTCCTTCAGACTACAAAGAATAAACTGTAAATTAATGAGAAGAAAAACAAGAAAAACTACGTAGATTTATATTGATCTAGGAATAAACCTTTAATTTTAATTACATTTGAATACTTATTGAAATAAATCTGCAGTCGAATTTCATCAGCATTTGGAATAAATTTTCGAATCCGGATTTAACGAATGTATTTTTTTCTTAATATGGATTTATACATTGTTGTGGTAGACTTTATTTTCAAAACGATTTATTCTGATCTTAAGAAATATTCTCTCTTAGAGGTGGAAATACTCTGGTCTTAGGAATTAATTTTAGCCCAGGGATTTACTCTAGACTTCAGAATAAATTTTAAGCCGGTAGTCCTCACAAGTCAAGGGAACTAATGAGATGCACCATTATCTAATTAATCAAAGGTTCTTTTCACGATATTTTGTAAGTCTCCTCAAATTAGATTTTCTTTTATTTCTCCTTATATAAAAAGTTCATTATT
>CAUDMG010002925.1:130000-411577 GCA_958450375.1 Homarus gammarus
CGTTAACTGGAGATATAAGGTTAGGTCAGTTCAGGTCATATAAGGTTTGGTTAGGCTATTTTAAGTCAGGTCAGGTTTGATTAGGTTAGGTTAATGAGGGTGGTTAATCTTGAGGTTAAACAGGCGTGGGGGGGCTGTTCTTCATGTGATCCTCAAATAAATTCACCTAAGGCCAAAGATGAATTCCTATGGTTAGTATAATTTTGTTTTTACCTTAACTGTAAATATATAAACGTATTATCTAACTGAAGACGTAATGAAGTATTGAAGTGACGTCGACATTACCCCCGAGACTCCATACCGTAATGATCTGTGTGTCTTCATTGTCCACTTACCTGGTCAATGGCGTCAAAGTTACACCAAGACTCTACCATAATTTAATGTTTTTCCTCACTCCCCCAATACGAGGTCAAATTATCAAGATGGCGTCAAAGTTACACCAAGACTCCACCATAATCATTTACGTTTCCTCATCAGCAGTTTACGAAGTGAATTTAAGTTCACCAATTTTTGAGAATTTGTCCCCCCCCCCCTCTCGTAATTACCTCCCGAAGTAACACTCAAACCAAAAACTTAAAAAGAAATTACCACTTAATTTGGAGTAATTGGGGGAGGTAATGGGTCCTCCTTAAGGGTAATATACTTCAGGATTTTCCTCGTAACCTCGTCGCTTGTCTTGGCATCATCGTCTCCTTATCTCCATCTTCTGTCTGAGGTTTGGCTTGTTTACACATCATTTATCCTTGCTGGAGGGGTTTGGTGGCTGAGTGGATACTGCGCTCACCACCTGTCCTAATAGGAGAGGATTCGATCACGGGGCCCCTTCCCACCAGTCCACCTAACCTTACAGTTTGGGGAGTGAAGGCAGTAGAGTGCAGTGCCGGCCATGCTGACTCCTCTTATCCCTCCCTATCCCTCATAGGACCATCAGGCATACAGGATCCTCTTCCACTTTTCAACGTTGCTAGAGTTGCTTGTACTGTTGCATGAAACTATTTCTTACTCCCGTTGATGAGAATGTCGAGTCATTATTATTTTTTTTTGGCTACATGGAGATAATGTTTCCTTAATGATTGTTTTAAAACTGTTTCTTCCTCCAGTTGATAATGTGGGTAATGGTGTTGAGAAATGATTATTTTTTGTACTGTGTTACTGATGTTGGTGATGATATTGAGGGAATTATTACTGTTGGAGTTAATGTTTAGTAAATATTTTTTGAGTCTAGTGTCAGTTTGTTTATGTTAACTTAGAGTAGCTAGTTATTATTGATGTTAGTGTTTATGGTACAAATGGTATTTTACTTTTTGATGGTGATGCTTGATGAGAGTGTTGAATCATCTCTCTCTGTGTGGCTGTTGTTGGTAATAATGTTAAGTAATTTAACCCCGTACATAGATCATAACAGCATCACTTGTTTGTCTATCTGCTTATCTATCTGATCTATCAGCCTGTCTGTCATCTCCCTCTCTGGTTAATTGGGTGACGTCATCTTCAAGCATTTTTGACGTGCCATTCAAAGATTCGTGACGTCGCGTTCAAAAGTAAGTGATGTCACCTTCAAAAATTCGTGACGTCACCTTCAAACATTTGTGACATCACCCACCATACGTTTTCCATAACAAAAGAGACTTCTAAAAAAAAAAAAAAAAGCTGTCACCGCCATAACTAAACAAACTTCCCATAACCCGTATAATGTATAAGTCAACCTCACAGTATATATTTTTTTCACCAGTCTCAATCATTTATTTATTGTTCGTGTGTGTTTTTTTTTTTTTTTAATGTTGAATATTGTTTTTTTTTTCGTGTGGCGTTAAGGATTTTTTATTTTTTTATTTATTATTATTATTATTTTTTAAGTGACTGGATTTTATTTCCGATCCCTCCCTCCCTCCCTCCCTCCCTCCCTCCCTCCCAACACCACCAGTCCACCACCTCTTCCTCTTTCCCTCCCTACCAGCACCTCTTCATAATCTCTCTCCCTTCCTCCCCATCCTCCTCCACTTTCTCCGTTGCTCCATTCTTTCCCCCTCCACTTTCTACCTCCTTTTTCCCTCATTCACCCCACCTTCTCCCTCCCTCTCTTCTTCCTCTTCCCTCTCTCTCTCTTTTCCCTCCTTCTTTCCGTTCCTCCCTTCTTCCCCTCGCCCTCCTTCTCTCCCTTCCTTCCCTCCCCTTCCATCCCTCCCACCTGGCATGTCTATACTTCTCCCTCCCCCTCCTCCTCCCCCCCCCCCGCCTCCTTCCTCCCTCACAAGATCCAACAAGAATGTAATTTTCTGGGAAGTTTGTGTGTAATCCCGTCGCGAGTCTGAGAGACCTTTTAAGAGATTGAGTAAATGCGATGCAAATGCTGTCGTCTGCTCCAAGCTTTACATGTAAAATAGCGCCTCGAAGACTCGCACTGTCACCCGCGGGAGACCCGATTCACCCGTAGGGTCCTACGTCACTCGTGGGAACTTTTCTTCACCCGTGGGAACTTTTTTCACCTGTGGAAACTTTTAGTTACCTGTGGAACTTTTCTTCACTCGTGGGAACTTTTTTCACCTGTGGAAACTTTTAGTTACCTGTGGGAACTTCATTCACCCATGGGAACTTTTCTTCACCTGTGGGAACGTTTCTTCACACTTGAGAACTTTTCTTCACCTGTGGAAACCTTTATTTACCAGTGGGGATTTTTCTTCGCCTGTGGGAACTTTTCTTCACCCGTGGGAACTTTCTTTCACCCGTGGGAACTTTTCTTCACCCGTGGGAATTTTGGCGACCAGTAAATGCCTTTCTTCATCCATGAGAACTTTCAGTCACCCGTGGAAATTTTCACTTACCCGTAGACACTTTCAGTCACCCTCGGGAACTTTTCGTCACCCTTGGGAACTTTTCGTCAATCATTAGAACTTTTCGTCATCCATAGGTTCCATTTTCATCTACCGTGAGAAAGTTTCACCGTCCCGGGACCTTTATGTCACCCGTGAGAACCGGGAATTTCTG
The DNA here is from genome assembly GCA_958450375.1 of Homarus gammarus. Lineage (NCBI taxonomy): Eukaryota > Metazoa > Arthropoda > Malacostraca > Decapoda > Nephropidae > Homarus > Homarus gammarus. The sequence continues at coordinate 132,986 of CAUDMG010002925.1, forward strand.
TAGGCAGATTTTCCCCCTCCGACCCGGCCGTAATTTATGGGGTATATCCTCGTCTGGCTACTTGGTGACGATGAGTTGAGTGGTGGAAAGTTGGGTTTGGGGGGAAGAGGAGTGGGAGTGAAGGTGGGGGGGGGGGAGTTGAGGAGAGGGTGGAAGATAGGGTGGGGGAGGAGGAGTAGGGGAAGGCAGGTAGGGCTGACGGGGTGGTGTGGGAATTGAGGAGGGCCGAGGGAGTGGGAGATGGGGAACACAGGTGGGGGTGTGAGGTAGGAGTAACAGGGGTTGATTTTGATTTTGATTTTGCCGCTTGCAGCGGCTACTTTATTGTGCACCCCACACTCATCCTGTGAGCGGTAGCGCAAAAGGATTACAGAGTAGGGTTTACAAAGGGTCATAATAATTAACCCCCGTTGTCAGGATATTATGGCACTGAAAGTTACACAGTATTTCATTTACATTATTTGTTTAGTTCTATACATAAAGGGTAACTTATTCACAAATGCGTGAGAACAGGCGTGTGAGGCAGTATGTCTGGCCTCACACTTTGTTATTCACATTTACGTGGGAGGTATTCAAGCACATTGCGTATTTGGTTCTGTACATGAGAACTGACATAGATACTAAGTGCAAAAAAGTGGATACAATCTTAATATGTCGGCTATCTTGCCATTAGAGATGAAGTGTTGTGCCATTTCACACACAGTGTGCTTGGACCTGTCCCTAAAAGGTTCTATCTTCACACAGTCGAGGACGTAGTGTTCAAGTGTGTGGCCATATGTATGGCCACACACTTTACATTTAGTTTTGTTTACATCTGCTTGAGGAACATACTGCCAATGGTACTTATATCCTAACCTTAATCTAGCTGTTACAACATCTTGTAATCTAGTGATCTTGTTACTTGCTCCATAAACGTGTTTCACTTGATACATCTCATCATGGTAAACTATGGATTGACTAGTGCCTGTTTGCACTTGTCTACTTGCGTCAAACTCATCAATAAGTTCTTTCCTAATTACAGTTTTAAGGGTTCTTTTTGACAGACCCAAATTGTATTCAACGGTGTCTTTGTTAGACGCGAGTTTGGCGAGGGCATCAACTCTGTCATGTTTTATGAGGCCTATGTGAGAGGGGATCCACAACAGTTTGACCCTGACACCCCGGTCAACAAGGCACGCATATTTGTGTCTGGCTTCAGAGACAAGAGCGTGACAACCTGAGTCGAGGGTACCAAGGGCAAGTAGTGAGGATAGAGAGTCAGTGATGATGAGACTGTCAGTAAAAGTGGTTTCAATGAATTTAATAGCTGTGAGTATGGCAACTAATTCAGTTTGTAGAGTGGATGCCCAGTTGTTAATTCTAACTCCTTTCTCAATTATATTACCGTCAGGTTGAGTCACAACAATAGCACTTCCAGCCCTCCCACAGGCGGTGTTTAGAGACCCATCAGTGTAGATGGTCTGTGTGATATTATCATCAGTCTGTAGAGTGTGTATGTGTTCAAGAGCTCTCAATTTGGCAGTGTGTTGGAGATAAATGCTTTGTATAATTAATTTTTTAGGCGGATACGTCGGTATTGTGATATCGAAGGGAACTGTCCGCCAGGGTGGCAGGAAGCGCTGTTGTGTCTCAACTTTGTACAGGTGGTCTAGTCCAAATATCTTCATATGTGTAGCTGTAGTTTGGATCCATTTAGACTCAGGACTACTGAGTAACAGGGGGGTGGGGGGGTATGAGGGTTTGGTGAAGGTCCGTTTTCTGAAGGAGGGATTTGTATGTACTAAAAATAATAATAATTAACGGTTTATTGAAAGAGTATAGCAGCCGGAAGGCTGAAAATATACAATTACATAATTGGGGAATGGGTCTCTTGATTTACAAATAATATACAAGTAACATAAGAGAAAAAAATATGATACATACTAACTAGGTGGGGAGAAGCTCAAACTACAGGGCATTTCAACATAGTGACAGTGCAAAAAGTAAGATTGACTGGGAGTGAATACACTGGTTGATTACAAGTTATTGATAATTTTTACAATGGTTGGGACTGGGCTGTTCTTATAGCGATCAGTTCGTGCTCGTATGGGCTGGATGCGGTTGTGGTGTCGAACGGCAATTCTCGGGCGAAGGATCTCAGGTGGTAGTAAGAGCCGGTGTCGAGGATGGTGCAGAAGCTTCTCACCAAATTTGTAGATGAGTTCGTGGTGATGGTCACTGAGAGCCGAGAGGGTCAGTGTGTTCAGCGCTTCTTGATATGTGGAGTTGGAAGGGGAGAGAATAATCTTGCAAGCCCTCTTTTGCACTTTTTATAGGTGTTTAAGTTGTGTGGCATATAGGGAGGAAGACCAGGTAGGGGAGGCATACGTGAGCTTGGGAAGTATGAATGTTGAGTAAACACTGAGGAGCTCCGGTGCAGGAACTCCGAGGGATTTGAGTCGGCGGAGGAGGTGGAGACAGAAACTGGAGGATTTGACAATTTCACTGACGTGTGGTTTCCAATTTAGTTTGTTGTCTATGGTGACGCCGAGTAGCTCAGTGGAATCTATAACCTGGAGTGTGTTGGGACCTAAAGTAATGGAAGGGGGTGGGACAACGTCGGAGGAGAGGCTGATGTGCATAACCATGGTCTTGGTATGGTTGATGGTGACGTGGTTGTTGGTGGCCCAGTTTTGGAGACTGTTCAATAAATCCTGAAAGACGGTATAGTCGGGAGCAGAATTGTTGACGCTGATCCCAATGGTGGAGTCGTCGACATATTTCCAGCGAGCAGGAGTTTCTCTTAGGGCATCATTGATAAGCATAAGGAAGCATAGTGGTCCCATCTTGGTGCCTTGGGGGACGCCACAGGTGAGTGACTGAAAGGTGGAGACAGCCCCTCGGAAGCGTACAGCTTGGCGTCGGTTGCTGGGGAAGTCTGTAAGCCATGGTATAAGACTTCTTCGAAACCCGAGGTCGATAGCTTTGTTGATGATTAAATTGTGGTCGACTGGGTCGAACGCCTTTGTGAAGTCAATGAAGACGACAGCTACAGACGTTTTTCGTTTCTCCAGATGGCGGTATATGTAGTCGAGAAAGCTGACAAGACAGTGAGTGGTGGAGGAAGTTTTCATATTACCAAATTGCTGAGGATCTACTGCTTCTGCAATATCAGCATAAGCCCAGTCGAACACAAAACTTTCACAGATTATGCTGGGTATTGGGGTAATTGCAATAGGTCGTAGCTGATTTAAGGATTGTGGGCTGGTTGACTTGGGCACTGGTGACACATAAGAAGTCTTCCAGTCAGCTGGGCATCTGGCTTGACTGAGCGAAGCATTGATGATGGAGCAGCATGTGCGTGCGTGCGTGCGTGCGTGCGTGCGTGTGTGTGTGCGTGTGTGCGTGTGCGCGTGCGTAGGTACGTGCGTGTGTGTGTGTGTGTGAAAAAGAAAGATTATAGTGAATTATGCATTAAAGGTTATATAATCATCTGATACACAAGTAGGTTTATTTAGTAATGCAATAACAAGTGCGGATCAATGAGTATGATATATGAGCATAGAGGAATTATATATACCCATACAGTCTTTAGTCTTAACATCTTAACTACAAGCTTCCATCTGCTTCGGCTTCTTAGTGTGGTATCTTCCTCTTTATCAAGCTTTGTCGTCCACCTCCTTTTATCAACCTTTTTTATCTTCCCCCCGTATCAATATTATCTTCTGTCGCCCTCCTTTATCAATATTGTCTCTTATCTCCCATCTTTATCAATATTTTCTCTTAAGTCCCCCCCCCCCTTTTTTAATATTGTCTCATCTCCCACCTTTATCAATATTATCTTATGCCTCCCTCCTCTGTCAGGCTTTGTTTATCGCACTCTCATAAAATTTTATCTTTTATTTCCCCTATTTTATCAAACGTTGTCTTTATCTCCCTCTTTTATCACACTTTGTCTTCCATGTCTCTTTATTACCTATTATGTCTTCCTTCCTCACTCAGAAGACAACTCCTCTACCTACCTACCTACCTACCTACCTAACCCCTCCTCCCCCCCTTCCCCCCTCCCCCCCGTCCTATGATTGAAACGATAGCGAGTTTTTCCTTCAATTTCTACTGATCCTTCCTGTTTTGATCGTCTTCATTATCATCATCATCATCATTGTCATCATCATTATTATTATTGTTAGCATTGTCATCATCATCTTCATCATTATTCTCATTATCTTCATTTGTCATCAGTGTCGTCATCATTATCATCATTATCATCGTCATCATCATCAACTCACCACAAATAACATATAATGAATACATTGTACTGTACTATGGCATCGTCGGGGTAGCAACAGGCAAAATCGAACATGACGTTGCAAGTCTGTCCAGGTTGGCAGGTGCTAAAATTACAGGTGTGTATTACAGAAGGCAATTTAGTAGAGGGTTAATGAGGCCTTGAGGTGTGTGTGTGTGTGTGTGTGTGCGTGTGCGTGTGTGTGTGTGTGTGAGGGGCAGGTAATGAGGAAGGTTCGTCCTAGGTGTGTTTGTGTGTGTTGTGTGTGTGTGGACGTTGAGGTGTTGTGTTCCCGCGATTAATTTGACAGTGATTGAGTCTGGTGTTATTTTCCTGCTGTAGTTAGTCGCTTGTTATTTTTATCCGGTGGTTGATGGCCAAGAGGAAATGGTAGTTATTTTTTTTTTTTTTTTTTTAGTTTTTACTGAAAGGAAGTTCTGTAATGACGTGAAAGTTGTTTTGGTTAGGTTGGCTTGGCTTGGGTTAGGTTAGGTTAGGTTAGGTTAGGTTAGGTTAGGTTAGATTAGATTAGATTGTATTAGGTGTGATTCGCTTTGGTTAGGTTAGCTGACTCGGGTTAACGCAGCTTCTAGTGAACATGTTAACTCGTTGTCATATTTAACTCGTAATAAAACCACACCCTCTTGGTCATTTTCCCCCTATCAAGCATTTATTCTCACTAAACTATTATGAAAAACAACATAATTTATATGACCTTTCTATATATTTCTCTCCAGTATGCTTTTACCTTACGCGTAAATATATAATAAACAAGATATTTTACAACATAATGAAGGGGATAGAAAAATAATATACAAATTGGCGAGAACATTGCTCAGGGTGTGGAGTGAGTCAGGGTGTGGAGTGAGTCAGGATGTGGAGTGAGTCAGGGTGTGGAGTGAGTCAGGGTGTGGAATGAGTCAGGGTGTGGAGTGGTTCAGGGTGTGGAGTGAGTCAAGGTGAGCAGCCCGGGCAGGTATAATGGGTGTAACACTGTGACAGTACACTGACCCTACGTGTTAAGAGGCGAATTAGTTGTTGTAAGACGTGAACAAAAAAGTAATTGGTCTTTCCTAACCTAACCTAACCCAACCCAACCTAACCTAACCTAACCCAACCTAACCTAACCTAACCTAACCTAACCTTACATCCACCTCTATCATGACTTTTATTGAACTGGTTTCTTCTGTGACCTTACTTGACTTTCCTTTACCTATGTAGATGGTCTTCCTCGTCCTTGCTACAGATGACCTTACATGACCTTGCTTCTACAGATGACCTTACATGACCTTGCTTCTACAGATGACCTTACATGACCTTGCTTCTACAGATGACCTTACATGACCTTGCTTCTACAGATGACCTTACATGACCTTGCTTCTACAGATGACCTTACATGACCTTGCTTCTACAGATGACCTTACATGACCTTACTAATACAGATGACCTAACATGACCTTGCTTCTACAGATGACCTTACATGACCTTGCTTCTACAGATGACCTTACATGACCTTACTAATACAGATGACCTAACATGACCTTGCTTCTACAGATGACCTAACATGACCTTGCTTCTACAAATGATCTTACATGACCTTGCTTCAACAGATGACCTTACATGACCTTGCTTCTACAGATGACCTTACATGACCTTGCTTCTACAGATGACCTTACATGACCTTGCTTCAACAGATGACCTTACATGACCTTGCTTCTACAGATGACCTTACATGACCTTGCTTCTACAGATGACCTTACATGACCTTACTAATACAGATGACCTAACATGACCTTGCTTCTACAGATGACCTAACATGACCTTGCTTCTACAAATGATCTTACATGACCTTGCTTCAACAGATAACCTTACATGACCTTGCTTCTACAGATGACCTTACATGACCTTGCTTCAACAGATGACCTCACTTAAACCTTCCTTCTATAAATGACCTTCCTCACTCACTCTTTACCATAACCACGCAACTCCTCTCTCTCTCTCTCTCTCTCTCTCTCTCTCTCTCTCTCTCTCTCTCTCTCGACCAAGAAATAATCTAAAACTCATGAACTTATGATTTAATTAATGATGAAAGATAATTGAAGAGTCTTTTTTTATATCTTTTTATCATGAAGTGTGTCGCTATTAATTATATACTAAGATAATACGATGCGGCAGTCCATCTCAGTTATCAAGGTCGTATGTATGTATGTATGTATGTATGTTCTAATATTCTCCTTTACCACAAGTTAATCATGTTTATTTAGGAGACTTAACAATCTATTTACCTGTCAGTCTGTAGCTATCTACTTCTTGGTCTATATGTCTGTCTGTATTTATATTTGTTTCTGTCTATTTATCTATCTGTCTATATTTGTATCTGTCTGTCTGTGTGTCTGCCTGTCTCTCATATCTCTCTCTCTCTCTCTCTCTCTCTCTCTCTCTCTCTCTCTGTCTGTCTGTCTGTCTGTCTCACTGCTTCTTTGTATCTGTCTCTCTCTCTCACACACGTATACGACCCGTCAACTAAATGTCATCGTCTCATTTTGCGTGGTTGGACACCTGTTAGGGGGTGGGTGGGTGGGGGGGGTGGGGGTTGTTTTTGTGTGTGTGTGTGTGTCTCATGATGGTGGTTGAAGTGTTGTGCCAACGAGGTCATTAACGCCAGTAACGAGGGGGTGAGGTAGTGTCAGTCATATGCCACCTGGAGATAACCAAACCCTCTGTAGATTTTTTTTTTTATGTTGTGTTACCGTCTGTCTGTTTTTTTTTATGCCTGTCTGTCTGTCTTTCTAATCGATCTGTCTATCTGTCTATCTCCTGCCCACCCATCTAACTGTCTGTCTGTCTGTCTGTTCTGTGTCTTCCGGTGGGGGTTAGCCAATAATAACGAGAGGAATAACGCTAAAATAACGGAGGATCACAACACAGGAAGTAATACGATTGACTAATGAGTTGGAATGTCATTATCAGCCACGTTAATAAGGGTTGTGAGGATGATTATCGTGACAGTAATCAAGTGAACAGTGAAATTGATGAGTGTAATTAGTAGGAGAGAGAGAGAGAGAGAGAGAGAGAGAGAGAGAGAGAGAGTATTATATTGATGATGATGAAGACCGAGCCAATAGAGGGAAGGTGGTATTGTTATTGGGTAATTAGCGTAATAACATGACTTAACGAAGTAATTATCTCATCATTAAATGTTGCAGTTAAGGGAGGCGGGGTGATAACGGTGTTGATAACGAAGATAATAACCATAACTAGGGAAGAGGTGAAGTGTTAAAAAAAAAAAAATATTACTATTTGTTAAGGGTAGATAAAATAATGATATTGATTACTTTAATACAAGGAGATAATATGACTGGCACTGCACTTGATCATCGTTCTTTCCCTCAAGTGTAAAGTCAGGTACCTATTGTTAATTGGTTTACCTGGGGGGTGCCTCACTTACTGGGGTGGGGGTGCAGGGGGGGGGGGGGTGTGATAGGTCGAGGCAGGTGGTGAGCGGTGTATCAACTCGGCCACCGCTCCCCTATACAATAAAGGTAATTGTAGCATTAAATTGTTATGGTTGAGTTACTTTAGTGATAACATAATTATAAAAACAGGGACTGGCGGTGATGGTACTTGTTGATATATATATATATAATAAGGACGAAATGACGACGATTATGGATCACCGAAACACTAGATTGTTATTTTAATGGTGTGTGTGTGTGTGTGTGTAATTATGGCGCCGCGGGTTGCCCACTTGATAATTGTTTCTCCGTTTATCCCTGTGTGTGTGTGTGTGTGTGTGTGTGTGTGTGTGTGTGTTCGTTCGTTCGTTCGTTCGTCCGTTTGTTCGTGTGTATATCAAATTAAAGATCACCTGAAAATTAGACACCCCAGCTTATTTCTCTTCATGACTTAACACCGTAAACGCCAAGCCAAGCCAACCCAAGCCAACCCAACCCAGGCCAACCCAACCCAGGCCAACCCAACCCAACCCAACCCAACCCAACCCAACCCAACCCATAAATAGATAATTCATTAAATCGTATCTTTAATGTGTGTTATAATTCCGATATACCCTTAAACATATCACTATACCTTATATTATGCTATTGTTCTACTATTCGGCTATATCATTATACCATTAGACTGTACTATTGTGGCTCTTATCATTATAGGTTATACTTCTAACTCATCTTTGATTCTCCCTGGCTCACTTTTTACCCACCCTAGGCATCTGTCCCCTTTGTTTATTACTTACTTACTTATTTACTTACTTATTTACTTACTTACTTACTTACTTACTTACTTACTTACCCAGCCCTTTACTTTACCCACTCCTTACCCAGCTCCTGACTCACTGTTTTACCCACACCCTTAACCCACCGATTCACTCATTCCTTCATTCACCCCTAACCCACAACCCCCCCCCCCCAACCCACCAATATATCCCATATTTAACCCACCACACACCTGACCCAGCCCCTTCTAACCACTACTCCCCTGACCCACCACACCCCTGACTACCCTCCTAACCCACCACTCTCCTGACCCACTCCCTCTAACCCACCACTCTCCTGACCCACTCTCCCTAACCCACCACACACCTCTCTCGCCTCGACAACACCGACCCACCGTCACCTCCCCCCCCCTCAAAAGACCCAGGAGTGACGTCACCCCCCGGGGAAACACAGGCAAGTTTGTGTAACTGCTTGGAAGCACCAGGTAGAGCGGCGGCCATGTTGCGCTACCTCTGGCGGCCATGTTGCTCTATCTTGGCAGCCATGTTGCCCTACTTCTGGCAGTCATGTTGCTCTACCTCTGACGACCATGTTGCTCTACCTCTGACGACCATGTTGCTCTACCTCTGACGGCCATGTTGCTCTACCTCTGACGACCATGTTGCTCTACCTCTGACGACCATGTTGCTCTACCTCTGACGACCATGTTGCTCTACCTCTGACGACCATGTTGCTCTACCTCTGACGGCCATGTTGCTCTACCTCTGACGGCCATGTTGCTCTACCTCTGACGACCATGTTGCTCTACCTCTGACGACCATGTTGCTCTACCTCTGACGGCCATGTTGCTCTACCTCTTGCTGTTATCTCAAGACACTCGGGTCTGTCCACACTCACAACAAATTAGTATTTTGTTTCTAAACACCAGACTTGAGCGTGATGGACTTGGCACCCGACCCCCCACCATCCCCCACCCCCCACCATCCCCCCACCCCCCATTTGGCATACTCTTTGTATAACCTTGACTTACCCTTTGGGAGCCAGACGGGGGTCCAACCTGCTCTGGTCCGCTGGTGTTGGCACCCTTAGGTTTCCTCCGGTATACCCTTGTCATCCCTTTGTCTACCCATTAAACAGTGTCAGAAGTATCCAGACATCGTCAGTGTGAGTGTTTGGCACTGTACATACCCTTAATACCCCTTGACTTGTAATACCCCGCCCCTTGACACCCTTTAACATACCCTTGGCAGTATGAGAAGCATCCAGACAGTCTCAGCATGACAGCCTGGTACCCCCTGAACATACACTTGGCACCCCTTGGCATACCCCATAAGCGTACAATTGACAGTGTCATCAGGGTGCCTCAGTGTACGTCTGTCTGGCTGAATGGTTGTTTTAACAACACCCAAACCTCTGTCTTAACCCTCATAGTTCACTGTCATGGCTGTAGCTGTCTTAGTTACATTACATAGTTAATTTCATAGACAGTTACACACACACACACGGGTAATTCACACACATAGGCAGTTACAGTTTCCTATCTAGTTTTGTACTCGTAGTTAGTTACATATATAAATACATATGTCACTGGTCGCCCTATTTCCTCTGCCTCGTTAGCTCGGGTATAACTACGAGAGAGAGAGAGAGAGAGAGAGAGAGAGAGAGAGAGAGAGAGAGTACATATTCATTTGACTCCATCTTGAGTCATATCTCCTTATAGTTTCACCTCTCGTCCCGACCCTCGTGTAGTCCAACACTTTTATAGCGCAGCAGCCGTCCAGCGTGATAATGGCGCGTCACTCAGGGGTAACATAATATCGCCCTGGGTAATAGAAGGCCTGGTTTAAGGACACTCTAGTTTGATTATTATTTAAGTGTCGGATTGAGTGGCATATGCAGTTGAGAAGGAGGTAATATTTTTCGCTGGTAAAGGTGGCTCTCTCTCTCTCTCTCTCTCTCTCTCTCTCTCTCTCTCTCTCTCTCTCTCTCTCTCTCTCTCTTTATCTCGTTTTCTGTGTGTGTGTGTAATAATAATAATAATAATAATAATAATAATAATAATGATAATAATAAACGGTTTATTAATAGAGTTGCAGCCGGTGGCTGAAAATATACAGACTTACATTCAATTTAGACATAATGATATAATGGGGATCGGTGGTAGAAGCGGTGCCGTTCTTGCCTCGCAAGCGAGATGTCCTGGGTTCGATTCCCGGGCCGGTGCAAGTTGTTTGGACTTACTTCTAGACCCCATTAGTCCCTGTTCACCTAGCAGTAAAGTAGGTACCTGTTGTAAGTCGAAAGCTGCGAATTCGTATTCAGGGATAAGTTGTTGGAGCTTCCAATAACTTGAGGACATACACCATTGACTCTTCTGGCTTCTACGCCCTTGACTCTTCAGGCTTCTACGCCCTTAACTCATGAGACATAAAGGCAAGCAAGAACTTAGCATGCTTCCCTGTTGGGCGCTGTAAACGCTTCTGCGCTTCACCTCACACAATGATGTAGGGGAGTGCCCCCCCCCCCCCAAAAAAAAATAATGATATAATATGCATTGAATACATTTACAGGGCTGTGCAGTACATAAATAAGGAGTTGTTTATTATTTTAACAATAGATGGGATGGTGCTGTTCTTATATCTCTCGGTGCGGGCTCTTATGGGCTGAATTTTGTTGTAGTGGCGGACTGGGCGAGGTGGGTGGGGGGCTGCAGGTGGCAGGAGGTGGCGATGGCGAGGGTGGTGCAGTAGTCCACGGCCAAACCTTTCCAGTGCTTGGTGGTGGAGGTCACTGAGGGATGGTATTTCCAGGGTGGAGAGAGCGTTGGTGTAGCCGGAGTATTCTGCGCCGAGCATGATTCTGCAGGCCCTTTTCTGTACCTTCTCTAGCTGACGTTGTTGCGTGGAGTTGAGAGAAGACGCCCAGGCTGGTGACGCACACGTTAGTTTGGGGAGAATAAAGGCGTTGTAGATGGTCCTCAGCTCTGGCGTGGGTGTCCCAAGTGACCTAAGTCGTCGTAGCATGTAGAGACGGTACGAGGCTGCCTTGACTGTGTTATATACATGGGCCTTCCAGTCAAGTTTGTTGTCTATAGTTACACCCAGGAGTTTGGCAGACTGCACCAGCTGGAGAGGATGGGCACCCACTGTGACTGCTGGGGCTTGCACTGGAGTGGTGGCGGTATTGATGTGCATGACTACGGTTTTGGTGTGGTTGATGGTGACCTTGTTTTTCGTAGTCCATGCCTCTAGCCTGTCCAGGGTGCCTTGGAGTGGTGAGTAGTCTGGTGCGGTGTTGTCCACTGAAACCCCCACAGTGCAGTCGTGTGTGTGTGTGTGTGTGTGTGTGTGTCTCGCTCTCGTTTTGTCTCTGTCTCTTTGTCAGTCTTCTCTCTCTCTCTCTCTCTCTCTCTCTCTCTCTCTCTCTCTCTCTCTCTCTCTCTAATAATCGTAAGTGAATAATTACCGAGTGGTATTTTGAATTGATGAGATAATTTTTCGGATCACGTAAAAATTAGTAATCCCAGCAAATATCACCTGATGATTAAATATCCTAACCTAACCTAACCTTCCCTCCCCCCCCCCCCCCCCGAGGGAGTGTTGGGGGTGTTTAATCATGAAGTGGAATAAACTGAGATGCCTCGCCTTTTATATGAGTGTAACAATTATTATTATTTTCAGGTGATCTTACAATCTTTTTTGGCCGTAGTTTATATAAAAAAAATTATCTGTATCTAAATTATCTAACAAGAAGCTCAATCTATTACAATAATGAAATAATCACCAAAATGTCTATAAAAAAAAAAAAAAAAAAAATAAATATAATAATAATAATAATAATAATAATAATAATAATAATAATAATAATCCTATTTTCCAATTTTCATCACATGTAAGAATTTCCACCTTATTTTAAGATATGCACAAAGTTTTAATATCTAAAAATATTTTGACTTAAGATTTATGCAAAAGTTGGATCACGTTCTACAGCTTATTTCACCTGATGATTAATTACCCAAACGCTACTTAAGTTTAGTTTAGTTTAGGTTAGGTTAGGTTAGGTTAGGTTAGGTTAGGTTAGTTTAGACGAGGTGAGATTAGGGTATGCTAGGTTAGCTTAGGTAAAGTGAGGTTAAGTTACAATATGTATGGTAACTTTAGGTGAAATGAGGTTAGGTTAGGTTAGGTTAGGTTAGGTTTGCGCCAAGTTGGTTAATCCCTAAGGTAAAATAAACTGTATTTAGGTTAGGTTAGGTTAGGTTCGCGCCAGGGTACAGTACTGAATCTCTAAGGTAAAATAAAGTGTGGCGTCTAATCTCCACGTGTTCCCAGAAGTTTAATAATATAGTCCACAATCATCCATCCTCACCACACAAGGCTCGGGTGGAGGTGTCTGAAGAATACTACAAACAAAACAAAGAGAGGAGAGGAGTGGTGGAGAGAAGGTGAGGAGTGGTGGAGAGGAGAGGAGTGGTGGAGAGAAGGAGAGGAGTGGTGGAGAGAAGGTGAGGAGTGGTGGAGAGAAGGTGAGGAGTGGTGGAGAGAAGGTGAGTGGTGGTGAGAAGGTGAGGAGTGGTGGAGAGAAGGTGAGGAGTAGTGGAGAGAAGGTGAGGAGTGGTGGAGAGGAGAGGAGTGGTGGAGAGAAAGAGAGGGGTGGTGGAGAGAGAGAGGAGTGGTGGAGAGAAGGTGAGGAGTGGTGGAGAGAAGGTGAGGAGTGGTGGAGAGAAGGTGAGGAGTGGTGGAGAGAAGGTGAGGAGTGGTGGAGAGAAGAAGAGGCGTGGTGGATAGAGGAGAGGAATGGTGGAGAGGAGAGGAGTGGTGGAGAGAAGGTGAAGAGTGGTGGAGAGAAGGTGAGGAGTGGTGGAGAGAAGGTGAGGAGTGGTGGCGAGGAGAGGAGTGGTGGAGAGAAGGTGAGGAGTGGTGGAGAGAAGGTGAGGAGTGGTGGAGAGAGGAGAGGAGTGGTGGAGAGAAGGTGAGGAGTGGTGGAGAGAAGGTGAGGAGTGGTGGAGAGAAGGTGAGGAGTGGTGGAGAGAGGAGAGGAGTGGTGGAGAGAGGAGAGAAGTGACGTAGAGAAGGAGAGGAGTGGTGGAGAAAAGGTGAGGAGTGGTGGAGAGAAGTGAGGAGTGGTGGAGAGAAAGAGAGGTGGAGAGAAAGAGAGGAGAGAAGATGAGGAGTGGTGGAGAGAGGAGAGGAGTGACGTAGAGAAGGAGAGAAGTGACGTAGAGAAGGAGAGGAATGGTGGAGAAAAGGTGAGGAGTGACGGAGTAAAGAGAGGAATGCTGGAGAGGAGAGGAGTGGTGGAGAGATGCAAGTGTTTTTGATGTTATACGTCAGAGTGTGTGGGGGAGTGAAGCTGATCTCGTCTGTCTTACTGTGAGAATTAATAAGTGCGTGAGAGTGCGTGTGTGAGTGAGTGTGTGAGAGTGAGTGCGTGAGAGTGAGTGTGTGAGAGTGAGTGCGTGAGAGTGAGTGCGTGAGAGTGAGTGCGTGAGAGTGAGTGCGTGAGAGTGAGTGTGTGAGAGTGAGTGCGTGATGGAGGAGGGAAATAAAGGGAGAAAAGAAGGAAAATCTAAATAGAGAGGAAGAAAGAGAGACAGGAATCTAAACTCAGTGAGGAGAGGGTTAGTGTGTGTACTGTTTGTGTGTGTAAAACAGATGACAGTCGATCAGTAAATTGGACAGAAATGTGAAATTAATCGAATCTGGTGTAAAAATAATCACATTACTATATTTACCCAGAGAGAAACTTATTACGATACATATATATATTTAATCCGATCCTACATTGAGGGTGTGTGACAGGTTCCTGGGGGGTGGCGGGGCAGGGCCAGGAACACCCACCACCACCACACACAAGAAGGTCAAGCAGTAAAGGTGGGCAAGTCCCCCCTCCGCCCTGCCAGAGCCACGTTCAGGAGGCCGTAACTCTAGACAGTAATGACACACAACGCTGATTACCGAACTCGTCCGAGATCTTGTTGTGGTACATCCACTTACCAAATTGGGCTCGAGTTATCGTGTTCACATCTCCAGAACGCACGCACGCACGCACGCAGGCATGCACGGACGGACGGACTGACGGGTGGCATTCAGTATCAAGTCCCTCAGTCTAGGCGGTGGAAGAAAATGCCAGGTTTTGTTGACTGAGGTGTATAAGTTCAATTGACACTAAATTTTTCTATCGGAATTCTTAAAGGTGAAGAAGTTAAAACACAAAAAAAATCCAATTAAAGTTTCCTAACAGACCTACGGAGAGAAGAGTAAATACTGTACATCCCAGACTATACACGTACCTGGAGAATAGAGAAGAAAGGATAAGATAAAGAATAAATAAACTGGATGATAACACTCAAATAATACCACGGGAGATGATAATTATGATACCAGATGACGTAACTGATTACCTAACATACCACAACTCCAGGTAACGCAGGTAATACGTCAGTGATCTCTTAATTAATGAAAGAAAATACATACCAAGTCCAGAGATAACGAAGAGCAGCGGAGTGGAAGATGTTGAGTTATCTTTCCTCAGGAGGATAACTTTGAGGGACTAGATGCAGAAAGTGACATGTTGGCTGTGTTACTGAACGCTGGAGGTCGATATATGGGGAACGTTTACCATTATATTTAGTGCATAATGATCCGGTCTCCTGTTGCTGTGTTGATGTTGTGTTGATGATGATGTGATGATGGTATGTTGATGATGGTATGTTGTTGATGATGATGTGTTGATGGTGGTGATGGTGTGTTGATGATGATGTTGATAGTGTTGTTGTGTATATGGTGTTGATGATATGATGTTCATGACATGTTGATGGTGACTCTTAATCACCATAGATCCACAGTTTCACGTGAATCAGCTGCTCGTAGATTATTCCTGGTGTACTATATTCGACACTTACGACGCTGCCTGTTGTACATGTGATACCTCTAGGACGTCATTTGACACCCATTTGAACGTCGCATAACACCTGCTGTATGTCAAATGGCACCTAAGACGTGGCATGACACCTAATGGACGTCGAAGAGCACCTAAAGGCATGACATGACACCTTTGATATCACCTGACACCCGTTGGACGCCTACAGGAGCTGGGCACGTGTGGTGGTATGTTGGGGGGCGAGAAAAAACCCCGTGGACAGGTATGTGAAGTATCCCGCCTTGACCACGCCCCCCCTCCAGCAATAACACCCAAGTTTACACAAGTCCCACAATCTTGCTGCTTCTTCACATTCCTCCCCCACATTCTTCTCCCGCACTGGTCGATCCCCCACCCCGCCAGCAGCTTCCTCCTCCTCCTCCTCCTCCTCCTCCTCCTCCTCCTCCTCCTCCTCCTCCTCCTCCTCCTCCCTCTTCTTCTTACTCACACAAGAAATTCTGCTCTAAGCTTCTCCCATCTCACAGGTCACTCTAACACGTGTCTGTGGTGTGGTCATCAGAGGTAGCACACACACACACACACACACACACACGATGTTTTGGTAAGGTTTCACGCTCCGGTTGACGTTACTCAGGTAAACTTAGGACCACTTCCCCAAATTCTCAGAGATTTTTGTGGTAACTTTTTCTCGTCGTAACCGGGAATGTTGAGAGAGAAAGTGTCCAGTTATGGTCGAGTCTCGGTGTAATTTCGGCACCATTGAGGCAGTATTTTTCTTGGTGTTATTGTTTACGTGAGCCGGTGAGATATGTGGTGGTGATGGAAGGGTTGATGGGGGGTGATGGAAGGGGTAGTGGTGGTGATGTTTGGGTAGTGGTGATGATGGACGGGGTTGATGGAGGGTGTTGTGGTGATGATGGAAGGGGGGGGGGGTGTTGATGGAGGGTGATGATGGGGTAGTGGTGGCGGTAGTCGGGGGTAATGGTAGTGTGTGGGTATACATAGATATGTAAGGTATACATGGCTGTAGGTATACATGGCTGTGTATAGCGTGAAAATCACCGTATTAAGTAAGTCATTTTCCCCGGACCTGTTATAATAAGTTTTAATCTCATATTAACAAAGGATTAAACTCGTCTTCAACACCTTAAGACATTCATACAAACTTTCTTCACTCTATTTATTATTGTCCATGTTCCTTTTCCTCTCTTTCTTTATTGTCTTTGTTTCTTTTACTCGATTTTTATTATCTATCCTTATTCCATCCATTTCTTTAATTACGTAGAGTATACTTACTTACATATCAAGTCCATCTCTTAGCACTATAGTACCCCCTTCCATCATCCCCCCTCCCTTCTCCCCCCTCCCCTCCCTCCCTCCCCTCCTTCTCCCCCCTCCCCTCCCTCCCTCCCCCCCTCCCTCCTTCCCCCTCCATCCTTCCCCCCCCCTCCCTCCCCCCCCCCCCCCTCCCTCCCTCCCCAGGCCAAAACCAATTTAGTGAACAGTTTACCATCTATCAACACCAGGTAACTCATGGCCAGATTACACCCAAAAAATTAATTGATCAAAGTGAATAAGTTTGAGCGTGTTTTACCAGGTAAGTGTCCGGCTGTTACAAAACTCCAATTTACATACTATTGCCGGGTTGTTTGACGTGCTCGTTACCTCACACACTACAATTAGATTAAATCTGAATGACAAATTGTTGCATATTGTAAAGTGAAAAAGAAATCACTCTGGGACATTTTTTTTTTTTTGGAGGGGGGAGAAGGGGGAATTTATGTATTTTTTTATGGGGGGGGGGGATTTATGGAGTTTTCGGGGGTGGAATTTCTGGAGTTTTTTTTGGGGGGGTGGGGGGATTTATGGATTTTTTTATGGGGGGGATTTTTGGATTTCTTTTTTCTTAGGATTTTAGTTTTGTGTTAAGTTCAGTGTTAATGTAATGTTAATCTTGATGGTTTGTTTCATATTAACATAATCGATGTTCAATTTACTTTAGTTTATTAGTTTATTTCAACTTAGACTCTCTCCAATAATCTACTCTTAAGTCTTGTTTATAGTACCACAAACTGCAACTTATTTACTTTTTCCTCCAAATAAACAAATGAATTAGTAGTTTTAAAAAAAAGTACCCATTATGCTAAAACATCTTCCATCAGTTAGGTAAAAACAGGAGGTAATATTGACTCGCTAAACACATCTTCGCGGGGGCGGCCCCCCCCCCCCCCCCCCCCCCCGTCTCGCCCTTCCTAGAAATTACACTAAGAACCGTCGCCCTGGGTGAAGTTTGTGGCATTATGTGGCATTTTGGGGGGAGGCAGACAGTGCTTTGTGTGGCACTGGGGGTAGGTGATGGGACGATGGTACAAGGTATATGTTATCTGTTGTGGTAAAAAATAGATTATGGTTGTAAGAGGTTTGTTGAGGACGGTTCACCGGCCATCAGAGAGAGAGAGAGAGAGAGAGAGAGAGAGAGAGAGAGAGAGAGAGATGACTCGTGACCCAGAAGTTCCAAGATTCGCATTTTATGTTTTTTTTCCTCTCTTGGCTGAGTCAACAAGAATCTATCTCACATGAGTCACTTTACTGCACTACACAAGGATGGTTCAAAATGGCTTTTAAATTGCGTCAAAACTCTACTGTAAATTCGAACAATATTCTATCAGTAAATTATGGGAAATAATTACGTAAAGTAGCATCTGTGAATCTAAAAATACATTTAAAAGACAGACACCAAAAACCGCTTAATTATGAATCCGGATCCCCCCTTCAAAAACGCCAACCTGAGAATCCGGATTCCTCCTAAGAGATAAAAAAAAATGCGTTATCAAGAACCTTTGAGAATCAGGGAAAGATATAAAAAGAGATAATAAATAATTCAATAACTCGTCTCTGGTGCGCCAAACGCCGGGCATCAGCAGAGAGACCTTCCCGAGTCACAACAATCACCCAATCACCGAATCTCTGCCGCTTCACGAATCCATGAATACGGAATCGCGGCGCCGAGTTCCTGTGTGTTGGACGAGGCACTGAGGAACCTCCCCTGGGACGACCTGGCTCTGGTGCCTGGCAGGGGGGTACTTTATGTGGCACTGGTGGGTAGAGGGGTGCTTTATGTGGCACTGGGGAGTAGAGGGGTGCTTTATGTGGTACTGGGGAGTAGAGAGGTGCTTTATGTGGCATTGGGGGGTAGAAGGGTGCTTTATGTGGCACTGGTGGGTAGAGGGGTGATTTATGTGGCACTGGGGGTAGAGGGGTGCTTTATGTGGCATTTGGGGGTAGAGGGGTGCTTTATGTGGCACTGGTGGGTAGAGGGGTACTTTATGTGGCACTGGGGGTAGGGGGTGCTTTATGTGGCATTGGGGGGTAGAGGGGTGCTTTATGTGGCACTGGGGGTAGAGGGGACCTTTGTGTGGCACTGGGGGTAGAGGGGACCTTTGTGTGGCACTGGGGGTAGAGGGGTGCTTTATGTGGCACTGGGGGTAGAGGGGTGCTTTATGTGGCACTGGTGAGTAGAGGGGTGCTTTATGTGGTACTGGGGGTAGGGGTAGTGGCTGGGGTACGCTTTAGTGCTTGTGGCACTGGGGGTAGAGGGGTACTTTTGTGGCACTGGGGGTAGGGGGCCTTTGTGTGGCACTGGGGGTAGAGGGGACCTTTGTGTGGCACTGGGGTAGAGGGGGCTTTTGTGGCACTGGGGAGGGCTTATGCAGGGGGGGGTGCTTTATGTGGCACTGGGGGTAGAGGCGGACCTTTGTGTGGCACTGGGGGTAGAGGGGACCTTTGTGTGGCACTGGGGGTAGAGGGGACCTTTGTGTGGCACTGGGGGTAGAGGGGACCTTTGTGTGGCACTGAGGGTAGAGGGGACCTTTGTGTGGGACTGGGGATAGAGGGGACCTTTGTGTGGCACTGGGGGTAGAGGGGACTTTTGTGTGGCACTGGGGGTAGAGGGGACCTTTGTGTGGCACTGGGGGTAGAGGGGACCTTTGTGTGGGACTGGGGATAGAGGGGACCTTTGTGTGGCACTGGGGGTAGAGGGGACTTTTGTGTGGCACTGGGGGTAGAGGGGACCTTTGTGTGGCACTGGGGGTTTGGATTATCAAAGATTCATATTATACATCTCCTTCCTCAGCTGGAGATGATATGAGAACGCATCTAAATGACCCACTTTAAACTACTACTCAAATTTGTACAGCCACAATGGCGTCAAAATTATACCGAGACTTTACCCCTAAAAAGATATTTTCTCATACTCCAAGCTATGGGGGGGGGGGGGGGTGGGAACCTCAGCCGCGTCTAGCCAGGATAGACCTATTCAACGGCCACCTAGCCTCAATCATCACCGACCCAGCTGCCCTATCCATCTCCGTCACATCCCCTCCCCTCCCCTACTATCACCGGTACCCGTTTCTCATTTGCATACGCCACCGTAAAGTACTATATATATATACGTCTCCCAACACATCGTTTAACTCTCGAGAATATTTGGCTACCGGCGGCACCTAAGTCGACCCCTCAGCGTATAATTCCCACCAGCTGCCACCACTAACCAAGGCGAAAATTGGTATCAGGTGTAATGGGAGGAAGGAGGAGGGGAGGTCTTGACGTGTTGCTGGGCTGGTGGTGGTAGAGGTAGGTGATTGTGGTAGAGGTAGGTCATTGTGGTAGAGGTAGGTGATTGTGGTAGAGGTAGGTGATTGTGGTAGATATGGGTGATGGTGGTAGGGGTGGGTGGTGGTGGGTAGTAATAGTAGACACACTATGATACGCAGCTACGCACACACATACACAGATATACATTATACATACATATACATCCAAGTACGCATTATCGTTTACATACACGTTCATACACGCGGATACACTGGCACAGATTTACGCTTCAATCACAAACCACCGTACAGAAGAAGCTCACCAATCACAAACGTTCACCAGACAATGCAAACCAATCGTAAACTTTTGTTCAAACGAAAACTACGAATCACAGGCCTACACCAATCAAATCCACCAATCACAGGCCTAAACCAGAATAAATTCACCAATCACGAGCCTATACCATTCGAAACCCACCAATCACATATCTAAACCAGAATAAACACACAAATCAAAGACCTAAACCAGAATAAACCCAACCAATCACAGACCTCAGACAAAAACACCAATCAGTGGACCTCATTTACGCTAATTGACCCAGATAACGTATCTCTCTCCCGCGTAATGGTGAGAAGAAGAAGAATAGGAAAAAGAAGGGAGTGACATTGACGTTCGAACCGGGACGAGGAGGTGATGGTGAAGGGGGGAAGGTGATGTATGGGCGTGAGAGAAGGTAGGGAAGGAAGTGAGAGAGGAAGGAAGGAAGGAAGTTTAAGAGTGGAGGTGGATAAAGTATATGAGGAGGGGAGGTGGAGGAGAGTAGGAGAGGAGGATAATTGTGTAAGGGGGAAGAAGAGGAGGAAGGAAAAGGGGGGGTAGTGGGGAAGGGGGTTAAGTTTAGGCATTGGGAGAGGCATAGATAGAATTATAGAAGGGTAAAGCTAGGGCATTAGAGATGGGCATAGCTTTGGTAGAACTATAAGCTATGAATTATTAGTCAGCTAAACTAAAACTGTAGACTATAAATATTGTATATATCCTAGAAATAAATGCTTAAAAATATAGACCATAAAGCTATAATCACTTGAATATAGATGCTTAAAGCTATAACTATACTTAAATATAGAGCAATAAAGCTATAGTATACTTAAAATAGAGCTAAAATACACTTGGATATAGAGCAACATGTTTGGTACTTGTCTCATGGCAGGATATAGAGCAACATGTTTGGTACTTGTCTCATGGCAGGATATAGACCAACATGTTTGGTAATTGTCTCATGGCAGGATATAGAGCAACATGTTTGGTACTTGTCTCATGGCAGGATATAGAGCAACATGTATAAGAGAACACCACACTGTAGGGTATACTTGCCATTTACACCACAAGAGGGCAGCACTCGTACACAAATACAGTATAGGCACCCGACATACTGTATATTCGACGTACAGCATATACTCGACGTACAGCATATACTCGACGTACAGCATAGATCTCGACGAACAGCATACACAATAAAACTATAATTATACATACATATAGAGCCATAAAACTAGGCGAGTCCTCAGATCAGTTGGGAAGAAAATGATTGGAAACCTCTCTACCAATCATACTAATCAGAAAAAACATAATCGCTTCGTGAATATATTTGAATGATTATCGGATTACTTTATAGTCTGAATATGAAGCTAATCGTTCCATCGGTTGCAAAGATAATGACCGAAAACCATTGATGTTATATGACAGACGAACGAACATCCCGACAGTGTAATCCCCCTCCCCGACAGTGTAATCCCCCCTCCCCGACAGTGTAATCCCTCTCCCCGACAGTGTAATACCCCCCCTCTCCCGACAACGCAATGCCCCACCCCCCCTTAACTACGAAAACATAATGCCCCTCCCCCAACCGCGCAATGTTCCTACTCCCGATAGCGCAATGCTCCTACTCCCGATAGCGCAACGCCCTTCCCACCCGATAACGTAAATGCCCCTCCTTCTCATCCCCCTGTTGCCGCTAAAGTGACGGAGGCGTAAAAATCGTTTCCTGTCAGAACTTTGCCTCACTCTCACACTGAAACCGATATACAAGTGTGTGTGTGTGTGTGTGTGTGTGTGTGTGTGTGTGTGTGTGTGTGTGTGTGTCACATGAGAAAATGGATGGTGTTCAACACGACACCCAGAGATATAACTTCATCCATCACGGTGGCCACACTCACCCTGGGGGGAGAGAGAGAGAACATGGGGTAGAGGGAAGGTAGATGGGATAGAGAGAGAGAGAGAGAGGGGGGGAATGAGAGTGGGAGAAGGAGGGGGGGCGGAAGGAAAAGAGGTTGAGGGAGGCAGGGCTAAGAGGAAGAAAGTGGAGGTATAGAATAGGGAGAAAAACAGATAGGGAGATAAAGGACAACAAAGAGAGAAGATGAGAGAAGAGGAGGAGACTTAGATAATGTGTATATAAATATATACTATACACATTAACTCACATTAAACCATCAAAAAATATAGAACTTAGACCACAGAACTTCACTTGTAAATACATTGAATGGGCGTTGTACTACACACCCCGCTAAGCTTAGGGGGTGGGCAGGTACTTGATGATACGACCGGAAAAACACTGGGTAGAATACACTCTTTGTATCACACGCCACGTCTGCACCACCACGCCTTATAGCCACCACACGTCTTGTACTACACGCAAGTTTACACCACCACGCCTTGTACCACGCGCCACGTTTCCACAGCCACGCCTTATAGCCACCACACGCCTTGTACCACACGCCACGTCTCCACAGCCACGCCTTATAGCCACCACACGCCTTGTACCACGCACCCTGCCCAGGCCCCTCTAGCTCACAGTACCAAGATGTCGCAGGGTAGTCAGCCGGCGTCAGGAGATGTCAAGGGGCCGTCAGGAGGGTGCCAGAAGACGTTGGGAGGTGTCGGAGGGTGTCAGAAGAAGACCAGAAGCGTAGCAGACGAAGGAGTGTCAGTTTACGGGTCCTGGGGTAGTGTCAGTAACTGTCTGCATCCTTTAGCTGGCGTCAAGAATATCAGGAAGTACCAAAATATTGTCAGGAGGGTGTCAAGGCTGTCAGGTTGTTTAGTGTCAAGCTGGCAGGAGAGGTGTGCTGTTGTGTAATAATAATAATAATAATGATGATGATGATAATGATAAAAATAATAAAAAAGTAATATAATGAAAATACGAGTATTATGATGGGTGATAGTTGTAGTCGTCGCAATCTTAGTAGTAGTAGTAGTAGTAGTAGTAGAAGAAGAATATGTACACCCATACACCATACTACCCCAAACCCTGTATCAATTTTACCTACACTCACTACCCCCTCACACTCAGGCCATAAATCGTTCACGGGCCGGTGTTTAAAAAGGTAAATTTGTTTGGTCTGTGGACTGTGTGTGCCCCATATCAATTTGCATTGCAGATTTCCAGTGCCGATATCTCAGTATAGAGTCGGGGAAAAAATGTCAGGGAGGGAAGGAAGGAAGGATGGTGGAAAGAGAGTGGGGGGGGGAGGTGGTGGTGGGAGGGAGGTATAGGGATGGGAAGGGAGGTAGGAATGGGAGGGAGGGAGGCGGGGAGGGAAGATCTACAACAATAACATTGATAGATGCCCCCTAGTTGCAACATGAAATATTCTCTCCCACACCTCTCGACAAAAAATGAAAAAAATACTTTATAGTGCGCGCGCGAGAGAGAGAGAGAGAGAGAGAGAGAGAGAGAGAGAGAGAGAGAGAGAGAGAGATTTTTCTCCCCCAGGACTGGAAATGGTTCAGAAAACACAACTGTCTCCTCAGAGTAAGAAGGAAATGGAGATCCTGGCGAGACGTGACGTGATGGTGTGTCGTCCCCTCTCCCCTGACACAAGTATAGTTGGGGGGATACTGATGTCTCTCCTCCTGTTACCATACACCCGGAGTCACACCCAGTCAAGCCTGTACAGTAGTTACCTGACCATACCGTTGTCCTGACTCCCACTTGATCTCCACCTGGCCACCCCATGACCTCAAATGACCTGACAAAACTCTTATATCATCTTACGTGACATTAAATAACTTAGTAAATCAATGTACTAAAAAGAATATGATAAATGAACTGATATTATGCAAGGTGTGACAAGTACAGGATAATATACAGCAATTTATTACGTGTGTGTGTGTGTGTGTGTGTGTGTGTGTGTGTGTGTGTGTGTGTGTAGGGGGGGATATATGTGTACGTAATTATATATATTCCCTGTATGTACTCTATATACCTATAAATCAATCAGTGTTTGATATTTTCTGAAGCTTTTGGTGATATATTTGTTTGGGAAAGTTAGTTCACTTTAGATTAAATTTATGGTATTACTCTTCTCTGTGGACGTACAGTATGTAAATTCTCCCTATATTTGATTTATGGTGGTGTACGCCCTCCTCCTCCTCCTCCTCCTCCTGCTCTTTCGTTCTCGTCCTCCTAACCCTGCCTTTCCTCCTCCCCTTCCTCTCCCTCATCCTTCTCTTCGTTGTCGTCCTCCTCCTACTTTTCTCCTTTTCCTCCTTTCTTTCCTCCTCCTCCTCCTCTTCCTCCTTCATGCCCTAATCTTCTCCTATTCTTCTTCTCCTCCTCCTCCTTTTCCTCTTCCCGTTCCTCCACTCCCCTTCCTGCTACTCCTTCTCCTCCTCCTCTTCCTACTACTCTCCCCTTTATCCTCTTTTCCTCCTCCTCCTCCCCCCCCTTCCTCCCCCCCCCTCATCTCCTAATCTTCCCCTCCTCCCCAACTTCCCCACCTCCCCAACATCTTACACTCGCCTTTAAAAACTACGTCTTATAAACCACGACACGTAAAGCCGAGTCTAGACCCTGATTTTTTTCCCCTTTTACTTCTTAAGAATTTTGCATCCTGGTTATTTTTCAGTTGTTTCTCCAGTTATCTCGTAATGATGAGATGAATATTCATAAGCTGAGTTTTCACCTCCATTCGAAGATTTAATTCCTTGAGTACGATGATTTTAGTCCACCTTGAGTACGGGCACGGTGACGGAGTGGGGCAACCATTATTATGTATTCGCCAAACTATACATACGTGTCCTCACCATTACTCGGGATCAGCTTCAGAATGTAACCAGCTATTAATGGGTTTGATTTATTCTGTAAATTATTATATTCTTTCTTAAGTCTTTCTCACTTTATTCTCTCATTTGTTAGTATTCTTTTGTCTTTCTCAATTATGTGTATTCTCAATAATCTTTTTCTTTTTTGGGGGGGGGGGGGGGGGCACTCCCCTACATCCTTGTGTAAGGTGAAGCGTAGAAGCGTTTACAGCGCCCAACAGGGAAGCATGCTAAGTTCATGCTTGCCTTTATGTCTCATGAGTTAAGGGCGTAGAAGCCTGAAGAGTCAATGGTTCATGTCATCAAGTTATTGGAAGCTCCAACAACTTGTCCCTGAATACGAATTCGCAACTCTCGACTTACACCAGGTACCTACTTTACTGCTAGGTGAACAGGGACTAATGGGGGCTAGGAAGTAAGTCCAAACAACTTCCACCGGCCCGGGAATCGAACCCGTGACATCTCGCTTGCGAGGCAAGGGCGATACCGCTTCTACCACCTCTCGTGTGCTTGAGAACTCGAGGTCAAAGGTCAGGGTCACGAGTTAGTAAACAAGAGTAGTCTGGTTTCTGTTTACTCTTCTCTATGACCCGTAACGTTGTGTTGTGAGATAAGTTATTTTAATTTCCGGGTAAATTTGAGATACGTGGAAAATTTTAATTATTTTTTGAGGTAATATATATACTGTATTTTTTTTTAATTATTTTTGTCATATAGAGAATTTTACATCAAGGATAATTTTTGTTAGATAGTTAATTTGGCTGAAATTGTTATTTTTGTTATGGTGGTGTTAACAATGGAAACAATAATAACAATAATAATAATAATAATAATAATAAAGCATCTCCATCAAAAATAATATTCACAAATTATATCCGAAAAAAAAAATCACAAAAAATTATAAAATGAAAGAAACTCACATTATTGAATTTGAATTTTTTGTCGCTGGTGTTTGGCTTAGTGTGTGTGTTAAGTGTTAATCTGTAGTTTTATGAGTGTGGTGAAATATTTGTTCCATCTACAGGTTATTGTACAGGTTAGGACAGGTGATTGTATATGGTGTGTCGTTGGTTAATGTATCTGTCCAGTATTGGGTGTTGTTCTGTCTCTTCTCCTGGTCTCTGTCTGTTTCTGTCTGTCTTTTTTTCTCTCTTTTTTTCTGCCGTTTTGTTTCTCTCCGTCTCGGCATTGACAATTGTAAGGTGAAAATTAAAAGGGAGGTTAGTGGGGAGTTTGGGAGATAAGTGGGGAGTTTGAGAGATAAATAGGGAGTTTGGGAGATAAGTGGGGAGTTTGAGAGATAAGTGAAGGAGTGCAGGAGATAGTGAATGAGACTGGAAAAGATTGAGAGATTAATAGTGAGTTTGGGAGATTACTGTTGCTGATGCTCCTCCTCTGTCTTCTCATCTTTCTCCTTCTCCTCCTCCTCTTTCACCTCTTCTTTCTCCCTCCCTTCCTTTATTTCAAATCCTCTTTCTCTGTCACCTTCTCCATCACTACCACCACCACCTCCTTTCTCTTCCTCCACCACCACCACCTTCTTTCTCTTCCTCCACCACCTCCTTTTTCTTCCTCCACCACCTCCTTTCTCTTCTTCCACCACGTCCTTTCTCTTCCTCCACCACCTCCTTTCTCTTCCTCCACCTCCTCATCCTTTCTCCTTCTCCTCTCTCCTCCATTTCCCCCTTCACCTCTCCTCCACCTCTCTTTCTCTTCCTCCTCTCCTCAACCTCTCCTTCCACTCACCCCCTCCACTCACCCCCTCCTCCTTCTGTTGGCTCAAGACGTGAGAATGTACTCCACTAGATCACACAGCGATACAAAGTTGGCGACTCAAATGGGGGGTGAATTTTTTTTTAGGCTGTAACTCTTAACAAATAGCTATATAAATATATGTAATTGGCGATATATTACCTTCATGATTTCAGGTGAGCTCGACGACCAGTAGTTAGTGTTGTTATTAATTGAGTTATGGCAATTTAGTCTTTGTTTTGGCGAGGTGCGGAGGCTTTGTTGCGGTGGTCCGGGAAGACCTCGCAACCACCTCTGTGACCAACCTTGTTTGTGTTTCGTGTACAGTTGTTCCTCTTTTTCTCACGTTTATCATTATTTTGGTTTTCTCGCCTCGTTGTAATTCCAATTTTTCTTTTCTTTTGATTTTTTCCTCTTTTTATTATTATTTTTTCGTCAGATTTTCTCATTCTTCCGTTTTTGATTTTTTCTCTCTTCTTATTCTTGCATTTTATTTATCATCATTAGAGTCCATAGATATTATTCTCTCATCCACCATTCCTCTTTTTGTCTATATCTCTCATACTTTTCTTCTCATTTCCCAGACTCCCTCATTCCTCCACATTCCCTCATTCCTCCCACATTCCTTCTAGCTCTCACCCCACCTCACCACTCCCTCACTGTAAGAGAGAGAGAGAGAGAGAGAGAGTCAGAGAGAGAGAGAGAGAGAGAGAGTCTGTCTGTCTGTCTGTCTGTCTGTCTGTCTGTTTGTATGTATGTCTGTCTGTCTCCACCAAAAGCAATTCCTGGGAGTATATTTTGTCGTTTTTTTTCCCCAGAATAATAATGTTGAAGACAAAATTGGTGCACCTGAGAATAATCCTCCTGGGAAGATTATATTATGAAGACTAATTTTGTGATTTACGTTGTGGTGCTGTGGCTGAGTGGAGACAACGCTCGTTATCTGTCCTAATGGTTGCTAGTTCGATCCAAGGGCACCTTCTCCAGTCCACTCCCCTGTAATACGTGAAAGAAATCGAGTGCTCTTTCTCCTCCTCTTTCTCCTCCTCTTTCCTTTTCTCCTTCTTTCCCCTTCTCCCTCTTTCTCCTTCTCCCTCTTCCACCTCTTCTTCGACAATTCCCTCCCCCCTTTCTATCAACTCCTCCTCTGTCACCTTCCCCTCCACCATCACCTCCTCCTTTCTCTTCTTCTACCTCCTCCTTTCTCTCCCTCCACCTCTACCTGTACCGAAGGCTTGGTATACAGTGCTCTACATCCCCACACTGTCTCTACCTGCCCGGCATTACCCAATTTAACTCTTCATTATAACGTTACTGCCTTTCATTGACACTTTATAGCAGTTTGTTACCACACTACTATACCATGTCCCCCTACCACCCTATATTGTTTATATTGTAGTAGTTTATACATAGGTTCGTATAGATGTATGTATGTATGTTCTGTATGTATGTATGTGTGTGTGTGTGTGTGTGCGTATAATTAAGATTAGTGTGTTTATATATTCACCACCAAAGCTTTTCTTTTTATCTCATTATTTATACATTTAAAATAAAACAAAGTAAATACAGGTGGAAAGGAATAATAATATCATAGAGGTGAGACGTCAGGTGTTATCAAGTTATTTACTGCCTCTTTATCGCTAATTATCTTCACACACCTGTTTTAATTTTTTCTCTTCTTTAATCCTTCTTTTTATATCGGGTTTTGGGTTTTATCTCTCTCTCTCTCTCTCTCTCTCTCTCTCTCTCTCTCTCTCTCTCTCTCTCTCTCTCTCTCTCTCTCTACTACATTTATATAACTCTAAAAAAAAATCTCTTACTTCATGATTTCTTTGCAATTCTTTCTTTCTCCTATTTACTATTTATTCTTCAAAGTCCTCATTATACCTTAATATTATTACTAGTTTTGTATTATTTTTCATAATCTTTATTCTTAAATTTTCCTTTATTAATTATTTTCTTTTAATTCATATTTATCAAGTCTTTTAATTGCTTCTTGTCACGTTTGAGAAAGACTCTTCAGAATGCTTCCTCTTTGCCCGTCCGTCTGTGTGGCCTTGTATGAGTTCGTCCGTCTATCTGTCCGTGTGTGTGTGTTCGTCCGTCTATCTGTCCATGTACGCGTTCGTCCATCTATCCGTGTATACTAGCCTCCGTCCGTTCGTCCATTCCATAATTATAATCTCGATAACACAAACGTTTAACCGTGTAACTTAATCGATCATGGTACGTGGATATATCACAACAAGATATCATGTTAGTTTTATTCAGTGTATCACGCCATCACTATGTCGTCCTGGACTACTTGTGGCGCGTCGGAGAGAGAGGAGGGGGGGGGGGGGGGGGTGGACTTCACGTGTCATTATCATTATTATTATTATTTTTAAATATGTTCACCGTTCATTAGAATGATGTTATTGAACGAGTTTGATATTTTTGTTCTTCGTGTTCTATTTAATTTGTGCTTTTGTTGTTGGTGTTTTTTTGTTTGCCTTTTGTTATTTTGGTATCGTTTATTCATGTTACATTTGGTTCTTGGATTATTTATTATTATTATTGTTGTTGTTTTTCTTCTTCCTTGATTATCCTTTCAATATTTGTTTTCGTTATTCTTCATCTCTCTCTCTCTCTCTCTCTCTCTCTCTCTCTCTCTCTCTCTCTCTCTCTCTCTCTCTCTCTCTTATTGTATCATGAACTTTGTAATTACTACATTGAATCACGTGTGCTTGAGGACATTCTTGCTGTTTATCCCAAATTTGCTAGCCCACACTAATTCGTCTTCAATTAGAATATGACGTCCAATGTAAATAAACCACTGTCTTGGATGGCAGTGAACAGTGACATCACCCACATGACTCCGACCTATATATACTGTACGAACCTCTGTCTTGCGTGGCAGTGGGAAGTGATACCACCCTCAGTGTCAAGACCTGACTGAATTACTCAAAATAGGCAAACTGTACTACAAGCTTTGACAGTAAATATGTTAAACTAAAAAATATTCTCCCCCATCCTCATCTCCCCTATCTCCCCACCACCTTCCTAAATCTCGGCGTCACTCCTCCCCACCCAAAAAACTACCACCTCACCTTCCCTTTCCTCTAATCCCCGTCACTCCCCTTTGGCGTCGGCGTCACTCATATCTGGGTATCTCCCCATCCTCAACGTGACACAAACATGGGACCAACACGCACC
The DNA here is from genome assembly GCA_958450375.1 of Homarus gammarus. NCBI lineage: Eukaryota > Metazoa > Arthropoda > Malacostraca > Decapoda > Nephropidae > Homarus > Homarus gammarus. The sequence continues at coordinate 163,016 of CAUDMG010002925.1, forward strand.
CCCTCACCTCTAATTACCTCTCGCAACCCCTCACCTTCCCCTCTCTCTCTCTCCCCTCTCTATATCTGTCTGTCTGTCTTTCTATCTGTCTCTATCTTTGTCAATCTCTCTCTCTCTCTCTCTCTCTCTCTCTCTCTCTCTCTCTCTCTCTCTCTCTCTCTCTCTCTCTCTCTCTCCTTTGACAACCTTCCCCTTTTCAGTCCATCTTCCCTCCCAGTTTCCTTTGCCATCTCCTCTCTCTCTCTCTCTCCTCTTCCTTTTCCCCTGGCGCCTCTTCCTTAATTCTCGTAGCTTTCCTTCCTCTACTTTCACACTCTCACCTCCTCCCCTCACCCTCTTCCTCTCTCCCCTTTCACTCCAGTCTCCTTCCACACACTCTTCCCTTCTACCCCTCTCACGCCCTTCCGTCCCTCATTCTAACATCATTCCTCTTCTCATTCATTTCCTCTCCCCCTCTTTCTCCCTTTCCCCTGTTTTTCATCTTCATTCTGACAAGTACGCTTGTTTCTGTGTGTATGTGTGTGTGTGTGTGTGTGTGTGTGTGTGTGTGTGTGTGTGTGTTTCCCTGTTTTTTGATCCCCTCTCTCTCTCTCTCTCTCTCTCTCTCTCTCTCTCTCTCTCTCTCTCTCTCTCTCTCTCCTCCATTTGTTTAGTTTATCATTGATTTATTTAGACTTTTGTTGTCCAAATGATGATCTCCATGAAAGGTCAAATGTGTCAAAATAAGATGTAAATGAAGATACTGAAATAATGATAAATTTGAATCTTAAAAAAGGTGATGAAATCGGTGGTAAGAAAAGGAATTCAGTGTTTAAGGTCAGTCTTTGACAGTCGAGCCAAACAAACAGATAATTTTTAACGCTGATAGTAAAATATAATTTGATCGCCTGAATATTTACCTACCTAGCATATTTCACCTGAAGATTAACCTAACCTAACCTAACCTAACGTAACCAAATATAATATAAAAAGTGGCGTTCCTGTAGTGAAGGGTTAATTTTCATGTGAAATATCTTATATGGTCGAATTTTCAGGTGAACCCATTTATTTATCACTCTTTTTGGTGATCTGATTTGAGGATTATATTACACTCTCCTATTTACTCTTATCTACGGTGATATTTCCTTAAAAAAAAAAAAAATAGACGCCATGGTATCCTCTCATTGACGCACACCGCTGCCGCCCACATCCCCCCACCACCTCACCTCACCTCCATCTTTAACATCTTCACTACCATGGTGAATATTTCATTACGGTATTTAATCATTTAAGTTACAGCTCAACAAACAAACACAAGAGTAAATACTAAATTGCGATCAACATTTCTTTTTTTTTTTATATATATAGAATTAAGGATATATTTTGGTTCTTATTCCTTCAAGTTATAGAGACACAAACAAAACATACAGATTAAACACTGTAATCCGGTCCTTTCAGATGTAAACAAACTCAAACAAACAAACCTCGACGGAAGCTGAATATGGAGTAAGACAAACACAGAAAAGTTAAGTCTCGTAAACTTAATTAAAGCGAAAAAAGATTAGAAGAAATTTAGAGAGTTTTTGCATTTTGGAATAATTAGTAAACAAGGAATTTACGTGTGTGTGTGTGTGCGTGCGTGCGTGTGTGTGTTAAAGAGTCACCTTAAGGAGAGTTGTATCATAATTCCTTCCTTGCTCTCTTCCAGGTACGTGAGCCGTGCTTTGCTGACCATCATCCCACGTGCATCAGGAAGTGTACAGGTACGTGAGTTGTGCACCATCTTGCTTAACTTTGATCTAACCTAACCTAACCTAATCTAAGAAAATTTAACCTTACTTAACCAACATTTAAGTTAAGCTAACCTATCTTTAATCTAACTTTAATTTAACCTCAGCTTAAATTAGTATCACCTTAACCTACTAATGAACACGTGTTGGTGCTTGAACATAAACAAACATGAAGTCGTGGGGGAATGTGTCGTTAGTTTGTGATAATTTGCTTTAAATTTTACCTTTTTAGGCACGTTGACGGGAAACGGAAGTGAGGTGTGTGTGTGTGTGTGTGTGTGTGTGTGTGTGTGTGTGTGTGTGGTTTAAATCTATATCGTAACAAAAGCCATTCAATTAGTTGTAATATCTGGCGTTATTTCAATTAATGTATCGGAAACGAGCTAATTAGGTTAGGTTAGGTTAGGTTTGGTTTTTCCATCAGTCAACCTCATAGTCGACTGTCTACCCCGTGTATTTATCTACTCCTGTCTACCCCGTGTTTGTATCTACTCCTGTCTACCCTGTGTTTGTATCTACTCCTGTCTACCCCGTGTTTGTATCTACTCCTGTCTACCCCGTGTATGTATCTACTCCTGTCTACCCCGTGTATGTATCTACTCCTGTCTACCCCGTGTTTGTATCTACTCCTGTCTACCCCGTGTTTGTATCTACTCCTGTCTACCCCGTGTTTGTATCTACTCCTTAGGGCACCGTGAATGTATTTACCCGAGGCCCCGAGTGTCCCCGGGGTGGTGGGACCAGTAGCGGGGGTGAATCATCCCAGCGTCTATCTGTCACAGGCGGTGTACGAGGCTCGCGTTTCAGCGATATGTCTCTCTTAACGTCAACGCCGTGACACCCAGCGGAAACATTAACGCCCGGGTGTCGAGACGCCCACGCCCATATACCCTTTTGCGCGGGCGTGGTGGGTGAGTAACGGCGAGCCGGTGAGGAAATTGGCGGAATTGTTTCCCTGCTGTCAACCATGGTATGACGGAGCTAAGTAAACTGTGGCTTAAATAGTCGACCACGTATCGTAAATCTCAAAGTTCCAAACTGACCTCTAGAGTCTCAATATCAGAGGTCAAGAAGCTGGTGAGGGTCAGAGGTCACGAGTCACCACCAATCTTTGATATATATATTCCTCTTATGCCCCACCTAACTAGTGTCGTGCGGGACACTGTCTGTCTGTCTGTAAACTACTGTAGCCTGTACTATCAGCTCCCCTTACTTGCCTTATTCCCGGAGGTATTATTAAAACCTGTCACAAATAACAATGCGATGTTATATCTCACGTCATTGTTTTTTTTAATTATAACGATCTTGTTATTTTTATCTTAGCGAGGTATGTGTCTTTACGTCTCCTGACTTATATGATGAATTATTTAGATGTTAATATGTGTTAAGAAACATTAATGTTAATTATAAATAAGTCATTGTCCTCTTTGTGTGGCTATTAAGAAAATGTCTCTCTGCATCGCTAGGTAAAGAGTGGGGGGTGGGGGAGACAGGGAGGAGGAGGAGGGGGAAAATGAAGAATGCAAGGAGGAGGAAGGGAGGGAGAGAATGAGAACGCTTCAAGTCACAGTGATTTACCTCAATAGTTTGGCATCATTGCGTTTTCCTGTAGTAGTGTCGTAAGTATAGTGATTTACAGCTAGTCTCTGCCTGACGTTGAAACCACATATTGCCTGGTCTGTGTTACTCACTGGCGGAACACAGACATGAGCTACAGTAAAACGCTTCTTACAGGCACGATAGTTTGCTTTGTATTAGTGTAAATATAGTGCTTGTGATAAATACATACACTTCTATCATTCTCCCGATCTGAGTTTTGGAGACATCACAATCGGTGTGTCTGTCTGTCTGTCGTGTGTATCCATCATCAGGAAAAGTTATCTATCTGTGATCAGAAGTTTGTAAAGCAATCAACCCGGTGTAAATGGTGTTTGTGGCTGGCTGACGTATGTGTTTAAGGTGGTTGAGAGTTGATGATTTTTGTCTTGTGATGGTCCTGTGTTGTGTAATGAGCCACAGATGGAGGGAAGGGGGGTTGGGGGGAAGTGTGTGAGATGGGAGGAAGTGGGAAGAGGAGTATTGGGAGGAGGTAGGGGGTAAGGGAGGGGAAGGGGAGGAGTTAGTGGAGGGGTAGGAAGAGGTAGGTGTTGGGGAGAGAAAGGAAAGGGGGAGGTAGAAGGAGGAGGAGATAGGCGTAGAGGAGAGGGGAAGGGAGGAAAGGCAGGGGGAGGAAGGGAAAGCAGGAGGAAGGGAAAGCAAGGAGGGGTTAGAGGAGGGGGGGGTGAAGGGTGAAGGGAGAGGGTTAAGATGTCATGTTCAGCTGTTCCTTGTGTACATTAGGCGCTAGAAGCCAAGTATTACTGAGATTTGGTTGAATTGTTGGCTATTCTTTCGTTTCTCCGTCTGAGTATAGTGGTTGTATATAATGTTGCAGTAATTTTGTCTAATGTAATATTTTTATCTTTATTGTGTATTACTTTTAAGTCCCGGATGTTGCGTGAGTAGGTGAGCACTGCGACTAATGTTAGGACTTGTTGTCTCTTGGTAGTATAACAGTCAATAGTATTTAACAATATTATATATCTTCTATGATCCATCAATATATATCAAGTGTCGTCAGAACTGGAAGATAACTGCTGGTGTTTACTTATCTCGCGTCTAAATCTAAATTTGTCTAATTTAAAACCATTGTTATCAGTTCGCTAATGGTTAGGTAGTGTAAGTACCTTTGTTATATCACCTTTGTTTAGCCCTGAGTTCCATTTATACACCTCGATCATATCGCCCCTTAATCTAGGACTCTCGAGGGAGTGCAGATCCAGATGCTTTAAGGTTCCTAATGCCCGGGATTAGTCTTGTCATTCTCCTCTGAATGCTTTCCAGGGATTCTACGTCCATTCTGTAGTACGGTGACCAGAACTGTACCGCGTAATCCAAGTGAGGTCTCACAAGCGCAAGATATAGTTTTAGGATAACTTCCCCAGTCTTGTAACTAACGCTCCTTTGTTTGAACCCAGGTACTTTGTTATAGTTATTTTCGAACACATACACATTGTCGACTTGGTTTAAGATTCCTACTTATCATATACTTATGTATTTGCATATACTTATAAATATGCATATACTTAACATATGTAAACCTACACATACACAAACAGTACTTTATACAGACGTAACAGATACATACTGTACACATATACATAACTGTGCACAGTATACATTAAACAAACAAATATGTTTGATATGTGATATATACAGTACAGTACATGCAGGCGGAGGTATGTGCTTTATTCTTGTCACACTGCCTTTGTACGTATCTATTTCCTCCCATTGTCTAACACCACTTGTAGAATAATAGTAATGATGATATTAACGTTGCTGGAGATAATGTTACTACTAATAATAATGATAATAATACGTGTCGGCCAATAGACACACTGTGCAGTATACATATTAATCAACATGGTCTGGTCGTGTGAGTCGTACCAGGCTCATATGAACACTGGGGGTCGTCGACGTTGAAGGGGTGACTCACTCACCTCCACTGTGGCCTCCGGGGAGCAACACCTCTCTGACGTGACCACGACGCCCCCAGGCTGCTGGAGCTGTGGCGGCGACGGCGGTGGCGCTGTGATATACCGGAAGGGGCCGGGAGAGCAGGGGTATAATCATCATAATCCTCGCCGCCATGCGTCTCTATAATGCCAACATATCATCCTTGGGTTCACTGACTCGCGCACCACCGTCACCTCGACCTCCTGCTGGGGGAGGCGAAGGTTGTAATTTTCCTCGTCAAAAAACCTCATAATATTAAATTTTTTCCCTTTACAAGATTTACTGTTTATACAAGCGCTATCATCCAGGACCTCACTGACCGGGGGCACCAACGCTCACCACCACCACCTCCTGAAGAAGGCAAGAGGGTGTTATTTTCTTCCTTGTTATGTAAGGTCGTCAGTTCCTCCTCTTCCTGGATTCTCTTTTGCTCATAAGATATTTTCCTCCTTGCTTACTGTATATTGTTGTTTAGGTTATTATCCAGAGTTCACTGACTGAGACAACAAAGCCTTCTGTTCCTGTGTTAAGTGGTGTTACCCCTCGAGTACGATAGTTTAACCCCTCGAGTACGATGGCTTAACCCTTTTGAGTACGATGCCTGAACCTCCTGAGTACAGCTCTATCTTACTCTAGCGAATAACTCACCGTATTCAAAGGATTAAGACATTGTAATCTTGAGTCTAATTCATCATACTCCAGCAGTTGGTTTATCGTGCTAAGAAGATCAAATCACCGAGCTCAATTGGTCAAGTTATCGTACTCGAGGATTAAGTCATCGTTCTTAATGGGTCAAGTTATCGTACTCGAGGATTAAGTCATCGTTCTTAATGGGTCAAGTTATCGTACTCAGAGAAATAAGATATTCTCTGGACTAACTCATCGTACTCAGGGGTTACCAGCAGTATACATTCAAGGGTTACAGGTATAATTCTCTCTCTCTCTCTGGGGTATAATTTACACTTTGGGGGTATAATTTTTTTTTTTTTCTCTCTCTCTCTCTCTCTCTGGGGGTGGTCTTATATCCAGGTTCTCTATGGTTCGCCTCCTATGTTAAATTTCTCCCCTTAACTGGGTGGCGTAATTGGCTGGGTTAAGTCATGACACAAAGGCAGCGGTTAAAAATGGCGTCGATATTGTTCCTAGACTCGAGCATGACTATACTACCTGTTATTATAGCCAATCTGGGACGAGGGAGGTTATGGCCATTAGGACTAAGACCCATTAAGATTAGGGGCCCCTTAGGACTAGGGGGCCCTTAGGACTAGGGGCCCCTTAGGACTAGGGGCCCCTTAGGAATAGGGTTAATTTGGAATGGGGCTTATGGAAACGGGAGCCATAAGAACTAGGGGCATTGGGACTAGGGCCATAAGTACTACGGTTAATGGGACTAGGGTAATTGGGACTAGAACCATAAGGACTAGGACCTTAAGGACTTGGGCCATAAGGACTAGGGGCCATTATCATTAGGGGACCATTAATATTAAACCTCAATTCTAATGGTCCTGGGTAATTTAGGTCTGTTTAGGGTAGGTTGAGTTGGGTCGGGTCGCTGGAGATTAGATTTGGTTGCAGTATGTTAGGTTAGGTTAGGTTAGGTTAGGTTAGGTTAGGTTACTGTAGCTTAGGTTAGGTTAAGTTAGGATACTGTAGGCAAGGTTAGGTTACTCCTGGTTCATTTTGGTTAGGTTACTATAGATTAGGTTATTATTCAGTAGTTAAGATTCAATTAGGATAGGTCACTAGTTTGGGTTAGAATACTCGGTTAGGTTAGGTTATTGTAGGTTAGGTTCAGTTAGGTCAGATTAGGTTAGGTTAGGTTAGATTAGGACTGAGAACCACAGTACTAGTCACCGGGCTTCCCCCTTCTTCCTCCTTGAGAGACCGACTTACCTTAATTTAAACTAGACCACCAGGTGTAACCCCTCATTAACCTGAGTCATTACCTGTAATCTTCCGTCTCATCTTCCTCTTTTTTTATCACATCAGCTGCCTTACTCTTTATTTATACCGTCCAAATTAACCTCTCTCTCTCTCTCTCTCTCTCTCTCTCTCTCTCTCTCTCTCTCTCTCTCTCTCTCTCTCTCTCTCTCTCTCTCTCTCTCTCTCTCACAGCCTCCCTCCCATCCCTAAATCTCCCCTTCTCTCTTTCCCCTCATCCAAGGTGTGACAGGTAACACAAGAAGACGCCACCTCGCCCTCACCTCTAATTACCGTGGGCCACGTGGTGCCTCTGGACGTGAGGTGGGCCCAAAGCATTCCCCCCGCCCACATGTTATCGCCCCGTCACACACCCGTTACACACCCGTCACACACCTGTCACATGCCCGTCGCGAGGTAATGTTTATCCATCTGACACTAAAGAATATAAAAACAAATGACTGTCTCTTTATGTTTCTGTCAACGTCTGTTCTTTCTGTAAGTTTCTGTCGTCTTTGGCTGCCTGAGTTTTCTTTTGGCTTGTAAAAATTTTCTTCCGGCCGCTTAAAGTTTCAGTCCGGATCAATTTTTTGGGGTTAGCTTTAAGTTTTACCTTTCGTTTACTTTAAGTTCTGTCTACGCTAACTTCCGTCCACTTCAAGTTCCTTCAACGCTAACACTCCTCCTTACCAAATTATCCTTCAACGCTAACTTCCTTCCTTCAATGCAAACTTCCTTGAAATTATTCCCCCATTGACGCTATCATATATCCATTTCAGTTATACCTTATATAGTAAAATCCCCCTGAAGTTAAGACGCCATATTGTCCACGGTGTCAAATATCAAATCACGAGAACTTGCAGAAAGGTGTAGGACGGCTGAGTGAGGTGTGTGGATAGGCGGGATGGGGGAAAGGAGGGATGGGGGAAAGGAAGGAAGAGTGGGGGATGTGAGAGGGGAGGAGGGGGGGGCGATGACCACTAGATTACAGGTAGGTGAGAGGTGAAGGTCATGTTGATGTGTCTGGGTCAACCACAGCGTCTCGTGGTCATACAACAGCCGGGCCGAGGTACATCTGGTGTCTGGTTGGTGGTTTTCTAAGTCAGCTGTATGTGTGCTTGTGCTGACTGACTGACTGATTGACTGACCGACTAACTTAATGATTGACTTACTAAATTAATGAATGAATGAATGGAATACTGATTGACTAACTGACTGACTGAGTAACTAAATGGATGAATGAATGAATGAATGAATGATTTGCTGATTGGCTGACTGACTGACTAAATGGATGAATGGTTTACTGACTGACTGACTAAATGAGTAACTAATTAAATGGATGAATGGATGGTTTACTGACTCACTGACTTAGTGACTGACTGTATGGATGAATGAATGAATGTTGTACTGAATGACTGACTGACTGACTAAATTAATTAAAAGCATGAATGAATGGTTAAGTCATTGATCGATTGATAGCCTGACTGATTCCTTGTAAAACTGACTGACTCATAGGTTGCCTGACTGACTGACTGACTGACTGACTGACAGACTGAAAAAAGCTTCATGACCAGTCCTCGCTAATGCAACTTAAGACCTAATTTCAGTCATTCTTGTCCCGGTGTCAGAGTTCCTCAACCAAAGCATCAGAAAAAAAAATGTTTGTTTTCCTTAGGTATAAAAAAAATAACATTACTAAATTGCTTAAAATAATAACTGGTTCAATACATCAATTACTTATTAAAACATTACCTGTGTCAACATTGATCTCATAAAGATTAAATGTATCAAAACATCACTTCTAATTACATCAGGTGACTCCAGGTAGCTATTCCATCGCTGCCTAAACATCACCTGTCTTTAATTAAACATCAGGGACCGCTGCCCTTCACTATAGAGGTGTCTCAGCCTAAGCAACATCATCCTTTTGTATTTATAAAACATCAACGTCTTGTAAACATTAGTACAGAACTGTTATGATCTGACAGTAGTAAATGTTGTAGTGTTTACAACTTGCAAGTCTCCAACCATCAGCAAAAACTAAGACAACATTATGGCGGTGGATGTACTGGAAGGTTACTCATCTTTACATGTCAAGATCACTGGTTCGAATCCCTAGGTTAACATTGAGAACATGTTGTGTATTAGTGTGTGTTCGTGTGTACGTAGCGATGACTATGCATTGATATATACCTGACTGTGTGTGTGTGTGTGTGTGCGTGTGTGTGGTTGATGGGGCTTCCTGGGGGTGTTCGTGTGTATGTTTATGGCGGTGTGTGCGTGCGTGCGTGCGGTTCATAAGGGTGGTGTGGTCGTCGTACGTCATATACACGATCGTAAACAAGATAATATTGCAGGTTGAGTGACTCCCCGTGTGTGTGTGTGTGTGTGTGTGTGTGTAGATGGGCTTTATTCTCAGTCAGATCCTACGACCCAAAGAAGATGCGATTAGGTGTCTTGAGTTTGTCTGTTTATTTGTTTATCTGTCTGTCTGTCTGTCTTTGTGTCCGTCCATGAATAAATTTTTCTAGGGGATGAATAAATGAAATTCACATCTTGAGGAATATTCGAAAAAAAAATGCAAAAAAAAAAAAAACCCGAGTCATTTAAGCTTCTAGTGAAAATTATCGTAGTTACCGCTGGAGGCTGTCTCGTGACATCGTTTTCTTATCACCGAAATAAACTGTGTTATTATTTTGCGAATTGCTATCATGGCCACACTTGGTAAAATTTCGGCATGATATGGACCACAACTTTATCATGTGAACCATCTCAAATGTTGATCAAATTTATCTTGTTTGGTGTAAATCCACAAACCCTTTCTCGAGTTATTTTGAGGACAAACAGACAGACAAACAGACAAACAAACAAACACGGGGCCGAAAATAATACCCTGTCCTGATATACTTCTTTGTTTGATTTTGCTCCGTAATTCTCAAACGATCTAGTGATTCTTACTCTGATTATCACCCTATTTCTGGACCTGCCACCTGATTCTCTACCTATTTTCCCCTGATTCACGCCCTATTTTCCCCTGATTCTCATCCCATTTTCCCCTGATTCACGCCCTATTTTCCCCTGATTCACGCATATTTTCCCCTTGATTCTCGCCATATTTTCCCCTGATTCACGCCCTATTTTCCCCCGATTCTCGTCCTATTTTCCCCTGATTCTCGTCCTATTTTTCCCCAGATTCTCAACCTAATCCTAAGGACCACCTCACGCGGCGGCACTCAGTTCGAGGTACAGCCACCATCGTACTCAATCACCGGGGGAAACACTTGGCACTCTCTGGGGAGGTTTTGTGTGAGAGAGAGAGAGAGAGAGAGAGAGAGAGAGAGAGAGAGAGAGAGAGAGAGTGTTCGTGTGGTAGACCTTTTTTTTTTTTGGCTTACGATTTACACATCTGTTTTATCACGGTTTCTTCTTCTTCTTCTTCTTCTTCTTCTTCTTCTCTCCCCCTCCTCCTCCTTCCTCCATTCATAAGGGTGTGTGGTCGTGTTTGGCTTTGTTGCAGGGTTAGGGGGGGGGGGGAGGGAGGAGGAGAAGAAGGTGAGGGAGGGGTTGGAAAGGAAGGTGAGGGAAGAGGAGGAGGAGGAGGAGGAGGAGAAGAGGAAGGTGAGGGAGGAGGAGGAGGAAGGGGAGATGAAGGTGAAGGAGGGGGAGAAAGAGGAGGAGAGGGGTTTGTAAATAAGAGCTGCTTGAGGTTTACTGTTTGCAGCTGAGGTTTAAATCTTGTCTCTCAGGGTCCATGTCAGTCTGTTGCTCAGTGGCGAAGTTCTTTGTTTTGAGGAGATAAATTACAGTAGGTCTTCTTGGGGTCTTGAATGGGTTTTTCTCATGAGTGTGTTAGGTCTGTGTTTAGTGTGTGTTAGGTCTGTGTTTAGTGTGTGTTAGGTCTGTGTTTAGTGTGTGTTAGGTCTGTGTTTAAAGTGCGTTAGGTCTGTGTTAAGTGTGTTAGGTCTGTGTTTAAAGTGCGTTAGGTCTCTGTTAAGTGTGTGTTAGGTCTGTGTTTAGTGTGTGTTAGGTCTGTGTTTAAAGTGCGTTAGGTCTGTGTTAAGTGTGTTAGGTCTGTGTTTAAAGTGCGTTAGGTCTCTGTTAAGTGTGTTAGGTCTGTGTTTAGTGTGTGTTAGGTCTGTGTTTAAAGTGCGTTAGGTCTGTGTTAAGTGTGTTAGGACTGTTTTAAGTCTGTGTTATTTGTGTTACGTCTGTGTTATACTGTGTTAGGTGTGTGTTACGTCTGTGTTATACTGTGTTAGGTCTGTGTTTGGTCTGTGTTAAGTCTGTATTATGTACTTATTTGGGTCCATCTTAGTGTAGCAGAGCCCTGTGTTGTCTGTACCGTCGGGACATCAGGTGGTGTACAGACATACAGCTGATGGGTAAGTTTTTCATCACTGGCGTCTAGGAGGCTGATGAGATGCAAGTCGTACGTGTGTGTGTGTGTGTGTGTGTGTGTGTGTGTGTGTGTGTGACTCCCGCCTTCGGCCTTCCTTCCCTCCCTGCTTGTTGCTACCTTCTACACACTAACGACCACTCCTTCACCTCCATCACCATCATACACCATCACCACCCTACACCACCATCACCACCACCCCACACCACCATCACCACCACCCCACACCACCACCATCACCACCACCCCACACCACCACCATCACCACCACCCCACACCACCACCCCACACCACCACCATCACCACCACCCCACACCACCATCACCACCACCCACACACCACTACCACCCACACCACCACCCACACACCACTACCACCCACACCACCACTACCACCCATACCACTACCACCTACACCACCCCCAGCACCGCCTCCTGTTAACCTTTGTGCTGCACCAGGGCGTCTGACACTCACAGATGTAAGTCGTCCATCCCCGTCAGGAGCCTTCAGGAGTCGCTTGCTTATTTTCCCTAATTAACAGTCTGGCTCAAGAACTAAATATACCCGTCTATTACCTCTGGCATGTGGCAGTACACGACCCGGAGTCTCTACAGTATCTTCTCTAACTTATTTTTCCCCTTTAATCATCTCTGGGATTCTCAAAGCTTCGTAAATTATTCTGTACCCTAAATTCATCTCTCGTATCATCAAACAATCGTAGATAACATATATTCTCTCTCGGTGTTGCAGGGTATAATGCATTATGTTTCGGTCGAGTCTCAGGGTACCTCTCTTATTGCTTAACTATAGAGAGGAGAATAGATTTAGTTACGGTAGGATCTCAATGTAGATTAGACGTCATGTTACACCCCGTTACTCGCCCGTAAATGGACACGAGGGAGGGTATACAACTCCTGTAATCTCTGTGGTCTTTCGACTCTATTTTCTGACGAACCTCGAGTGGTCCAGTTAGATCCACACTCACATAACTCCCATTATCAATAGGCCCCAGTCTAGTCCCAAATGGTACCAGTTTCGAATCCTACTGTTTAAGGGTTGCGTGAGGGCCCATTACAACTACTGAAACTGTTTACTCACCCAGAATGATACAGACACAAAGTAAACAACAACAATAACAATAACATGGCGGTGCTGCAGCTCTCATGAGGACACCTGACTTATTATACCTTACGTTTGTCTCAAGAAAATAATTAAATAACAGTATCACCTGGACAGTAACAACTTAAACGGATCACCTGAAGATTAGCTACCCCCAGGTTATTTCATCTTGTGATTGACCACCCTAATGGTAACCTAACCTAACCCCCTTCAAATTACATTAGGTTGTTTAATCAGGTGAAACTAATTGGGGGGGGGGCTAATATACAGGTAATACACACTGAACTATCACCACATTTTTACATACTCTTTTTCTCTGGTCTATTAGTACTGGGGCCCATTTTCTCCCGTGGTCTATTAGTACTGGGGCCCATTTTCTCCCGTGGTCTATTAGTACTGGGGCCCATTTTCTCCCGTGGTCTATTAGTACTGGGGCCCATTTTCTCCTGTGGTCTATTAGTACTGGGGCCCATTTTCTCCCTGGTCTATTAGTACTGGGGCCCATTTTCTCCCTGGTCTATTAGTACTGGGGCCCATTTTCTCCCTGGTCTATTAGTACTGGGCCCCATTTTCTCCCTGGTCTATTAGTACTGGGGCCCATTTTCTCCCTGGTCTATTAGTACTGGGGCCCATTTTCTCCCTGGTCTATTAGTACTGGGGCCCATTTTCTCCCTGGTCTATTAGTACTGGGGCCCATTTTCTCCCTGGTTTATTAGTACTGGGGCCCATTTCTCCCTGGTCTATTAGTACTGGGGCCCATTTTCTCCCTGGTTTATTAGTACTGGGGCCCACCTGACCTGCCAGAGAACATAGATCCAGTTCTACTACTCGGTCACGTCTTCCTCAGGCGACTCTCTCACCGCCACTGACATATGTACTCTTGTGGCAGGTAGTTATAAGGGGCAATTCATCAGGGCTCTTTACGTATTGCCCAACTGTCTCAGATCCTTAACTACGACAGGACGTGGTTTAGTGTTGCTGTGTTTCTCAGAGCCGTAACTCCGACAGGACGTGGTTAGTGTTGCTGTGTTTCTCAGAGCCTTAACTACGACAGGACGTGGTTAGTGTTGCTGTGTTTCTCAGAGCCTTAACTACGACAGGACGTGGTTAGTGTCGCTGTGTTTCTCAGAGCCTTAACTACGACAGGACGTGGTTAGTGTTGCTGTGTTTCTCAGAGCCTTAACTACGACTGGGGGTGGTTAGTGTCGCTGTGTGTCCCAGAAACATAACTACGAGAGGATGTGGTTAGTGGTAGTGTGTGTCGGTAACCTCAAGATGACGTCGTTAGTGTTGGTGATTCCTTATAAGTAATAACAAGGGAGGCGTGGTTACTCTCGTTGTGTTATGACAGAGGTAATTGTTCTCTAACGGGATTGGTTGATGGTTCACCCCTGAACTATGTCGCCTGAATCACCTTAACTTGTATAGTGATTCTCTTGTCCAGTATTTGTTATTTTTTTTGTTTTATTTATTTACTATTGTTGTTTTAGTCATTATTTTTATTGTTGTTGTTGTTGTTGGTGTTGTTGATGTAAACACACGCTCTAAAACACAACACAGTCAATTTACTGAAGTAACACTACAGCTTACAGGTTGAGTTCATAGTGACGTGTTATTTGTGTTGATTGATGAGTGTATAGTGACGTGTTACTTGTGTTGATTGATGAGTGTATAGTGACGTGTTACTTGTGTTGTTTGATGAGTGTATAGTGACGTGTTACTTGTGTTGTTTGATGAGTGTATAGTGACGTGTTACTTGTGTTGTTTGATGAGTGTATAGTGATGTGTTACTTGTGTTGATTGATGAGTGTATAGTGACGTGTTACTTGTGTTGTTTGATGAGTGTATAGTGACGTGTTACTTGTGTTGTTTGATGAGTGTATAGTGACGTGTTACTTGTGTTGTTTGATGAGTGTATAGTGACGTGTTACTTGTGTTGTTTGATGAGTGTATAGTGACGTGTTATTTGTGTTGCTTGATGAGTGAAGGGTGGGGCCCAGTCCTAGTGGGACCCAGTCCAAAGGGTCCATCTTATATGCGGTGTCTGAGGGAAGCCAATAAGATGCCCCTCTCACCTTGCCATTTAAGGGGAATAAAGTTCAGCCTCACTGTGAATAATGACGCGTGAGGCAGAAAGACTCACTACAGGAGGAGCCGTCACAGGTAGAGGGTGAGGTGGGTCTTCCTTCTTACCCGAGGTGGAGGTAAACATATGTCTCGGTAAAGAAAAAAGTAAATTATTTCTGTCTCATAACGTAAGACCTAGTAGATGAGATCTCTCTGTTGTAGGGGTCGAGATGAGAGATTTCTCCCTGTGTGGTAAGAGACAATCTCCACACCTACTCGGTTAAGGGACTAAAATATCTTCTTAGCCGAGTAGAGACAAGAGACAACATTATCATCGTCTCTCGCGGGAGATGAATCAATATCACACAGCTGAGTGTTCACAGCATCCGTCCTCCCCATGACACGCCTCTCCATCTTCCTGTACGGTACACCTCTCTCTCTCTCTCTCTCTCTCTCTCTCTCTCTCTCTCTCTCTCTCTCTCTCTCTCTCTCTCTCTCTCCGTTATAAACCCGATATAGCTTAGCGGTTAGACTCTCTACCTGCCATAGTATATCGTACGTTATATTTATATGATGTGTAATTAGGCTAACAGACTCTACCGTTATAGTGGAATATATCTGTTACCTGGAAGTGTTTACGTTTCTTAACAGGAACAGGAGGAGTATATCGCATTTGTTATAATATATTGTATGACAGATACGTGTGTGAGGTGTAAACGAGCCAGCATCCTTAGTTATCCACGTGATCGTAATCCGGACTCGTAAACAAGGTGGTTATGGTGTAATTGGCTGGTTATTAATGGGAGAGGAATGGAATGAAGAAGTAATGGTTTATTATTAGTAGGACTCTCTCTCTCTCTCTCTCTCTCTCTCCCCTATTTTCTCCTAAGACATTTCTCTCTCCCTCACATTTCCCTCCTCTCCTCTCCCTCACTTCTCTCTCCCTCCCTCCCTCCCTCCCTCACTTCTCCCTCCCTCCCTCCCTCACTTCTCTCCCTCCCTCCCTCCCTCACTCTCTCCCTCCCTCCCTCCCTCACTTCTCCCTCCCTCCCTCCCTCACTTCTCTCCCTCCCTCCCTCCCTCCCTCCCTCACTTCTCTCCCTCCCTCCCTCCCTTCTCTCCCTCCCTCACTTCTCTCCCTCCCTCCCTCCCTCCCTCCCTCCCTCACTTCTCTCCCTCCCTCCCTCTCCCTGGGTAGACTAAGGATCTTCAAGGCACGAACCATCTACCTGAGGACGTGAGTAATAAGGAACTAATAAATCATCAGGTGTGTGTGTGTGTGTGTGTGTGTGTGTGTGTACGTGTTTATGTTGTGTGCGTGTGTATAATATTTGTGTGTAGAGTAGAAACACTGTTGTATGAGCTCGCTGGTGTACACACGTGTGTATGTGTGTCGATCGGGTGGTGGGTGTGGTTTATCATATGTGTCTACACCTGAAGTCGGGCGCTCACCGTGGTTGACATCGAGCGTATGTGCCCACACTCTCTACTCTGATGGTGTATAAAGACCCCTTTTAATACATATAAACTAGACATATACACAGTACATACAAATCACAGAGTACATACATATATACATACATACACACAAGTACAGCAATTCTAATCCACACATTATGTTTTAGCTATGACACACACACACACACACACACACACACACACAGGTAATTCCCACAGGTGTTGGTCGTCATCAACACACGGCGGAGGAAGCAGAGGCTCCCCGAGTGATGTGTTTGTGGCGGTGTTTTCCTTAGCTGATGAGAGAATAGATTGGTGTTTATCCTGGAGGCCACAATAGTAGTCTCTCTCTCTCTCTCTCTCTCTCTCTCTCTCTCTCTCTCTCTCTCTCTCTCTCTCTCTCTCTCTCTCTCTCATCTTCTATTCCTTTGATGTGATGTAATGTGATGTGATGTTGTGCTGCAGGAGGTGCTTCTGTTGCCTCCAGCGTTTAGTGTACCAGGTATACGAATGAACACTATTAGTTAGTGGTGATCACCTGAACATTAGCCCCCACACCTTATTTTTTTGTCACTTCATGATTCAACACCTTTACGATACCTGGGGATAGATTAATTTAGGTTTTGTTAGGTTAGGTTAGATTACGTTATGTTAGTTTAATTTAGTTTAGTGGGGTTATTTTTTTTTCGTTTCGTTTAATTTAATTTCTACTATGAGTCTTTTGCTTTGACGTGTGACCTGCTGTGCTCAAGGTGGCCACTAACAAGTAAGGTGCTCAATGTGGCTACAGATGAGCTTAGTGTTCGAGGATGCGTTGCACTTAATTATCCAAATATTCGTGAGAAACCCTGCAGTACCTCTTTTACATTCTTTAACAGGTAGAGGAAAACCACGAAGAACATAATATTTTCTCTGTATATAGGCCTATACTAATGTAGGCCTCCCACACACACACAGTAAAAACAGGCTTTTTGTCTCATCTAGGTCTGGGTTTGGAGGTAATCACACTTAGAAAATAATTTGAACAGATCATCACGCCTTTTGTAGGATGACTAACCACCAGGGGGAGCAGGTGACTTAACTTGATTCTTACACTCGAGATAAATTTAGGGCTTCACTAGCTAAGTTTTGACCGTTGTGGGAGTGTTGTTGGTGTGAAACGAACTGAGAACATTGATGGTGTAAATTTGCCTTTTTTTTTTTAGTTTCCGATTAAGTCGACATTGTTTCGAGAACCTTTTGAGAGTTGCCAGGGTTAAAGGTGGTTCCGGGATCACTCTAACACACCTGAGATTCCTAAGAGCAGAGAACCGTGGCGTTATTGTTGAATACTGTCGCCGCGTGAGGATGAAGACAGCTTGGTTCTCGTTCGATACCTTCACTGTTATGATGTGAGTTCATGGAGAGGTGAAGAAAGTTTCCTGATACATCTTGTACCGACCTACCAGGACAACGTACTGCCACATGCTGCTGGGGTTTGAAGAATTGAAAAGATTACCTGAAGATTCGCTCCCCCCAGCCCTAGCTTATTTCACCTTATGGTTAAACACACGAACTCTACCTAGGGGGTTAGGTTAGGTGAGGTTAAGTTAGCATTAGGGGGTTAGGGTAGGTTAGCATTAGGGGGTTGGGTTAGGTTAGCATCAGAGAGTCTTAGATTAGCATTAGGTTAGGTTAGGTTAACATTAGGGTGGTTAATATTAAAGTCTAATAAACTGGGGACTAATCTTCAAGTGATCTGAAAACAATATAAAACATTACGTTCACTAAAAGTATAAGACTCAAGATCTGATCATCCAGTCAGTCAGTTACTCTCGTGGTCTACAAGGCGTGAAGTAAGTGTTCAGATAACTTAGAGGCTTTGAATGTTTGGGTAGATAATTATGTAATGATGCTGCAGGAGGATGTTTATGTTGATAAGTCTA
The DNA here is from genome assembly GCA_958450375.1 of Homarus gammarus. NCBI lineage: Eukaryota > Metazoa > Arthropoda > Malacostraca > Decapoda > Nephropidae > Homarus > Homarus gammarus. The sequence continues at coordinate 181,225 of CAUDMG010002925.1, forward strand.
AACAAATGTGTAATAAACAGTGTGTCGTATGTGTTGTGTTGTTAGTCCTCCATTGATTTTCTGGGATAATTAATGACCACTAACAAAATAATCTCAAGTTCATCTTTCCAAAGTTGATAAAGGATGAGGAGTCGATATACCTTCAACGGTACATCAGAGACTCCGTAGTGCAGGAAGTATGTGAGTGTTAACTGTGTATGTTAAAAGGTAAATAGACCATCAACCTTTATCCTCAGTTGGATCAGATACTTCAGAGTGACTTTAAATGTAGCTGTCATGTATTGTTTGGTATTTTTAGAGGATTTTTCGTATGGTTTATTAAGTTGGTTCACAGAGTCAGTTTCCCCTGTGTCAACAACCGCGTTATGCTCTCAGTCAACACGATCATCGGCACAATAAAAGAGGATTAGTTAGTGAACTTAATCATGCGTCTTTGTGTTTATTCTGTTAGTGTCTACCCTCACCACTAGGGGCGCTGGCCACCCACCCACCGCCATGTTTGATATCATACTCTGGGATTTCTTTCATCATCTGTTGTTGTTAGTTTGTGTCTTGACTTTTCTCCGATTCTAACCCAAATTTTATCACTTTGAGTCGGGCTGTACCGATGTGGTTGTGGAAAGTTATCGTGAGATTGGTGTGTTAGTTTTGACATGTTAATGAAAAGATTGATAATTAGGTTGAGTCCGAACCAATCAGCTGGGCTTCCCTCTGTGGCCGTCAGTAAACACGGTGGTGTTGATGCAGTTCTCTTGTTTCGTCTTGTTTATGGCCAGATCTATGTTCATGGCACTTTTTTTACCCTGAAAATCTGAGCTTATTATTAGTCGAGGCAAATGATAGGGTTGGTGTCGCGGTGGCGGACTGTCCTTGCATTTTTCACCTTCTAATGTTCAGTTATATACATTAGAAAAGTATTGAATGTCGCCGGGCGTTCTAATGCATGGTTTAGAAGCCCTTAGAAAATGTTGATTGGCAGTGGCGAGTGGCACCGTGCCGCGTGTGGACACCGCGTGGTAATTAGCATCCCAGTGACCAGGGGACCCAAGTGTCGATATCCCTTGCGTCCTCCGCCTCTCTCAGCCCTGATAATGGACCTTAACACCCTCCCGCCGAAGGTCCACCAGCGCCCACAGTACTCAGTTACGCCCCTCACGCCATGGACATACATTACAGGGTTCTTTATCATCATGTGTCGTGAGACGTGACGCTAAAGCAAACACCCCGCAGGTGGATTTCACGAAATAATCAAAATGGCACCGCGGCTCAGAGCTTTCTCAGAAATGTGGCTGATAAAAATGAGGTGGTGGGTATCCTGTTGCAGTGATAAGTCAGCCGAGGTGGGGCGAGGGTGCTCTGGGGGAGGTAGGGGTGGATTAGGGATGGTGGTGGTGGTGGTGGTGGTAGTGATGGTGGAGGTAGTGGGGTGGTGGTGGTGGAAGGGGGTGGTGATGGTGGAGGTAGTGGGGTGATGGTGGTGGGGGTGGAAGGGGGTGGTGATGGTGGAGGTAGTGGGGTGGTGGTGGTGATGGTGGAGGTAGTGGGGTGATGGTGATGGGGGTGGTTGTGGTGGCAGAGGAAGAGATGGTGGTGGTGAAGGTGATAATGGTAGTAGTGAAGAGGGAGGTAAAATGGGCACATACCTTAGTGTCGCCCACGAGGGGACATCCATCCATCCATCCATCCATCCATCAACTCATCAATCTTAAGAAAATTTGAATCAGTTTTGGCGTTGACGTTTTATCATTACATCATTTTTTTTTATTCATAGTATGGACTCCTGCTTATGGTTGTATACTATCATTGTCATTAATGTTCTTACCATGTGTATTATATATCCCGTGCCTTTACCTCTGTATATATATGCCTCTTGTATAACCACCTGTATAAAAAAAAAAGGTCTGTATTAAGCGTCTCGTGGGTACACAGTGTTATGAATAAAGACAATGTTTATACACTAACTCAGGCAAAATGTTCAGAAATCAATAATGATGATCAAGGAATAGAGTTGTTCAGTGTTAACAAATATTCAGATGTGTTAGGAATTATTCTTTTATGAAAATATTCTTTACGCTCGTGTTGGAAACTGTACCAAGCTTAAATAAGGGACTTCAGTGCCATCAGTGGGTAGACGAGCAGTTTGGTGACTCATTCCAACAATTCAGAGACTGGTTTCTAGTAGCTCAGAGACTGGTTTCTAGTAGCTCAGAGACTGGTTTCTAGTAGCTCAGAGACTGGTTTCTAGTAGTTCAGAGACTGGTTTCTAGTAGCTCAGAGACTGGTTTCTAGTAGTTCAGAGACTGGTTTCTAGTAGCTCAGAGACTGGTTTCTAGTAGCTCAGAGACTGGTTTCTAGTAGTTCAGAGTCTCGTCCCAGCAGTTCAGTCTCATTCCAGCAGTCCAGAGTCTCGTTCCAGCAGTTTATAATCTCGTTCCAGAAATTCAGTCTCATTCCAGCAGTTTATAATCTCGTTCCAGCAGTTCTGAGTCTCGTTCAAGCGGTTCAGTCTCATTCCAGCAGTCCAGAGTCTCGTTCCAGTAGTCCAGAATCTCGTTCCAGCAGTTTATAATCTCGTTCCAGAAGTTCTGTCTCATTCCAGCAGTTCAGAGTCTTGTTCCAGCAGTTCAGAGTCTCGTTCCAGCAGTTCAGTCACGTCCCAGTAAATTAAAGTCTTGTTCCAGCTTATTTATCTAACACCTTCTAGAGTTGTTGTTGTTCAGTCTGTACCTGTATTAGTCTGGGTAAATTAACTGTTTCATTCCTAACCAGTACAAATCAGTACCTGTAGAAAGTGGTGGAGGTATTGTAGAGTCACTTTCGTCTTTGTTATAGCTGTATATAAAGGTGAAATATATAACGTCTTAGTGTATAATTCTTTTGTCCGCTCAACCTATGTATGCAGGGAGGGATATATAATGGGATTTCGTCTTTCTGTCTGTCTGTCTCAGTTTTCGGAGCGTAACTTTAAAATCGTTTCAGATATTATTAATGGAGGTTTCTTATTGTTAAGTACTGTATAATGAACACCAGCCTTTACCGGTTATAAATATGTCACATAATCGATGCCAGATATTGCCAAGAGTTCAGGGAATTTTCACCGCAATTGTACATTACTCTTGACCACTTGTTAACGTTGTAATAGAAGTAATAACAGTGTATCACCGTGTTCCTTGTTAAGCGAATGAAATACTTGACTGTCATTTACGTTTTATTGAGAGTCTTCATCACTGTTATTATTTATTTTGTAGTGTAATAGTGATCGTCTTTCATCATGTGAGGATGTGAGAGTTTGCTGCCATTAGTTATTGCCGCCATAACAAGTGTGTTACTGGTGTTCATGTTATAGTGAAAGTTTTTGTCAAGTTTAATTTTTTGTTTTTCACGCCTCAGCCGCCTTGGTACTGGAGGGGGGGGGATTTGTGTGGTCTGTTTGTCTGGTGTTTCTTAGGTTTTTAATGTCAGCCTAAAGTTTCCGGGATGAAAATAAATGATCTTGAAAACGTACGGATGGACACACACACACACACACACACACACACACACACACACACACACACATGCGCGCGCAAAAGTTGGTGGATGCAAAAACGAATTCGTGCAACTGGTCGTGTCTGTGTCTGTTTACAACTACATTTCAAAAAAAAAAAAAAATAAAAATAATACATAAACTGAGCCTGAGGTGAGGAAGAGCCTCGTGCTAGACACAATACCCAGAGTTAAGTATTACCACGCGGTGTTGTACACCAGGTGGAGGCGAGGCGGTCATTGGCCGGGGACCTGTCTTCATCTTGCTACGACCCGGTACAAAATAAACCCCCGTTATTTACAGTGTGTTTAATGGAGACGTTGTATCACCATTACTAACTTTATAATAGGAAGCTGAGCCGTGATAACCCAACTTTTGGCCTGGCATTTCATCACGGCGGTAGAGTTCTAATAAGCTGTTGTGTTTCATTGAGACAGATTACCGTCTTAACAGTAATGGCGCAAGTTGGGGTAGAAGCTGGCCAGCCCGACCCAACCTGACCTGGCCAGCCCGACCCAACCTGACCTGGCCAGCCCGACCCAACCTGACCTGGCCAGCCCACCCAGACCTAACTTGACTTGGCCAGCCCCGATCTAACTTAACCAGGCCAACCCACCCCGACCTAACTTGACTTGGCCAGCCCGACCTAACTTGACTTGGCCAGCCCGACTTAACCTGACCTGGCCAGCCCGACCCAACCTGACCTAGCTAGACTCAACATAACCCTGCCCGACCCAACTTGATCTGGCTAGCCCGACCAAACCTGACCTGGCCAGCCCAATCTAGCCAGCCCGGACCCGCCCTGGCCCAGCAGCGCACTACATCCTAATATCCAAACTTTGGCGGCCAAGAAGGACAAAAAGCAGGCTGTAAACTTAACGTAAGATGAGGTTAGTCTGTCTAGCTATACGGTATATGTATATTCTGTACCGTCTGTCTTCTGTCGGCCTGTCTCTGCCTCTGTTCCTTAACCTGAATCCTGTCATATTTATTACATAACACTCTCTCTCTCTCTCTCTCTCTCTCTCTCTCTCTCTCTCTCTCTCTCTCTCTCTCTCTCTCTCTCTCTCTCCACGTCAAGCACCACCTCCCACCAAATTGGAGAATGATGCCAGACAACACTTGACTCCGTTTACATTATTTTACTCAAGATGTTCGTCGATGGATTATACCTCACATAATATATAAGTTAAAGAGGTATATAGCAGAAGCGGGTTTGTCTGTCCTTAAAGTGGTGGTGTTTATATACTGTAGAAGGTAACTGGGGTCACCTGAAGATTGTTGTCCCCCGCAGATTATTTAAAAAGTTAGGTTAGTTTGAGTTAGGTTAGGTCTGGTTAGGTTAGGTTAGGTTTGGTTTGGTTTGGTTTGGTTTGGTTTGGTTTGGTTTGGTTAGGTTAGGTTAGGTTAGGTTAGGTTAGGTTAGGTTATTTTAGGCACCGTGTTGTCTTTTTTTAAGTTGTGTAGATAAGGACGTCACTCACAAGGAGACGTAAGACTAAGGCGTTTATAACCTGTATGTGTTTACTTACCTGTGGAGGAAGGAGTGGGCGACCCATCACACGACACATTCATAATTAATAACACACAGCTGAAGAAGGTAAGCGGTTCTATTATTGGTATAAACATCAGATATAAACAAGACTGATGTATATAGATAAATTCCCTATGAATATTCCTCACGGTGTGGTAAGCTGTTTGTTACTGTGGTGTTGTCTGTATAATATTACGTGTTAAATCTCCATATATTCCTAACTTTCTTCATTTTACTTAAGACAGAACGTAAGATGAAGTTATTATATGAAGAAATTACACTGTGATGGTGTTTATCTCAAGCCCTGGTGACCTCCCCTCCTCCCCCCCCCCCTCCTTCCCTCTCTCCACCTCCTGCTGTGGTGGAGTGTGGAAGTTATCTAATATTACCCCCGGCAGTAGTGTGTGATGGGGCGGGGGCTCTCGTCTCGCCAAGTGGGGGTGTGGGGTGTCTGAAACAGGGTGTGGGGTGTCTAAAATTGGGTGTGGGGGTGTCTTAAGATGAAAGTGTCTCTGATGGAGTGTGGGGGTCTCAGGTGGGATGGAGGGGTATGGGGATGTCTGAGGTCGGATGGAGGGGGTGTGGGGGTGTCTCAAGTGGGATGGAGGGGGTGTGGGGATGTCTCAGGTGGGATGGGCGTGGTATGGGTGTGTCATATTGCACTCCCCGCCTCGTACAGGTAATATGCCGTGGTTTACCCGACACCTATCTTGGGAAATGCATCACTGCCACCTGCCCCGAGAAATGGATTGTTGTTTTGTTGTCAGCTGTCGTGGGTGGTGGGGAGAAAGGGATCCCTGTTTAGTTGGAAACTGTCTTGGGAAGTGAGTTGCTGTCGCGTCGGAGTTGTCGTGGGGAAAATACATTGTTGTCAGCGAAGGTTCTTAGGGTAGGTTTGTGTCGTGGTCTTGACAGTTGATTTTGGGGAAGTCGTCTCTTTGTTCTCGCAGTTGTCTTATGTATCTTGGTTGTGGATGCAGCTGTCTGGTAGTGTACGCAGTTAGCATGAGAAGTGTGTCGCTGTTGTGTCAAATCTGTCGTTAAAGATGTGTCGCTGTTGTGTGGCACCTGTCGTGGAAGATGTGTCTGTGTTGTGTCAAACCTGTCGTTAAAGATGTGTCGTTGTTGTGTCAAACCTGTCTTTTAAGATGTGTCGCTATTGTGCCGCACCTGTCGTTGAAGATGTGTCGCTGTTGTGTCAAACCTGTCGTTAAAGATGTGTCGCTGTTGTGTCAAACTTGTCGTTGAAGATGTGTCTGTGTTGTGTCAAACCTGTCGTTAAAGATGTGTCGCTGTTGTGCCGCACCTGTCGTTGAAGATGTGTCGCACCTATCGTTAAAGATGTGTCGCACCTATCGTTGAAGATGTGTCGTACCTGTCGTTAAAGATATGTCGTACCTGTCTCGGGACTCTCACCTGTTTGAGATGATTTACTGTTGTGATATTTGTACTGTTGTCGCCCGGTGTCTCGACTGTCGAAGGAGATGCATTGTTAGTGTGTTCAAAGCTTCCCTCGGAAATGTATTGTTGGCACGAATCGCTGACGTAAATTGGTGGCAGCTGTCCTTGTGGGTTCATTGGTGGCAGTTGTTTTTGTGAGTACATTGGTGGCAGTTGTTTTTGTGAGTTCATTGGTGGCAGTTGTATTTGTGAGTGCATTGGTGGCAGTTGTTTTTGTGAGTACATTGGTGGCAGTTGTTTTTGTGAGTTCATTGGTGGCAGTTGTATTTGTGAGTGCATTGGTGGCAGCTGTGTTTGTGAGTACATTGGTGGCAGTTGTTTTTGTGAGTTCATTGGTGGCAGCTGTGTTTGTGAGTACATTGGTGGCAGTTGTATTTGTGAGTGCATTGGTGGCAGCTGTGTTTGTGAGTACATTGGTGGCAGTTGTTTTTGTGAGTTCATTGGTGGCAGTTGTATTTGTGAGTACATTGGTGGCAGTTGTATTTGTGAGTACATTGGTGGCAGTTGTATTTGTGAGTGCATTGGTGACAGCTGTCTTAATAAATACATAGGAAGCAGCTGTCTTGATAGATACGTACAGAGAGAGAGAGAGAGAGAGAGAGAGAGAGAGAGAGAGAGAGAGAGAGAGAGAGAGAGAGCCAAGCCAAGCAGAGCCAGGCGGGAGAGCTGAGGTAGGAATTATTAACTGCCATTAATAAGGTGCGCTCAAGTGCCAGAGAAGCCAAAGTCTAAGTGGCAGCTTAAGTGGGAGTTCAGAGGTCGAGGGGACGTGTGTGTGGGGGGGGGGGGGGGAGGTCTAGGATTAAGACTTTCATCCCTTGAGTGTAGATGGACAGACAGCTAGATTGATATATAGACAGGTAGATAGGTATATAGAGAGAGTGATAGATAGAGACAGACAGACAGGTAAGACGATACCTATAGATGGATCCTCTCAGTTAATGAACATAAGATTAATTAAGAATATGATGCCAGGTGTTGAGAGCTCCCATGCCTATTGTCAATAATGTAAGAGTGAGTTTTTGTACCTCATTGATTCAAAACGTCATTTAGTCCTTTTGTGTATCCGTCCGTTTTTCCGTCAGTCCCGTTCGTTTTTTCGTCTGTTCGTCTGTTTTTTCTGTCCATTCGTCTGTTTTTACGTCCGTTCGTCTGTCCGCTCGGCTTTCCGTCTGTCTGTCCGTTTATAATATACTGTAGTTAAAATAGAAATATTAGATCAATGTTTCCAGCACTGAACAGTCATCAGTGGTCTTGAGAGAGAGAAGCCCAGTAGTGTAGGAGAAAGTCAACTAATATGGGCTTTAAGTTATCATACCAGCACACACACACACACACACACACACACACACACACACACACACCCCCATGTCCTCACGTGTCTGTTCCCATACGTCACCTCACAGGACTATGGCACTGTGTGGACTCAGGATGCATCAGGAGGTAGAGTGGCCTTGGAAATCAGAGTATATGCAACGACAGACAAGCAGAGGACGGCAGTGGCTCAAGGGAGTAGAGTAGCCAAGGGCAGTCCAAGGAGTAGTCTAGCCTGTCTGGAGCGAGTATAAGTATTCACCTACAGTAAATCCAAACCCCACTAGTGCCCCGTGTTGATTGTGGTTAGGTTAGGTTAGGTTGGGTTGGGTTGGGTTGGGTTGGGTTGGGTAAGAGTAAGAATATTCACTTTTATTTTTTCTCCTTTGATGAGTAATGTTAATTGCCGTAGTTATCAGTTACTGTAATAAGTTGCTTTTAACCCGTCTATATGTTTTCACGTCATAAGGAATATATCTCTGGTTTTAATATTGTTTTGACAACTTGATCCCCGGCTCAACCTCGCTACCAACTTCATAACTTTGCAATCCCTTCAGTTAATTCTCTTAATATCTCCATGATCATAAATCTTTCCATTACACATTCGTCCGTCTGCTCTTCCGTCCGTCCATTCTACCGTCCGTTCGTTCTTCCGTCCGTCAGTTTTTTACATCTGCCCTAGCCCATTTGTTTTACTGTCACACACACACACACACACATTGGTTTGTTTTTTAATATATATATATATATATATTTATTATTATCATTATTATTGTTGTTCAAATTGTTACCTGAGTTAATATTATAATTATTATCTCAACCACTATTTCCATACTCTTTACCTTCCTCTATTAACTTGTTTTATATGTATATTACCCCCATGGTAAGGCCCCAGGACGCCAGTAATAGTACAGTTGGTATTCAGTGTCCGGGAAGGTTATCTGTTGGGGTAGAACGTGCTATCCCGTGCCCCTGCCTCATGAATACTGCAGGCAAGCACACCAGCCCCGGGTTATAAGTGGATCCCTGGCACGTGTACTTGTTTATAAGTGGATCCCTGGCACGTGTACTTGTTTATAAGTGGATCCCTGGCACGTGTACTTGTTTATAAGTGGATCCCTGGCACGTGTACTTGATTGTAGGACGTAGGTGGATCCCTGGCACGTGTACTTGATTATAAGTGGATCCCTGGCACGTGTACTTGATTATAAATGGATCCCTGGCACGTGTACTTGTTTATAAGTGGATCCCTGGCACGTGTACTTGATTATAAGTGGATCCCTGGCACGTGTACTTGATTATAAGTGGATCCCTGGCACGTGTATTTATGATCAAAATTGTCAGCCATTCTCTCAGTCATTCCCTTAGTCAGTTATTTCTAATCCATTTTCTTATTCGGGTATCTCCAGTTATCTCCCAGCCATTTATCTCCCAGTCATTTTCAGCCATATCTCTCAGCTCGAGATATCTCAGCCATTTTCTCTCACAGTTTTCTCTCCACTATTTATCTCCCAGCACCACAGTCTCCCAGCATCAGCCGCCACCACAAGCTCTGAGATCTTATCGTCTCTTAATTAAATGTGAGATAGGAATCACAGGGAAGAGCACCTCCCTCCCCCTCCTCTCCATCCCCCTCTCAAAAAAATGCTGAGAGGTGATTGTTCATGAGCTAATGGTTAGGTTAGGTTAGGTTAGGTTGCATGAGATTAGTGTTGAAGTCATTTGGTTGTTTGATCGTTTGTGTCGTGGTTAATGATTGCTGTTATTCGTGATTGGTTGGGCTCATTAAAGAGTTTGGTGGTGTTGTGATTTGGTTGGTTGGTTGGTTGATAATGGTTATTTTGTTATTGGTTGGGCTTTTGGGAGTTTTGTGTTGTGATTGGTTGGTTTGTTGCAGCTGTTGGCTGTTGGTTTAATTATTAGATTGTCTCTCTCTCTCTCTCTCTCTCTCTCTCTCTCTCTCTCTCTCTCTCTCTCTCTCTCTCTCTTGTCAGGTCATATTACATTGCTAGTGGGAGCAGGTCTTCCCTGATTGGATAATTTGATTTAATTTTATTGTCTCAACGTGACACTTTGCTACGGTATGTGTGTGTGTGTGTGTGTGTGTGTGTGTGTGTGTGTGTGTGTAGACAAGTCCCCGTCTTTAAATTCAGTTTATGACGTAATTTGGTAGAAACCTTGACGTGACCTGTGTGACCTTGTATGACGTCTTCAGTGACCTGGGTAGAGTGAAATTAAGGACAAGTCTCTAAACGCCATTTGCCTTTTTCTACTAAGCATTAATTGATATGCGATTCGTTAGCCAGTGTAGTTGGTGAGTTGTCCCGATCTTCCTGGGATCCTCGTTAAAGTAGGGTGTGGTTATTGTCTTGGTAACATCTTCTGCATATTAAAAATATTCATGACCAGGTGGCTTGATTGACCGCCATAGAGCAATCACCCAGTTCGCCGCCGACTGCACCGTCCACCATTCATTGCACCTCCCACCACCCATTGTACCGCCCACCACACAATGCACCGCCCACCACCCCACTGTACCGCCCACCACACACTGCGCCACCCACCACCCACTGCATCGCCCACCACCCATAGCACCGCTCACCAACCACCCTACCGCCACCCACCACCTACCCCAACGCCCAAACCTGCAGAATTCTCCATAACCACCACCTCCCACTTTACCGCCCACCTTACACCCTGCCACTAACGCCCACAACACCCTGAGGGCCGCCCAGCACCTGCCACTCACGACAAAGGGATGGAACAGTGAACCATGCGGGAGACGGTGGATCATATTCCTGTCAGCAACACACACACTGCCCGCATGACTGCCCCCGTCCACCCAGGGATAGGCAGACAAACAGACAGAGAGACAGATAAACACAGAGACGGGCAAACGCACAGACAGAGATAGGCAGACTGACAAAGAAATACTGTGAGGCAAAGGCAAATAGACAAGGAGAGATAAACACAGAGGAGCTATGAGACAGAAGCAAAACAAGATGGACGGACAAAGACAGTCAGGAGGAACGAACACACACACACACGCACACACACACACACGTGTCTTATATCTGGACAAGGGGTAAACAAGTGAAGGAGAAGGAGGAGGAGGGGGAGGAGGATGGTCTAGTTGATCTATTCTAGAAGAATGACTTAAGCTTCAGCAGGACACCTCGGTCCTCCTGAACGACTCACAGCTGCCATCCTCCCCCCCCCCCCACTCACCCATCCTCGGTCATCCACCTCCCACCATGTCCTTCACCCACACTCATGTCCAAGCGAATAATTTCCTCTTGTTTTCCCCAGTGTATTATTTATATATCACTGATCGTCCTGCGCTGAAAAATATATTTCTTCCAATATATTTGTTATACAAAATTCCATCCTCATTATATTCACGCGGTCCCCATTTTCCACAGTTAGGTCACCGGATGACTTGAGTATAATGTTATTAAAACTCACCAAAATGACTGGTCGAGAGGTGATGTATCACCCTTCTCTGGTAGACATGCGGTGCCTCATGGGGCGCGATGTGAGGCGTCTGTTTGACAACACTCCTCGACCTTTTGGTCGCCGATGCCGGATCGTCGTTGGTAATGAGATCAACACCGAACGCTGCCTGAGGCGGGGCGAAGGCATGCTCTTAACCTTAGTCCTGAAGGAAGGTTATCACTCGGTGTCAGTCTTCCGCTGCCGAGATGGTCGCTTCCTTTACTTCGACCCCACACCCCGCCCCTTCCACCGCTCCTTCGGGGATTACGCGGTCCGTCACAACATTCCTTACGCGGAGGTGACACAGGTGAAGGCCCACGTCCAACACCCTGGCTACTGTACCTGCGCCTACCACGCCGTCACCTTCCTCGATTACGCTACCTCATGTGGTCAGCGTGACTCCTGGCTGTTGATAAAGGAATACGAGGCCCACCTGGGCCCCTACACCGACCTCGCCGCTGTCCGCCATGTACAATTTCTACTGACGGAGTTCGTTAACGATATCAACCTGTCCGTGAAGAACACGCCGAGGAGCAAACACGTTATGAACGTCCCTGCCCCTGCCTAGCAACCATATGCCCAAAAACCATCTGCCCAGAAACCATCTGCCCAGAGACCATCTGCCCAGAGACCATCTGCCTAGAGACCATTTGCCCAGAAACCATCTGCCCAGAAACCATCTGTCTAGCAACCATCTGCCCAGCAACCGTCTCCCAGCAACCATCTGCCCAGCAACCGTCTCCCAGCAACCATCTGCCCCGCAACCATCTGTCACGCATAGCGGAATATGGAATAAGGCCCTAAAACACCTATATATGGGACAGGGTAGGCTGTCTAGTGCCTGTACCGACAGACAATAACTAACCCATGACACAACCCGAACACACTATTAGCTTAGCTAGGCGGTCAGCCCGCCCTCTCTTACCTCCTCCTGAATTTCTTCTATTTCCGAACTATAACTTCCTTCCCCCACCTCTAATCTTCTTTCACCTCTCCTTTCTCTACAAAAAAAAAACGCACTGAGAAAGAGAGAGAGAGAGAGAGAGAGAGAGAGAGAGAGAGAGAGAGACCTATGGGGGAGGGGAAAGACAGAAGGGAACAGAGGAGGGAGGAGGGGGGGTAAAATCTTCCCTCTTTTAGGAAATGGGGTGAGGGTGAGGGAGGCTTCCTAATGGGTAGGATTAAGTGTACTTAGACAGACAGCTGAGGCTTGAGTGGCGACCCATGGGTGAAACACACACACTGTACCCGTGTGTGGGAGATACTGTGCTGCTGAGAGTTATACGGATCACTTGAAGATTGGACACCTCAGCTTATTTCACCCTACCCGACCCGACCCGACCCGACCCGACCCGACCCGACTCGACTCGACTCGACCCGACCCGACCCGACTCAAACTAAACAAAATATAACCAATCCAAAACAAGACCCCAGGTAGCGTGAGGTTGTTTAATCTTCAAGTGAAAATATAAGCTGGAACTAATCTTCAGGCATCCTAAATATCTCTCCCTCTTGTTACTAAAAGCAAATTCTAAATGTGTTACCCTAAGCATACCTGTGACGTGTGTATGCTGCTTAGGTTAGGTTAGGTTAGTATTTCTCTCAGTGTACCTGGAGAGAGAGTTTGTATGAATAACTAGGCATTGTTATTGTTGTTGTTATTTGTTGTTATGTTACAATCATCCTATGAGAGTTGACATTATTTAGAAGGTACAGTTGATTTGATCCCCTTATCCCCTTTATCTTCTTTTTCCCCCTTATTTTCTTTCTCCCCTTACCCCCTTATCTTTTTTCTACCTTTACCCCCTTATCTTCTATCTCCCTTTATCCCCCTACGTTCTTTCTCCCCCTTCCCCCTTATCTTCTTTCTCTTCTTACCTCTTTATCTTCTCTTCCCCCTTATCCTCTCTTCCCCCCTTATCTTCTTTCTCCCCTTTACCACCCTTATCTTCTGTCTCCCCCTTATCTTCTTTCTCCCTCTTACTCCCTTATCGTATTCTTCCCTTTCCCCCCGTTACGATAAAGAGGGAAAAGAAAGAAGTATGAGGGAAAAGGGTGGAGGAAGAGGAGAAAATCGAAGAAAGGGAGTTAAGAAGAAGAGAGAATGAATGGGGTAGAGAAAAGGTGAAGAAGGAAAGAGGAGAGAAAGTGGTAAGAGAGAGAAGAGGAAATAAAAAGTGTAATCTAGAGAAAAGTGTAAAAGAAAAGGAAATAGAATAATAAAGTGTTAAGAAGAGAAGGTAAGAAAAAGGAAGTAGGTGAGAGAGAGAAGTTAAGCAGGAGGGAGAAAGGGGAGGGGAGGAGGAAAGAATACGGGAGTGGAGAGGAAGGAAGTGGAGAGGAAAATAAGAAGATATAAATGTGAATAAGAGAAGAAAGAGGAGGAGAGAGAGAGGAGGGGGTAGGGGATGATGATGAGCTTAAAAAGAAGAGAGGGATGAAGGAGAATAACGCAAATGAGAGGAAAAAAGAAGGGGAGGAGAAGAAGGAGATGATGATGGGAAGGAACTTCAATAGGGGGAGAAACAGTAGAGTCATTACCATACTGAACAAGGGAGAGAGAGAGAGACTCAGTACAGGAATTTCACCCAAATATGTTTTTATTTTTTTTACAGTTGAACTTAATGTGAGTCATGTGTACCTTTAAGAGACCGACATGGTTATATACGATTGTGTAGACATAACTGTGTCTACATTAGTCATATTTGTAGTACTCACGTTTGGATATAATCAGAAGTGAATTTATTTTTAGTCGTATTATGATTGGAAACCTGTATTGTTCAATCCCGGTCAACTGTCGCTGCTATACGACAGTTGGGGACGGGGGACAGCTCTCTGGTCAGTGCTGATGGCCTGGCGGGCGTATGGTTATAGAAACTTGTAACTGTACTGGTGTCTGTATTACCTGCATCTATAACGATAATTACATGTACAGTACTTACAATGTTTCTTAGTGTGTGTGTGTGTGTGTGTGTGTGTGTGTGTGTGTGTGTGTGTTTTACCGCTAACGTTACACTGTAGGATGTCTCAAGTTGGTTCACCTTTGACCTGACTGTTTCCGCCACTGACTCACAATCAGAGGTCACGCAATTTGCAGTAATTTGTGCGTGTAATGTACCCAGTGTGTGTGTGTGTGTGTGTGAATCATGTATATATTATTTGAAGAGATGTTTTATTTCGTGTGTTTGTGTGTGTGGGAGTGTGGGGAGGGGAGCAAATTTCTGTACAAGAGTGTATGAGCTGATGTCTGTCTGTTTGGCATGTCTGTATGTCTGTTTGACCACTCCTGTATGGCTTATGGGAGCTGTTTAACGAATAATATTAAGTGTCTCAAGAGTGTAAGTTTCTTGAAGCACACACACACACACACACACACACACACGGGAAAAACCCTGATAAACGAAATTGTGTAAATAAAGATAAAAATAGAAGAAAATAATAAGCAGTAAGTGATAAACAAAGGTAAGAATGGAGACGATAAAGATGGATAAGAGGGGAAACAGCGTAAAGAAGGAGCAAAAGGAGGTGGATAAAGGGGAAGGGGAAGGCGGATAAGGAAGAGATGAGGCGATGAAAGGGCCGCTGGAGGGGACTAATGGCTTTATCTTAATTGGGAAAGAATTGCCAGAGATGAGGCCGGCGAGATGCCAAGACCCGCCCCGCCCCGCCACACCCCACCCCGCCACACCCCACCCCGCCCCACTCCGCCACTACCCATCACGCTCCACCCCGACTCGACTTGCCCCGACCCACCCCGCCCCACCTCGTCCATCCCCGACAGTCCTTATAGTCCCTCTCTAGTCCAGACATGTCCACATTCCTATTCAACCCCGACGGTACTGCCTCTTCCCTCTGCCCGCCCCTCCCCGATTTACCCTGCCCCGACATACCCTGCCCCGACTTGCCTTGCCCCGACCTACCCTGCCCCGCACCATTCCGTCCCATCTCACCTTGCCCACAACTCCTCACCTGGCCTCATACTAGCCTACCCTACCCTGCATCACCCTCCTCCACCCCTTAGCCCCTTAGGTTGCTCAGCATCACTCCTTAGCCCCCTTAAGTTGCTCAACATCACCCCTTAACCCCCTTAGGAGGCTCGGCATCACCCTTTAACCCCCTTAGGTGGCTGAGCCTCCCCCTTAACTACCCGACTATCTCATCCGTAACAACTTGGGGTAATTTGTCATATTTATCAGATTATCTGTCGAGTTGTTGTTATATTATTGTCTACAACAATCCTTTGTTCTCCTTCTCCTTTGTTCTCTTAAGTTCTTGTTCTCTTTATCGTTTGTATTAGTGAGAGACTTCCATGAGACACCTCGGTGAGACACTTCCTGCAATGAAAGACACTTCCCGCGGTGAGACACTTCTCCTCAATGAGACACATTTTCCACAGTGACAGACACTTCCCCCAGTGAGAGACACTTCCCCCAGTGAGAGAGACTTCCCCCCAGTGAGAGAGACTTCCCTCAGTGAGAGACACTTCCCTCTGTGAGAGACACTTCCCTCTGTGAGAGATACTAGGACACATTACCTCACTTACCGTAACTCTTTAAACGCTTGTTATTTTTTCTCACTAATTCGTCATGTTTATCAGATTCTTCCCTGTTTCCCATTTGTTAGGGCCTAGGAAATGTTGTGTGACGAGTCTGGGTGTAGTGGTGGGGGTGTAGTGGTGGGGGTGTTGTGGTGAAGTGTATGGGGGTGTAGTGGTGGGGTGTAGTGGTGGGGTGTTGTGGTGAAGTGTAAGGGGGTGTAGTGGTGGGGTGTAGTGGTGGGGGTGTAGTGGTGGGGTGTAGTGGTGGGGGTGTCGTGGTGGGGGTGTTGTGGTGGGGGTGTAAGGGGGGGTGTAGTGGTGTGGTGTAGAAGGGGGGTGTAATATTAGGGGGTGTGCCATGAAGTGTATTTATGGGTGTACTGAAGCGGCGTTATGGGCCTGTCATGAAAATTGTTTGCACATATGTTCTGTCTCTATTACCCGACTGTCTGGAGCTGTTCTTGTTTCAGTTTACTTATTGTTTACGATTGTTTGTATTCCAGCACTGTCTATAGGTAATAAGTGCTGAGTCAGTGTGAACTTGTACTGTCTGATTGTCTGTCTATCTTATCTATCTATGTATCTATCTATCTAGTAACTCATAATCTGGCGGTACTTCGGTTATATTTTAGCGATACACATTTTTGGCGGTATATATTTTGAACACCCAATTTATCGATACCTATTTTGTTTTTTTAGTGATACCTATTTGGCGACGTGATGGGTGAGGAAGCGTTGGTATGTCGCGTATGAAAAGAATATTTGGCGGTTTTGGTGTCCATTAATCTGGTCTAACAAGCGGGCCAGATTACACCAGCACGACTGAGGCAAATATTTATATATGCCGAGCGATCCCGACGAGGGCTATAACCATATACTCAGAACAATGTCATATTGCTCCCCACCCTCCCCCAGACCGACAGACATTCACGTAGAGGGGAGACGAGGGAGGGAGGGGAGATGAGGGGGGGAGATTGTGGGATAAGATGAAGTGGAGGAGGAGGGGGGTGAGGGTGTGGATGTTGGGGAGGAGGGGGGTGAGGGTGTGGATGTTGGGGGTGAGGGTGTGGATGTTGGGGAGGAGGGGGGTGAGGGTGTGGATGTTGGGGAGGAGGGGGGTGAGGGTGTGGATGTTGGGGAGGAGGGGGTGAGGGTGTGGATGTTGGGGGTGAGGGTGTGGATGTTGGGGAAGAGGGGGGGTGTGGGTGTGGATGTTGGGGAGGAGGGGGGTGAGGGTGTGGATGTTGGGGAGGAGGGGGTTAGGGTGTGGATGTTGGGGAGGAGGGGGGTGAGGGTGTGGATGTTGGGGAGGAGGGGGGTGAGGGTGTGGATGTTGGGGAGGAGGGGGTGAGGGTGTGGATGTTGGGGGGAGGGGGGTGAGGGTGTGGATGTTGGGGAGGATGGGGGTGAGGGTGTGGATGTTGGGGAGGTGGAGGGGGAGGAGGAAGTGGTAGGGGAGAATGCAGGGGAAGAGAATGAAAAAGAGAGGCGGTAGGGGAAGAGAAGGGGGGGGCGGATACAGTAGGTTGGAACGGGATTAGGAAAATAACGACGGTAGAGAGAGAGAGGGTGGGGGGGGGGAGATGATAGGGAAGGAGGGAGGGGAAGGAGAAGATAGAGACTGAGGGAGGGGGAAGGAAGGGGGATAGAGAGAGTAGGAGGAGATAGGCCCAGGGAGTGAGGGAGGGGGGGGGGAGGAGGAGGGGGAGATAAATAGGAAAGGGGAGAAGGTAGGGGGGATTTAAAGAAGGGGAGGGGAGGGGGGAGGAGATAGATGGGGAAAGGGGGAAGGAAGACGACACTAAAGAAGGAGGGAGAGGAGGAGAACTTGAGACCAGGATGAGGGATAGGGGCATACTGTACTGTCTCGCCACTCCTTGATCAACTAGCTGATTTACTCTTTTTTTTCTTCTCTCTCCCTCTCTTTCTCTCTTTATTTCATTCTTCCTTTCTTTAGGTTGCCCAATTGGTCTTCTCTCTCTCTCTCTCTCTCTCTCTCTCTCTCTCAGTGGTTTCATTCTCGTGTGGGGGTCTGAATGAAGTGAGAAAGACACTGAGAGATTTGTTAGTTGTAGCATTAGCAAGTATGACTAGTTCTGTGACGGAAGGTACCGGTATGGCCAGCACAATAACAGGTACCGGTATGGCCAGCACAATAACAGGTACCGGTATGGCCAGCACAATAACTAGTATGGCCAGTACAGTAACAGGTACTAGTATGGCCAGTACAGTAACAGCTACTAGTATGGCCAGTACAATAAAGCACCAGACAATGTGTTGTAGTCGTGGCCAGCATCAAAGGAGGATGCACATATTAGTGAGGCTGTATCCATACTGGGACACTCATCTTTGTACTAAACCTTCACATCATACTCTTGGATATTTTATAATAGACTGTTAGAGATCACACCTCCTGGCTTATTACATCATTAATTATGTAACTACTTCATTGAATCCTTCGTCCTGAAGATATCCTGGAAATGCATCCTGAATTTGCTGGTCCACACATGACATTAGTGATATTTCCTCTATTATTTCTTCTTGTGTACGATGTCTTCCGCCCTGCATGATGGTGACCAATGGCAGCATCCTCAGTATCAAGATCTGACTTAACTGTTCAGATTTAGCAAAATTATACTCCAATTTTGTCCATTTGGTTTTTTAAGTAAGTTTGTAAGAGTGTAAGAGAGAGTGTTGAAGTGGGGGGGGGGGGGGTGATAAGTAGTGTGGGGAGGGGTGGGGGCTGTGGGAAGAAAGGGGAGGGTCGATTAAGTTTATTGCAAGGTGTGGATGTATGGCAAGGGGTTGTTTGAATTTATGCACATACATGACATAAGCGTACATACAAGCTTATACACACAGGTATCTGGACGTTCACTTACATACAGAGAGAGAGAGAGAGAGAGAGAGAGAGAGAGAGAGAGAGAGAGAGAGAGAGAGAGAGGTTGAAATGAACGTGTATAAACCCCGGGTGTAGGAGGCACAACAAAGCACACTTCACTTGTTTTACGAGTCTTGGAGAAAAATATTAGGAAGCTGAGGGACCAGTCTCGGCTCGGTGCCCCTTTGTCCTCACACCTCCACCACCACAGTGTCTCTCATGTTTATGTGTTACTAAAGAGACGAGGATTATGCAGATTTATTTTTATTCTTCAGAGTACCTTTCGTTTAGTCCTTCACTGAGTACCGTCGCTCCTCCCCGCTTACCCAACCCTAGTGAGACCCGGCAGGAGGATTAGTGCCCGGTATGTGTGTGGGGTGTGTGTGTGTGGTTGTCGTTTTTATGTATCTGTGTGTCTAGAGGCAGATAAGGTTTTTAAAGAGCGTATGCTAAGTCATTTCGTCCATTAGATAACAAAGGACTAGAATCGTAAATTTGTTCAAGCATCATCCGACAGTTTTCGGCGGAATTTCACTACACTTGGGTATACAAAATAGTGTAGATGGATGGGTGATGAGTGTGTTGCCAAGATGGTTCTCTCTCATGATGCTAGCTCGACTTACGACCCTTTGTTCTCTATCTGTAATCATAATTTGTTGCTGAAGATACTGCATTTTATTCTCATTTGAGGAATCTTCTACGAAAATGAGGATGACGGGGAACTGAGCCATGAGGAGGGGACTGAGCCATGAGGAGGGGACTGAGCCATGAGGAGGGAACTGAGCCATGAGGAGGGAACTGAGCCATGAGGAGGGGACTGAGCCATGAGGAGGGGCGGCGGGGGGTGGGATGAGTCACCCTTAGAGGACAATATCAACTTTGTATTTGTTGATGATGTCAGATTTTTAACTTTTCGGACAGTAAGTGAAGTTTACTCTCCTGGTGAACATAATATTCTATAATTCCCTCATACTTAGAGAGAGGAAGATCTGTATCTGTTAAGAGAGGAAGATCTTTATTGATTATAGTCATTGGGTCAAAGATGAAGGTCACTGTTACATAGACTAGTCATTATCTCTCTGATGAGTGGACTCGCTATATAGACCTCGGGCCTCCCACTTAAACGCTCCAGACTGAAATCGAAAATAGTTTGACCAAAATAGAATAAGAAAACAATAGGAGGAGCTATAATGATCTACTAAATCATAAGGTTTGTTACCCGTCTAGAGGTGAGGAGCTTAAAGGAGTTATTTACAAAGGAAGACAAATTCAGGGTTAGGGACTTCCTCAAGAAAACATGGCGGCCGCCAGTGAGCTTGTTTGTAAACAAACCCACGTGAATTCTCTCCCTCGCTACATGTTGATGAGGTTCTTGAATTTTCTACCATCTCTTCGAAGGCTCTGTACTTGTGTCTGTTTCTGTGTCTGTACTTGTGTCTGTGTCTGTACTTGTGTCTGTACCTGTTTTATAATTACTAAAGTTATGTCAATTTTTCCCAGAATATCATGAGTGAAAAACTTGTTTACAGGAATACATTGATTTTTGTCTGACAGTCTTGGTCCTCTCCCACTATAAGAATAATTAGTTTTAATTATTAATACTATTCATACATAATAACAAATAGTAGTAACAGTAGTTAATAAAAACAACAATAATAATAACTAAGATAATAACATGAATCAATAAAAAATACTAACAACAAATAAAAAAAAAAGTAAATAAAAAAGTTCAATCACAGGAAGGAAAAATCTGCGGGTGTAACGCGATACAGAAACTCCCCTAAAAGTATTCCATAACACGGCCAAATGTGACGTTATGTGACGCCTTAAGTGCAGTGGTGACGGTGGGCTGGTGTTACGTTGCCCGCCTGGTGTGTGTCACGGGGGAGGCTGGCACTGTCAGAGATGGATATGGCAAGAGGCCTGAAGGGGACAGGAGAAGGAAAAGGGAGAGGAGGAAGGGGCCCGGTAGGATAGGAGGATGAGGAGGTGGAGAAGGAGGGAGGAAGAAGCCTGAGGAAGACAGGAGAAGGAAGAGGAGGAGATGGAGAAGAAAGATGATGAGAAGGAAGAGGCCTGGAGAAGAAGGAAGTCTGAGAAAGGTAGGAGGAGTAGGAGGAGGAAGACAGAGGAAAGAAGCTTGGTGAAAGTAAGATGAGGAAGACGAGGAAGAGAAAAATAAAAATAAAGTGTTGAAGGGGAGCAGGAAAAGACGAAAACATTTTATCTAGCCAGAATTACACAGCTACAAAGTAAAAAACACCAATAATAATAACATTGCTGAGACTTCCGGATGCTGTACCCAATAGATACTGTATATACACGTACAGTAACTAAAACAACTAACTGTTCATACTTTGTGGGGGAAACAATATGAGACCATGGACGATAAATTTTGGTTTTTGCGGGCTGTCACTAGTCGCACTTGAAATTTCGGAGCATATCGACCCCCACCTGCACAGATAGTTGTTTTAGTTACTGTACCTTTATCTGAAGTAAATTACAAAATATCATGTATTAGAACATCTTAATGAAGTGTTGGTAAATAACTCATTAAACTGTTACTACGGTTCTATCTGTTTATTTATTTAATTATTTTCAGAGTGTATAGTTATGAATGAACGTATATAGAGAGGCTTAATACTACACATGTTACGTCAAGGTAAATAATACGTGGTGGTGGCAAAACGGTTACATATTGGTTGGGGTTGATGATAATGATATGTCACTGTATGCCATAATGGTCCGTATGACAATGAGAAGGAGGGGAGATTGAGAGGGAGGGGGTTATGGTGAGGCGGCAGGTAAGTGTTTTGGGAAGGGAAAATAATGAGTGTTTTTTGTAAGGATACACTCTTAAGTGGCGATGGAACACACACACACACACACACACACACACACACTCTCTTTAGTGTGGAAGATATTAGCTGTTAAAAGACAAGCTCTGTTTAGCTTTTAAGGGTTAAAAGTTGAGGGGTTGAAGAACGTCTGACGCCTTGTGTGTGTGTGTGTGCGCGTGCGTGCCTGCCTGCCTGCCTGCCTGCCTGCCCGCCCGCGAGAAATAGCGACGAACGTTCTGATTAGTGGATTCATAAAGGTAGGATGATTCCCATGTGGTGAAAGTATCACAACCCAGCTCCTTATAACCATAGATATGAGTCGTAAATTATCCCAAACTGTTGATTACTCATACACACAGGTGGTCGCTTAACCCAGACATAACGAGGAATGTACCAACACCTCTACTAACTTCGTCATGTACTAAAACACACAGTATTGGAATCATCTTACTTGAGCAATTGAAGTTGAAAAGTTTGCGGATTCATGGACGTGTAGGTGGATGAGGGGGGCGTGAGGATGGTAGACAGAGGAGGAGAAGGAAAAGGAGCAGGCTTATTGTGTTAATGGTGGTGGTAGAGGGGGGGGGGGGGTTGAGTGATGGAGGGAAAGGTCTGGTGTTGAAGGATGTAGATGGCTGTTGGAACAAAGCTGATGGTTACGTCGACAGGATGGGGTGTTGGAGGAACGGAGGATAGGTAACGGATAGGTGGAAGGGGGAGGAAGGGAGCTTAAAGACTTTGCTCACCATTAGGAGGTATGCCAGACACACCGATTGGAAGAGGGGAGGATGGGTAAGAGAATGGGTAGGGGGAAAGGTGAGCAGGAGGAGGAGGAGGTGAAGGAAGGTAGGAAGAGGAGGAGGGGGGGTAGGGGTAAGGGGAGGAATAGCAGAGGGAGGAGGAACAAGGGGTGCTGTTTACGGAGGAGGGTCCAGGGGTAGGAAGGTGGTGGAGGGGGGAAGGGGGAGGGGGTGACACTGGCAAAGCTCACCACAGGTTTTACAACTTTCTGGTGACTTTTAATGGTATTCTGTCTCCTTTCCTCACAGTTCCAGATTCATAAAAGTTTACTGAGCATCGACTTGTGGTGTTACATAGTGCAGGTGTCAGCAGATTGTCGAGATACGTGAAACTTTTGAAACTGAAATTGAAACAGTTTATTGAGCCAGAAGAATACAGATAAATTGTGAACGTCTACAAGAAAGAGGATTTTTCTTTTGTTGTGTTGAGATTGACGTCTAATCCATTTGCCGTCCGTCGAGTTGCCTGAGTCAGTAACCTGGAGTCCAGAATGCATTATTGAGCTTTTTGAATGCAATGATTTAACCGCCTTGAGTACGATGGCACGTCGTACTCAGCGGGTTAAATCTTTGTACTCAAGGGGGTTAATTCATCATACTTGAGGGGTTAAGTCTTCGTACTCGACATGTTAAGGCATCGTACTTGAGGGGTTAAGTCTTCGTACTCGACATGTTAAGGCATCGTACTGGAGGGGTTAAGTCATCGTAATCAACAAGATATTCTTTGTACTCATGAGGTTGGCGTCGTCATCAAAGTGTGTGGCACACTTTTCTCATCCAATTTGTGCCACGTACAGGTAATTTACTACACCTTTGTCATCCAGTTACTGCCAGCCTTAGTTCTACACCACAATATCTCACCCAATCGGTCCCAACCTTGTATATCTACCTCAGTATCTCGACCAATCAGCACCATCCTTACATATCCACCACACATTTTATCATCCAATCACTGTCAACCTTATATATCCATCTCATTATAACACCCAATCAGTACCAACCTTACATAACCACCACAATATCACACCCAATCAGTACCAACATTCTATTTCCACCTTACACTTTCTCAACCAATCAGTGCCAGGATTAGATCTCCACCTTGCACTTTCTCAACCAATCAGTGCCAGGATTATCTACAGTCTCCTAGGTAAGTATCATCCACTACATATTAAATACCATCTGACATTTAACTGATTCTAGTGGTGAAAGGGAATGGTGTATCACATGCAGAGTGGCGCCTTAATTATTCGTTAGAGAGAGAGAGAGACTTCTTCTTGCTTCACTTAGTGTATAATATCTTGGCTCTGGGGGGGGGGGGGGGGGATTTATTGTTGAAAGTATATTCGTGTTTTTTTTGGTGGGGTATATTGTTCAGGTGTTTTGGGGGGATTCTTTTAAGGATGTTTAGGGATTTTTTAAGGATGGTTAGGGATCTTTTAAGGATGTTTAGGGATTTTTTAAGGGTTTTAGGGATTTTTAAGGGTTTAAGGTATTTTTTAAGTTTTATTGATTTTTTTTAATGGTTTAGGGATTTTTTAAGGGTTTTAGGGATTTTTTAAGGGTTTTGGGGATTTTTAAGGATTTTTAGGGATTTTTTTAAGGGTGTTTAGGGATGTTTTTATTGGGTGTTTAGGGTTTTGTGGGGTATTTTTAGTAATGTTTAAGATTTTGGGGAGATTTTTTGGCGATGTTTTTAAGGGGTGTTTACGGATGTGTAAGAGAGGGGTTTGGGATAGACTTTAAGGTATATTTTTGTGGATGTATTTTTAAGGTATATTTAGGGATGTGTTTTAAAGTATACATAACTTCTCGTCATCATCACAGTCATCAGTCAACCTCACCATTAACCTCACCGCTACTCACAACCTCACCATCAGTCATAGTGTCACCATTAAACTATAACTTCACTACTGCTACTCACACACCTCACCATACAATCTCACCATCAGTCATATTGTCACCATTAAACTATAACTTCACTATACTCACACACCTCACCATACAATCTCACCATCAGTCATATTGTCACTATTAAACTATAACTTCACTATACTCACACACCTCACCATACAATCTCACCATCAGTCATAGTGTCACCATTAAACTATAACTTCACTACTGCTACTCACACACCTCACCATACAATCTCACCATCAGTCATATTGTCACTATTAAACTATAACATCACTACTGCTACTCACACACCTCACCATACAACCTCACTATCATTTTATAACCTTAACAGCACCATCAATCACTTGTCACCATCACTCACCATCCCTGACATAACACTATCACTTGAAATAGTCGCATTCCCAAATATTTAAAAGGAGATTCAATACGGATTTTCCTTTGCCTTGATTTGTTTTAAACGACCAACACACACACACACACAGACACACACTACTACATACACACACACACACTACACACACACACACACACCATACCCAAATGGATACAGCATTAAATTGCGTATACGCCAACCATCTGAAAATTCGTTTAACTTTGACCCGGCTTCCTGTGTCCCCTATATTTATTTCAGTCTAGTGATGGGATGGAGTCGTGATAGCGGCAGAGGGAGAGTTTTAGTGTTGATTGACAGAACAGAAATTGACTCGACTGCTGGTTTTGGTAGTTGGTGAGTCCCGGGGCTTCTCTCTTGGCTTTATCCGACGTTCTTCTGTGGACTGGTGGAGACGGTGGTGCTGGTGGTTGATGATGATGATGGTGGTTGATGAATGTGTTGGTGTTGATGGTGGTGGGTGTTGATTGATGGTGATGATAATGATGAGTAAGACGACCTATACTGATAATGATAATGAAGATAATGTTGATAACGAAGACAATAATAATAAACACACACACACACACACACACACACACACAGCCTGCCTATGACCCACTAAATCCCATCCGGCACCACAGTCAACGCACCATAAATAAGTACACCCGACACCACTACCTTCTTCAGTGCCTCTGTAATGGTGCTGAGGTGAAATGCGATAGAGTGAGGTAGGTGGATGATGGCGTGTAGGAGAGCATATGCCTGGGTATGCTGGGTATGTTGGGGTATGTCTTCCAGTGTCGGGAGTAAAGAGAAATATGATGCTTTTAATATAATGATTCGTTGTGTGTGTGTGTGTGTGTGTGTGTGTGTGTGTGTGTGTGTGTGTACCAAGAGGCAGGGGAAGGCGTGGGCTGGCGTATGTGCTTTACCGAGTCACCATTAAGAGCCATTGAATGTCTGTCCCGTGCTCATTAAGGGTACTTGAAGGCCTATCCATTAAGAGTCCTTGAAAGCCTATCCATTAAGGGTCCTTGAAAGCCTATCCATTAAGGGTCCTTGAAAGCCTATCCATTAAGTTTAATGGGTGCTTGAAAGCCTATCCATTAAGGGTCCTTGAAGGCCTATCCATTTAATGTCCTTGGAGGCCTATCCATTAAAGGATGATGATGGCCTATCCATTAAGCGTCCTTGAAAGCCTATCCCCTATCCATTACCCTGCCAGGACCAACACACCTTCAATTATGACGCATCTGCCACCTACCACTTCCCCTTAAGATGGATGTTATTCTCCTCTCTCTCTCTCTCTCTCTCTCTCTCTCTCTCTCTCTCTCTCTCTCTCTCTCTCTCTCTCTCTCTCTCTCTCTCTCCTTCCCTTCCACGTCTCTTGCAAACTCGCTCTCTTAAACCTCTCACCCACGCCTTCCTCCCCTGCTGGAAGGTGGGGGTAGTGACGGAAGGTGGGGATAGTGACGGAAGGTGGGGGTAGTGACGGAAGGTGGGGGTAGTGATGGAAGGTCGGGGTAGTGATGGAAGGTGGGGTTAGTGACGGAAGGTGGGGTTAGTGACGGAAGGTCGGGGTAGTGACGGAAGGTCGGGGTAGTGATGGAAGGTGGGGGTAGTGGTGGAAGGTGGTGGTAGTGGTGGAAGGTGGGGGTGGTAGTGGTGGAGGCAGAGGAAGAGGGGTGAGGAGAGTAAGTGTCTGTGTGTGTGTACGTCTCCCCTACAGTCGTCCGAGCGGTGTTAACGAGGATTTTTGGCCCGTGTCGACAACGCTGGCGTGGGTGGAGGTATTTCCTTAATGGCGCGACACCCGTGTAATTGGCGGAACTTTCTTGTTGACTTCTAACAAACGACCCCCGTGTAGTGGTCACCCAACTAACCCGGAAATATACTTACTCCCTCGTAAACACATGTATAAATATTCACCTTAAGTGGTCACCTACCTAACCCGGAAATAATTATATTTTTATCGTAATTCTATATGTATAAACATTACCCATAGATATAATCAACCCAACTAACCCGGAAATACAGTTATTGTATCGTATACATAAATACAAACTTGTTCTTATACTCTTAACTACCGTAAGTCAGAACCTGGTGACGTTGGCTCACATGTTACCAGGATTAATCAGGTTTTAATTCTTCTTCTAAGAGTAAGATAATCCGGCGCTTTATGATAGTTTCAGCTTAATTCTGACGCCATTTTATTCGCTTTCTCATAGATATATTTTGAGTCGGTCAGTTAGATGCGTCTGAGATACAATTTAATGTAAAAACAAAAATGGAATGTACAGCCGGGGTCAAAAGTCTTGAACACTTGGTAATATCTGTCATCTACTTGTGAGTTATGTCATTGGGATACACTAATAACACTACTGGTCATCACATATTATGCCTGAACCACAAAATGGGATAAAACTCTCCTTAATACCTAAGATCTTCGGGTACTTACATGTCAAATACTGTCAAGTGTTCAAGACTTTTGACTCCAACTGTACGAACTTTTGAGAATTTAGAGCCTTGATTAGGTTCGATCAGGTTAGGTTAGATTAGGTTAGGTTAGATTAGGTTAGGTTAGATTAGGTTAGGTTCGATCAGATTAGGTTAGATTAGGTTAGGTTAGATTAGGTTAGGTTAGATTAGGTTAGGTTAGATTAGGTTAGATTAGATTTTCATAGGTTAGGTTAAGTTTCCCTTGCGCTCCCAGGAAGTGAGATTAGATGAGGCAAGGCAAAGTTAGATTAGGTAGGACAAGGCTAGGTCACATTAGGGTAGGATAAGAAAGTTAGTTTAGGGGGATGATAATGGTAGATGAAACGAAGTAAACTTACGTAAGGTTTGGTTTTCTATACTCCTTCCCTTCTTGATAAACTGCATTAAGCGTACTGGTTTATTACCTGTACTCTTATTATGTAAATGTTGGTTACCAGAAATGTGTGCTAGGAACTACACGTGTATGATAAGGTCTTTTCATCTGTACCTATATAAATGTTGAACCTATAAAACTGTGATTACGTTATCATATAGTTATGTAATTGAGGAGTTATGTGTGTGTGTGTGTGTAGCTTTGTATGTATGTCTTGTACTGTGGTAATGTGTAAGTAATTATGTGTGTGTGTGTGTGTAGCTTTGTATGTATGTCTTGTACTGTGGTAATGTGTAAGTAATTATATGTGTGTGTGTGTGTGTGTGTGTGTGTGTGTGTGTGTTGATTATACGTAGCTGCCTAATTGTCCAACGGTGTAGTCCAATTAGCCTTGTGTGTTTTACTAACTATGCAAAAGTTCTGTCTGTACCTCTTGCGCGCGCACACACACACACACACACACACACACACACACACACACACGTGTCTTTTATCTGGACAAGGGGTAAACAAGTGAAGGAGAAGGAAGAGGAGGGGGAGGAGGATGGTCTAGTGCCTAGTTGATCTATTCTAGAAGAATGACTTAAGCTTCAGCAGGACACCTCGGTCCTCCTGTACGACTTACCAGCTGCCATCCTCCCCCCCCCCCCCCACTCACCCATCCTCGGTCATCCACCTCCCACCATGTCCTTCACCCACACTCATGTCCAAGCGAATAATTTCCTCTTGTTTTCCCCAGTGTATTATTTATATATCACTGATCGTCCTGCATTGAAAAATATATTTCTTCCATTATATTTGTTATACAAAATTCCATCTTCATTATATTCACGCGGTCCCCATTTTCCACAGTTAGGTCACCGGATGACTTGAGTATAATGTTATTAAAACTCACCAAAATGACTGGTCAAGAGGTGATGTATCACCCGTCTCTGGTAGACGTGCGGTGCCTCATGGGGCGCGACGTGAGGCGTCTGTTTGACAACACTCCTCGACCTTTTGGTCGCCGATGCCGGATCGTCGTTGGTAATGAGATCAACACCGAACGCTGCCTGAGGCGGGGCGAAGGCATGCTCTTAACCTTAGTCCTGAAGGAAGGTTATCACTCGGTGTCAGTCTTCCGCTGCCGAGATGGTCGCTTCCTTTACTTCGACCCCACACCCCGCCCCTTCCACCGCTCCTTCGGGGATTACGCGGTCCGTCACAACATTCCTTACGCGGAGGTGACACAGGTGAAGGCCCACGTCCAACACCCTGGCTACTGTACCTGCGCCTACCACGCAGTCACCTTCCTCGATTACGCTACCTCATGTGGTTAGCGTGACTCCTGGCTGCTGATAAAGGAATACGAGGCCCACCTGGGCCCCTACACCGACCTCGCCGCTGTCCGCCATGTACAATTTCTACTGACGGAGTTCGTTAACGATATCAACCTGTCCGTGAAGAACACGCCGAGGAGCAAACATGTTTTGAACGTCCCTGCCCTTGCCTAGCAACCATCTGCCCAAAAACCATCTGCCCAGAAACCATCTGTCTGGCAACCATCTGTCTAGCAACCATCTGTCTAGCAGGTCTGAGTATTTGCTGAAGTTCTCCCACCCTGTCCAGCGACCAGCTCCGCCAACTGCAAGATGTCCCACCCAGACCCAGTACAACGACCAGCCCTCCCCCCCCCCCCCACACACACAATGATGCATTATTAGGTTCAATATAATTAGTAATAACTAAATATAATTCAAGTGTTATATACCTAATCGGAAGTGATTAAACTTATCCACACAAAACATTATTATCAACAAAGTTTTACAACCGAGTTGGTCAATACTTCCTACGTGTTGATGTAGGCAGTGACACCCCTTCGCTCCTCCATTGTGTACTTGACATACTGGAAATTAATATTATTTCATGTTCTGGTTCACGAGGGAGTGTTTCAGGTCATGATAGGTTGTGGGGTCGTCCGTCTCACCTCCTCTTCTTTCTCTTTGTCCTCTTCTTCCTTCTTTTCGCCTTCTTTCTTCTTCTGGTCCTTTTTACTTAGTCTTCTTTTCTCTTTTGTCCCAGGGGGCTTCAGTCTTTTGCCCCCCTACTCCTAGAAAAGGTCCAGCGGATACCCATGCTGAGAGACCAGCTGAAACCTTCAGAGGAGAAGTAACAAAGTTTCTTCAAAAAAGTTTCTAATCAACAAGAGCTGTAACGCTCGTGTGGCCTGCCAACAGTAACAGCCTGGCCCATCATTACTCCGGGATGCTTAGATCTCCGGGTAGAGCTGTGGAGAGAGGGGAGGGACGAGTGGTGGTGGTGAGTGGGGGAAGGGTAAGGGGGGGAGACGAGTGGGGGAGGGGCAAGCTGAGAGGGGGAAAGGGTTAGAGGGGAGGGGGAAGGAGCCAAGGTAAACGCTTAGGAATTCCTGGCTGCCTCCTGAGAGAAATAAACCTTCAATAACTCAGGTAATCAAACCATCTCGACTCCCAAATGAAGCCACTATGTCGTGTTTACCAGTCGCCTCCAGACGTTAATGACGGGGAGAGAGTTAGAATAATAGTCTCCCCTTACGGGTAGAAAACAAGATGTACGCCCCAGCGTTTCCTCCCGGCGAGGGCCAATTAGCATGGCGGCCGGGACCTGCGACGCATGAATTCTCCAAAACTAACATAATTAGGGGATATTTACGGGGCGTGGGCGTAGGCGGGGGGTGGATACTCAGCTTCCGGTAGGTCGTAAGGGGAATAGGATAGGGGGAAAGGGAGGCTCGTTGCAGCAGTTATGAAGGGGTCGACTAAGGGGATTGTCTAGGTTAACCCATCTAGTTACGGTTCCAAATTCTCAAATGTTTTTATAATTAATTTTCTCTCTTTACTGGAGCTACGCGAACGTATCCACTTGTCTCAGTTAAACCCGTGGCTTATTGTTGGTGTTCAAAATGGCGCTGGAAGTGTACAGAAACTCTACCAAAGTAGTTAAAGGGGGTTATTTAATGTACGATTATTTTGATTTTCAACTCTCGTCTGTCTGTATGTCAGTCATTGTATACGTCCGTTTGTGTGTACTTGTTTGTGAGTGTGCGTGTGTCCGTATGTGTGTATAAGATTGATTGTGTATGTGAAAGTCTGTGTGTGTGCAAATCTGTGTATATAAGTTTGTGTGTACGTTTTTCTGTATGTGAGTGGTTGTCTCTTTGTATATAGGAGTTTGTGTGTAAGTACGTTTGTGTGTATTCGAACCTGTGTGTTCATATCCGTTTATATGTGTGTGAATGTTTGGTGTTTATGATTTGTGTAATAGATGTGTAATAAAAATATTTGTATGCGTCGTGTGTGTGTGTGTGTGTGTGTGTGTGAGTTGAATATGCATTTGTACACGCCGACACACGCATGCGCACACAGAATCGCAAACTACACATGAATAAGAATGTACATTCCAACACACACACACACACACACACACACACTCTCTCTCTCTCTCTCTCTCTCTCTCTCTCTCTCTCTCTCTCTCTCTCTCTCTCTCTCTCTCTCTCTCTCGTGTACTCAGTGATTACAAGATAATTAATACCTCACAAGGAGGGTAAGAAGACCATAACGAAAGCGTAATAAGGAAGAAGAGAATAAATGAACAGTGTAGAAGATTACTTAAAGTGTTATTGTGTGAACTGTAAGGGAAGAAAGGAGAATAGCGGCAATTGTTGTATTAGTATTAAGAAGAAACGAAGTACAAGACAATGATGGTCACTGAATAAGAAAGTTTATTGGGAAGTTTAAAGGAAGAAAGTGGACTAAGTAGGATATGTGAAGAATAACCAGAACAATATGTTAAACGGAGATGGTAATAATAGTAACGATGATGATAATAATAATAAAATAATGATAATAATAATAATACCACCAATATGAATAGTACTGGTAACAAAAATGTAATCACTAACCATAATGATATATGTAAAACAAAAACATTAACGATAATAGTATAAACAAACAAAACAATTTATTAGAAATAAGTATCAATTATAACTTCAGAAAATCAGACAATAAATAAGAAGAGAAGGAGGCAGGAAGACAATGACCAGGAGGCGAGTTCACCCTCAAGGAGTGTATTAAGGAGGCAGAAGGGAACAGCTGTGTGTAGGGGAGGAAGGGCTGGTGTGTCTGGCACTTGTACCTGGATTGTGTCTTCTGCTAATTACCTGCAGTGTCATACCAAGGTCAGGGGTTGGTAGGGTCAGGGGTGGGTAGGGTTGAGGAGGGTGAAGGGTGGGTAGGGTTGAGTGAGGTTTTTATTTTGTAGAGAAAGGAAGGGTGAAAGAAGATGAGAGGTGGAGGAAGGAAGTTATAGTTCCGAAATTTAAGAAATTTAGGAGGAGGTAGGAGAGGGCGGGCTAGCCACCTTGCTACGGGTTAGCCAAGCTAATAGTGTATTAGTGTTGTGTCATGGGTTAGTTATTGCCTGTCGTAACAGGCTCTAGCCTGCCTACTAGACAGCCTAACCTATCCCATTTATGGGTATTATGAGGGTCATATTTCTTATTCCACCGACCCTACTGGCGGATGCTGGTCTAGGGAGGTTGTCTATTGCCTGGCCTTATAGATCAGGGGTGGTAATGGACCTTTTGAGGTTTGTTAACTCTTTGGTTGTTGTCGTTGTTTGGTGGGAGTCTTTGAAGGAGTTCTTGCTCTAATCTTTCTATTTTTTGCCAGACGCTGCTGGCCAGGGTGTGCAGCTGCTGGTTGATGGGTTTTATTCTCAGGTCTCTATGTATCTCGGCTGTGGTTCTGGTGAAGGGGTATCTTTCACCTGTGACGAATCTCAGGGCTTCATTTTGGACTACCTGTAATTTTAATAGGGTGGGTATGGTTGAGGGTGTGAGGGGTGGGGCGGGATGGGTAGGGTGGAGAGTGTGAGGGATTTGTGTGGGTGAGTGGGGTGGGTAGGGGTGAGAGGTTTGGAGGGTGAGTGATGGGTAAGGTAGAAAGGGTCAGGGGTGGGTAAGGGTGAGTGGGTCAGGAGTGGGTAGAGTCGAGTGGGTCAGGGTTGGGAAAGTTTGGGAGGATCAGGGGTGTGGTAAGGCTAAGGTTAGGAGGCAATACGGCCTGAATTAAGAGGTTAAGGACTTGTTGGGGTTAGCTAGGGTTGAATAATGTTTTGGTCAGGTAGGTGCTAGGACTAACTAAGGCTAGGGGTCAGCTAAGTTTATAAATGAGTTGGGTTAGGAAGGGTTAGGACGCGATAGCACAGGTGTTAGGAGCATCTATTCAGATACTCAAGGCTCATCTGAGACCTTACCTGATTGACCACTGCCCCCCCCCCCCCCACACACACACAAAAAACCCTCATCTTATTAACCCCACTTAAGGCAGAAAAGAATAATCCCTGTTGGTGACCCGTTAACGGAGCCGTCAGCGGTGATCAAGTACCCGTTAATGGACTGACAGACACACACACACGCCATAGACAGCCTCGTCATCATCGCCCTGTTGTCGGGGCATTAAAGAGCTAGACACACGGTACCTGGGACTTGATGCCTCTTTCTTCGTAAATTATGAGGCAGAAAGAAATGGGAAGGCTTTTGTACTTTTTAGTTGAATTTTTTGATAGCTATTGTTTGTTTTTATTCAATTAATGTTTTATGATAATACAATTTAAGGGCTGATGCGTGTATAATATTTATGTTTTAATGACCAAATTGTCTAATAGATTTAATTTGTTTCTAATATTTTCATTGTTATGTTGTAATTTTGGCTTGGATTAGTTGAGCTTAAGCTAGATTAGGTTAGATTAGTTGAGGTTAGGATTAGGTTAGGATAGGTTAGGCTTGGTTAGGAACCCAATAGAACAAAGCCTCAGTCCTAATGTTTCGATAAAATGTCAACTTAGATTGTAATAGTTAAGGCCCAATATGACTGGGTGGCCCATCTGACTAATCCTGCGAGGGAGGGCACCACTGTGTTGTCCCTGGTATCGAACAACCTGCTGGACTGGAGTGAAAGGGATGGAGAGGTGGGGGGGGGTGGGAGAGGGGTGAAGGATGTTGAGGGATGGAGGGGGAAGGGTGTGGGTGGGAGAGGGGTGAAGGGTGTTGTGGGATGGAGGAGGAAGGGTGTGGGTGGGAGAGGGGTGAAGGATGTTGTGGGGAGGAGGAGGAGGTGTAGAAGAGGAAGGGTGTGGAGGGGAGAGGGTAAGGGAGGGGAGAGGTGTGAGGGAGGGGAGGAGTGTGAGGGAGGGAGGGAGAGGTAAAGGTGGGACGGGTGGAAGGGGATGGTGAGGGGTGGAATAGGTTGGGGTCGGCAGGGAGAGGGTGAGGATGGAACAGGGGCAGAATTCGGGTGAATATTGAACCAGGAGCCGTAAATCGCCCGTCCACTGTCTCAACACGGCCTCTGCATTAAGTGACAGCTGGCTAACACCTAATGTACCCGTCCGGCTCCAAGCTGACGGGAGTGGCCAGCTGCAGTCGGGTTTAAGGGAGCACTAATGTGAGAAGGGGATTTTAAGTCACTTATAATGTGTTTTAGGATGATTTAATACTTTAAGGGACTAATGTGTTTTAGGATGATTTAATAGTTTAAGGGACTAGTGTTTGGTTTGGGGAAATTTAACGTGGGTTTTGGGGAGATAATGATGGCTTTTGGGGGGATTTAATGTGAACTATGGAATATGACACTTTATGACACCTCACCTGTATGACACCACGCACCCATGACACCTCACACCCATTACACCTCATATCCATGACACCCCACACCCATGACACCTCACACCCATGACACCTCACACCCATGACACCTCACATCCATGGCACCCCACACCACGACACCGCACCCCATGACACTCCACCCCATGACAACCCAACCCCATGACACACCACACCATGACACCCCACCCCATGACACTCCACCCCATGACACCCCACATCTCGACACCCCACCCCATGACACTCCACCCCATGACACCCCACACCATCCCCACACCCCGACACCCCACCCCATGACACTCCACCCCATGACACTCCACCCCATGACACCCCACCCCCATGACACCCCACCCCATGACACCCCACATCTCGACACCCCACCCCATGACACTCCACCCCATGACACCCCACACCATCCCCACACCCCGACACCCCACCCTATGACACTCCACCCCATGACACCCCACCCCCATGACACCCCACCCCCATGACACCCCACACCACGACACCCCACCCCCATGACACCCCACCCCCATGACACCCCACACCACGACACCCCACCCCATGACTCTCCACCCCATGACATGCTTACCCACCTCAATCGCCCCTAACCTTAGAATCAATCATGGTGTTCAGATTAATGCGTCACTGTTTATCTCTTACAAGGAGAACACACACACTGGCAACACACACTGGCAACACACACTAGCAACACGCACTAGCAACACACACTGGCAACACACACTAGCAACACACACTGGCAACACACACTGGCAACACACACTCACCTGAGAACAAACTACCTGTAGCTGCTTAACTCTGAGTGACTTGTAATGTACCTAACCCTCACTTGTCTCAGATTTGTTGAGATGAGGCAGACTTGTTCATCAAGCTTGTCAAGAATGTTGTGCAAGTAAATTCACTCCTGGTCACACGGACTTAATGTTTATTATTGTTTGTATCTGTACCAGTAATGTTTATAGAGGTTGTTTGTTTATCTGTGTTGTTTATGTACATACAGAAACAAAGTAATCAGTCTGTGTCTGTCTGTCTGTGTCTGTCTGTCTGTGTCTGTCTGTGTCTGTCTGTCTCTCTGTTTCAATTGAAGTACCTGAGTTAGTGTCACATCCTTGTATACAGATTACAGATATTTTTTTTACAGATTGCCCAGGAAGGGGCTAGTTTATTGGGCACCCCCTTACATCCTGTGCAAGGTGAAACGCAGAAGCGTTTACAGTGCCCAACTGGGAAGCATGCGGAGTTCATGCTTGCCTTTTAGTCCTTGTATACCTCGCGACTGAGTCCTCACCTGCCGGGTACTGGGTCAATGTGCTCATTTAGTAAACAGTGATTCGAACTTTACCTTTCACTTGCAATAATGATTCTTAGGTTGTGTATGACTTTGCAACAGTGTTTCATATACTAAGTAGCAGTTTGCAACATTGTTTCTTATATTGAAATATCATTTTGCAACCATGCATCTTACTTTCTATTGTAGTTTGCAACAGTGCGTCATACTTTACATATCACTGTGCAACATTGCTTCATGCACTACATATCACTTTCCAACATTGCTTCATGTACAACACATCATTTTGCAACAGCGCTTCGTGTATTGCATATGACTTTGCAACATCGCTGTATGTACGCGGCAGATCGCTTTGAAACAATGTAATTTGTCATCCAGCCCTAACAACTGCAACCAGCATTTGCATGATTGTTACCAAAACGTTGAATACGTTCACAGGGAAGCTGGGAGCGGCAGTGCAATTTCTATTCATAGCAGATGTTTAATTGGTCGTTAGCTGTTAATTCTCAACACAAATAAAGGGTTTTAGCTCGAGTGTTGTCTGTGGGTGGCAGGTGTTGTCTGTGGGTGGCAGGTGTTGTTAGTGGGTGCAGGTGTTGTCAGTGAATGCAAGTGCTGTTAGTGGGTGCAGATGTTGTCAGTGGGTACAGGTGTTGTCAGTGGGTGGCAGGTGTTGTCGGGTACAGGTGTTGTTAGTGAATGCAAGTGCTGTTAGTGGGTGCAGGTGTTGTCAGTGGGTGCAGGTGTTGTTAGTGGGTACAGGTGTTGTTAGTGAATGCAGGTGCTGTTAGTGGGTGCAGATGTTGTCAGTGGGTACAGGTGTTGTCAGTGTAGTGCAGGTGTTGTCAGTGGGTACAGATGTTGTCAGTGGGTGCGGGTGCTGTCAGTGGGTGCAGGTGTTGTCAGTGTAGTGCAGGTGTTGTCAGTGTTTACATAGAGAACAGTTCGTGTAGCTGTGGACTGATGTTGGTACTCGTGTGGGAAGAGACTTTAAATGCTCTTAATCTCTGTAAATCTCAGTTGAAGAATGTGATGACGACTGTTTAATTTTCCAGAGTTGGATAAAAAGAACATTGCATCTCAGGTTACACTGTACAGTTGTGGACAAAATTCCTCAAACACTTTTAGTATTATCTGGGCTCTATCTACCTGTGGGTATTATACAGTATATTAAATCATATATAATACCCACAGGTAGATAGATGCCAAATATTACCTAAAGTGTTCCGAGAATTTCTGTCGGCAATCTTACATGGCAGTGTATAAGGATATAATATTGTATAAGTTACATTAACCTTCTAGTTATTGAGACAGTGAAATGCTTGTAACCAAAACAGAGATAGGCGAGACAAAATAAACCATCTATAGGACAGAAAACTTGTTATTATTCTTGGTGAAGTAATTTAAGTTTTCTAGTTATAATAAGTGTGTGCATTATGCAGTGTGGGTTTTTAGGGAACGTATTCTTCTCACATGTTGAGTTGTAACACAAAGACCCGTCAGAGACCCACGGCGTCTATAGCTTAAGACAAACACTTAAGTCTGTTGGATATTTTGTCTTGTATCTTTATTTTCTTGAGTCTCAAATACCACGAATTTATTTCCCTAAGCGGATTATTTTCACCGAGAAGTCTGTACCCTCGTTAATGCAGGGTGATGCTGACAAGGTAGTGAGCTCACGGGGCTTCACTCAGCAGGAAATGAGCACTGGTTCGAACCCAGACCTTATTTACTCTCAAATGAATTAGCCAGAGTTGAGGTTTGGGAATGAGTGAAACATTACGAGGTAGTTATGTAAGCAAGACGTGAACACTGGTTTGGGTACCAGATGTGAATCAATCTGAAATGCTTAAGCTGGCTAGATTCGAAGCTTCATAATGAGATATTGCGAGACAGGTGAGTGAGCACAGGAACTTAGTGAGCAGAGAGTGATCACAGGTTTCAATTTGATCCTCATTCACCCAAATAAGATATAAGCTTCATATAATGTTTTGAAAGGAACTGAGATATCGCGAAGCATCACGAGACACTGACAGCCAAGCTGCCTAGGCGTGGGAACGTAGTGTGTGTTTCTGGAACCCTTTTATGGAAACCTTCGATATTTGAAAGCATTTTTATCTCGTTGCTGCAGGTGACGCTTTAGTGAACCTTGGAAAGTCCGTCCGTCTCTGTGGCGTGTCAGGAGAGGTAAAGTGCACACTATACTTGGCTCGACGATTCGGATGTTTCGTCTAATTCAGGTTCGAATCCATCAAACTTTGGACGATTTTTGGTTATGGGGTTTCATATTGACAACAGGTGAGCAGGTGTAACCCTTTTGTACGCCTAATTTGACAGAACGTATCATGTGGAAGTATAATCCGTCTGTCTGTCTGTTCATCCGTCCATCCATCCGTCCGTCCGTCCGTCCACTAACTTTCCTGCCGACTCCCGTAACTTTTGAACCGATGAAGATAATCCCACCAAACTTTATAAGGATGTGTGCCATCACTAGAAGTTATGCCCCACCCATGACCCTGGCACAGAGGTCAAGGTCGCAGGTGAAAAATATGTCCGGTAAGAAAAAAAATCAATCATTATACTCTCAGACAAAATTTTCTGGACTTTTTTTTTATCAGCATCTGGTATCATTATAAGGGTCATGTATAGATAAATAAGGTTGTGATTTTAACATCTATTTACTCAGATAATTGTTCTGGGTATTTTCGTGTTTTTTTATGCTATTCTGACTTACTAATGTGTGATGGGAAGCAGTGTTCATCAGGTATAAACCAATCACCTGTACGACCCACAAGTCTAGCTCCTGATGTTGAGGGAACTGTGACCACAACTGTATATATGACCTGCAGGTGTGAGTGTACTGACCGTCTTCCACTACAGTTAGGTGCTCTCTCTCTCTCTCTCTCTCTCTCTCTCTCTCTCTCTCTCTCTCTCTCTCTCTCTCTCTCTCTCCTTTTTCTTCTCTTCCTTCCCTTTCTCTTTTTTCTCCCTCCCTCCCTCTCTCCTTACCTCCCACCTTTTCCTTCTCCTCCCCCTCCTTTCTCTCTCCCTCCCTTCCTCCCCCCCCCCCTCCCAGCCCCTCTAATTAAGGTGAAAAAGTCACATGATCGCTGGCATCAGTGACTATGTTTGAGAAATTCTTTAGTCATTATTTTTCACACGATAAATTTTAATCCTTCAACGGCAGCAGCTTCCTGTAGAGTGTGTATGGGTGGTGTGTGTGTGGGTGTGGGTGTGGGTGTGTGTGGGTGTGTTGATGTTATCTCGGACCATAATTGATGTTATATTTCAGGGTTATGATGTCTGCAGGGTTATGGCTCTTGGTCACTCTTGATGTATGGACAGTTATGGCACTTTTGTAGCGTCTGAAAGGTGGTGGTGCATGAATTATGGTAGCGCCTGGATTGTTATGGTCCTGGAGAAATTATGGTGCTTGGACTTGTAGGGTACGTGAATTGTTATGGTGCCAAACCTTATGGCACACGGATAAATTATACACTTGCCATTATGGTGTTGGGTCATTTGTGACGTAGGAGATAATTAATGGCACTTGGGCAATATGTCTCACGAACAATAACTAGACACCGTTAGTAACTTTGGCGTTTAGATAGTTAATGGCGCCTGACCACCTCCCAACATCCACCACACCAACAAAGCTCTACTCCTTCTCTCTTTTATTTCCCATTGACTCTTCCCCCTTTTGTCTCTCTCTCTCACTATCTTTCTCTCCCCCCTTCTCCACCCCTTCCCAGACTTACATAATGGGGCTGCCACTTGGACTTCGTGATATCATCAAATTGAAAGCTAATCCCCCACACACTGGCCTCTCGCGGCTGAAAGTGCCTCCATTGTTTTTGATAAAGGAACCTCATTATGGATTCCAGTCAGGCACATCCTTGGGGGCCAGGGAAGACCTCACTACCAGCATTGACGACGTAAAAAAAAAAGAAGAAAATAAGTATCTCTTTGTTTTATTGTGTCGATGATGATATTGATGACCTGATGACTGTTGTGGCATGATGACGTCTTGATAATATTGATGGCTATTTATGCCTCACTTGACCTTTGAGGTGTGAAGGATCTTGGGAACGTGGTTATTTGCCTCTAATTTTCCTCTCTCTCCCTCCCTCCCTCTAGTGCTCCCCCCTCCCTCCGTCCAGTGCTTTCCTCTCCCTCCCTCCCTTGGCAACATCTTCGCTGACGGTTCATCGCATCTAAACATCCACAAGGAGTTTCCAGAAGAACAATGGCGGTGATTATCTTATTGTTGGTCTTGACGCCGCCGACGCCTCAGCCAGACAAGGTGATGACACTCACTCTTTCCTACTCGAGGCTGAGGTGGACTAGAACCTCGTAAACTCCTTCGAATCCAGCGTGGCACCACTGAAATGTCTCTTAAGTTCCGTGAAATCCATCGGGAGACTTCTACCATTTTAAGCTCCCTGGAATCCGACGGGACACTTCTGGAATGTCCTCAAACTCCCTAGAATCCGACGAGACTCTTTTGGAATGTCTTCAAGCTCCCTTGAATCCGACGGAGCACCTCTGGAATCTCATTAAGCTCCTTGGATTATAAATCGTCACCTACAAATCCTCTTAAGTTCCCTGGAATACAGATGAGCTTAAATGGAACCTCTGAAACGTCTTGAGAAGTAGCAGCGCTCCCGAAGAAGCCACGTACATAACTTGTCACTTGGCGTCTGGAAAGGTTGAGCGAGAGAAATGAGGAAGCATTAGGCAGTCGATAAAGAGAGAGACTGTTGAAGCCTTTGTGCTGTAGGTGTCTAATGGTGGGATCTCTCTCTTTGTGGCCTCAGCAAGAACCAAGGAATTTCAGTCGAATCTTCAGTGAGTTAGTGGATCCTGGCAAGCTTTAAAGGCTGGGGTTGTCTTAAGTGCTGGATAATGAATGAGGAATGGATTTTAGTAAGGAGATTTCGGTGATGGGGTAGGAGAGAGATTTATTTCATATCCGGATTATATAAAGGGAGGATTTTACTTTTAATTTTTTTAATCAATTTAGAATTAACAGGACAGGTACAGGTACAAACATAATTAGAGGTACAACGACTTCAGAATGATTTTGTGACGTAACATCTTGTGTACATAGACGTCATAACACATATTTCACCGCTATAAAATAATGTCCGGATATCCTTTTATTGCCTTAAATTTCAAACATAGTAAGTTGAAGAAAAATTAAATTTGTTTATCACATGTAGGGACGGGGAGGTTAGGCAGACAGAGGTAGGGACGGGGGAAGGTTGGGTAGGACAGAGGTAAGGACGGGACAGACAGAGGGGGACGGGGCAGGCGGAAATAGGGACGGGGTGAAGTGGGGCAACACGGAGAGAGGTTCGGTAAGAAGCGAGGAAGTCAGAGGTAGGGACGGTTTGGGGCGAGGCAGGGCGGAGGGAGGTGGGGAAGACAGAGGCAGGGACGGGGGCAGACGGAGGTACGGACGGGGTGAGGTAGGGGCAGACGGAGGTAGGGACGGGGTGAGGTAGGGTAGACGGAGGTAGGGACGGGGTGAGTTGGGCAGACGGAGGTAGGGACGGGGTAAGGTGGGGCAACATGGAGTGGGGCTCGGTAGGAGTCAATTAGCAGGATGGTGTCACAGGATTTGAAGGACCTCGCGGACATACCTCGCTAATGCCGCACCCTAGGACCTCCCGACCTCTGGCTGATCCTCCTCCTCCTCCTCTTCCTCCCTTTCTCCTCTGCCTCCAATTCCTCTCGTCCCTCCTGTCTTTCTCCTCTGCCTCCACTTCCTCTCGTCCCTCTGTCTTTCTCCTCTGCATCCTCTTCCTTATGTCTTCCTCACTTTTTCTTCCTCTTCAACTTCTTCTCCTGCTCCTCTTCTTCCTATTTTTATTATCCTCCTCTACCTCCTCCTCCTCGTACCTCATTTATGTTTTATTATCTTTACTATGACGTCGTTTTATTGCACAAGTGTTCTCCAGTCATCATAGTATTGCAAAGTCATTCTTTTAACACGTTTCTTAATCTTCTATTGATCATTTATTTTATTGCAGAAACGTTTTGCAATTTTTTATCATAAAATGTTTTAAATTTTATGTTTATTGTCTTCTGATTTATTTACGTAATTGGGGCAAATAATTTACAGACGTATTATTACAAAGTCGTTTTATTTACAGCGTCATTAGGT
Organism: Homarus gammarus; assembly: GCA_958450375.1. NCBI lineage: Eukaryota > Metazoa > Arthropoda > Malacostraca > Decapoda > Nephropidae > Homarus > Homarus gammarus. Next base: position 222,932 of record CAUDMG010002925.1, read on the forward strand.
GTTTTTTATGGGTTTTTTTTTTTTTGGTATTGTCGAAATAATTTACAGATTTCAGTACTTTTTTTTATTATTATTCCATTATTGTTTTCACAGAATTTTTATTTACCATGGCTGTTTTATTTATAAGTTCGTATTATATATATATTTTTTTATTACAACATTTACTTTGCCACAATTTATTTTTTATTTTTACTTCCCCCAAATAAAACAGAACTGAAATGCCAGCAGTATCGGGAAGTAATCGACTAACACACAGGCAGACGCGGGTCGATGGTCATAATTTTGTATTGTTAAGCACTATGGCTGAAAATTGGCCCCAGCAACAGCAAATCAGAGGTACAGTTATATAAAGAAATATATATATTATTTATGGACTATTTTTTTTTTTTTTTAGTGTTCAGAGAGAATGATTTGTAGTGAAATACTGAACGACTATGTTGAGGTTATGTTATATGTTTTGGGTCGTTTCTGGGGTCTAATTTTAACAGACCCCCAGTCCTGTTAGGCCCTCAACCAAAGTTTACCTAATCTATCCTAATTTAATATAACCAAACCACCTCACCACCAGACTAGACCATACCAGACTGACCTAACATGACCTAATCTGACTTGACCTGCCTCACCACCATATAAGACCAGACCTAACCTAATCTAACTTAACTTAACCTAACCTAACCTAACATAGGTGTGTGTGTAATTTCTCTTGGTTGAATATAAAAATTTAAGAATAAAGAAATTAAAAGACAGACCTGTACACACACACACACCCTGGCCTTCTACAGTAAGTATCTCTCACGGCTCTACTACTCCTACTACACCTTCAGGGTCAATACCATCTTCCTGCCGCCTTCGCTTTACAAAATTCTCCTAAACGTCAAAATCACACCTGAGGAATTTATTAAGAAAAAATATATATATATATTTCTCTCTCTTTCTGTCACACACACACGCACACACACACACACACACACACACACGCGCACACACACACACACACACACACACACACACACACACACACACCCACATACACACACACACACACACACGCACACACACACACACACACCTACACCTGTCTGGAGCCCTCACAGGTAGCTTACAATACCGACCAATAGATCTCAAACAGATATCGCCAAGACGGTCATCCCCCGAGACCCACAAACATCACCGGGATATTGAGACGCTCTTTGACCGTATGTGGATCCTAACCTGCCAGAACTGGTTACCTCTTTAGAACTCGACCGGGATTAGTTTAAGAACTCGACCGGGATTAGCTTAAGAACTCGACTGGGATTAGCTTGAAATTCGACCTGTATTAGCTTAAGAATTCGACTGGGATTAGTTTAAGTACTCGACAGGGATTAGCTTATGAACTCGACCGGGATTATCTTAAGAACTCGACCGGGATTACCTTAAGAAATCGACCGGGATCCCAAGAAGAATTCGACCGGGATCAGTTATTATTTTACGTCATCAACCTTGAGGTCCATGACTCTAATTGAATTTGAGAGAACAGATTACTTACAGGGATCAGTGGGTGGCCAAGGTGAGGTGTTGTGGCCAATTGTTTTGGCTACGGTGAGGTGTTGTGGCCAATTGTTTTGGTTACGGGGAGGTGTTGTGGCCAATGTGTGGTATTGTGGCCAAGGTGAGGTGTTATGGTCATGGTGAGGTGTTTTGGCCAAGGTAGGGTATGTGGCCAAGATGGGCCTCACCTTGGCCAAGGTGAGGTATTTTGGCCAAGGTAGAGTGTGTGGCCAAAGTGAGGTGTTGTGGCCAAGGTGTGGTTTTATGGCCAAGGTGAAGTGTTGTCGTCAAGGTCTGGTGTTGTGGCCAGGTGTGGTGTTGTGGCCAAGTTGAGAGATGTGGCCAAGTTAAAGAGATGTGACTGAGGTGAAGTGTTGATGTGGCCAAGTTGAGGAGATGTGTCCAATTTGAGGAGGAGAGGTGAGAGAGTAGTGTGGCCCCCTGGTGTGGCCATTAGTACCTGTGGTTCCTCACTGGCAGTGCCATTAAGTACATTTGATGAATTGTGTTTATGAAGTTGCTTGTGGCACCTTTGGCGTCGTGTTCCCTTCCTCCCTCCCTCCCTCTACCCACCTCTTCCTTCCCTGTCTCTTCTCCCCCCTCCTTTCCTGTCTCCTCTCCTCCCCCCCCTTTCCTGTCTCCTCTCCCTCCTCCCTCTCTCGTAAGAATTAATAAAAATTAGAATAATTAAGGTAACAAGTAATAATGACAATAATAATAATAATTGCTGCTGAAGAACAATATAAAATACCCCTTTATATATATGATAAATAACTATTAAATAATTGATTCTAACACACAATTAATTATCTTCTTACAATAATAATAATAATAATAATAATAACATCGCCAATAACAACACACATTACTACACCCGTATAAGAGGTTACGTACACGAGTATAGACCACTGCATTCCCTGCGTGTCGTACGACCTGACGTATAAGGGAGAACACCTCTTAAATTCCGTCGTACGTGTTAGTATGCAGATGCCTGACGCCTTCGTATGCAGAGTGAGGTGATAAGAGGTGGTGTACGTGGCGTGCAGGTTAAGGAATCAATTTGTATACCTGCATTGTCTGTTTACAGTGCATATCTGTATTGTTTATGCTCATTGTATACCTGCAGCGTCTTATGTACATTGTGTATCTGTTTTGTCTATACATAGTAACCTGCATTGTATATTTACATTGTAGACGTGGATTGTCTGTGTGCAATGTATGATTCTGTTGTTTATGTACATTGTATACGTGCATTATCTATGTACACTCGCCATAAAACACTCTCCAACGCTCTAAGAATCGTACAATATAACAATACTAACGAGAACTCTGAACATTACTCTCTGGGGAAGTTTTATTGCAAATTAAATTACTCCTTTTGACCTGTAAATACCATAACGACGAGCAACATATATTATTACGAAACATTGACAGTCACTTCACAACCAGTCTTACCAAACCATTCTGTCTGGCCCAGCTGTTTGGGAACTGTTTGTGGCGAGTGTTCATTTTATTCTTGGCATCTACTTGTTTTGGGGTCACATATATGATTGCTTTTTATCTAATAACGCTGTTTTTCATCACACATTATGCCGGAACGATATGAGGGTGAAAAACACTCTTTAGTACTAATAAAAATCTGAGAAAATATGCTGAAATTTCACCCTCCTTCGCCTTATGATTCTCAAGTGCTTATAACCAGATACTGCCAGGTGTCCAGGGAATTTTGTCCGCATCTGTACATTGCATACCTGCGTCGTCTATGTATATTGTATACCTGTATTGTGTATGATACTGTATACCTGAATTGTTTGTGTACATTGTCTATCTACATTGTCAATACACATGTTGAATCAATATCGACATTTATTGTGGTTTTATTGAATATATATATATATATCCCGTCCGTCCTTCCGTCAGTCCGTCCGTCCTTCCGTCTGTCCGTCCGCCCGTCTGTCTGTCTGCCTTTCTGTCTTTGTAGATTGGGATTCTTGAGGACCCCCCTAACAAATATTTTTTGGTGTAATAATAATAATAATAATAATAATAATAATTAACGGTTTATTGAAAGAGCTTGGCAGCCAGAAGGCTGAAAATATACAGTTACATATTTGGGGAATGGGTTACGAATTACAAATAATATACAAGTAACATAAGTGACACAAATAAGACATATAATAACTAGATTGGGAAAAGCTCAAACTACAGTTCATTTCAACATAGTGACAGTATAAGGAGCAGTGTTTACTGGGAGTGAATACACTGATTTATTACAAGTTATTGATAATTTTTACAATGGTTGGGACTGGGCTGTTCTTATAGCGATCAGTTCGTGCACGGATGGGCTGGATGCGGTTGTGGTGTCGAACAGCAATTCTCGGACAAGGGATCTCAGGTGGTAGTAGGAGCCGGTGTCGGGGATGGTGTAGAAGCTTCTTACCAAATTTGCAGATGAGGTCGTGGTGATGGTCAGTGAGAGTCGAAAGGGTCAGTGTGTTGAGCGCTTCTTGATATGTGGAGTAGGAAGGGGAGAGAATAATCTTGCATGCCCTCTTTTGCACTTTTTCTAGGTGTTTACGTTGTGTGGCATTTAGGGAGGAAGACCAGGTGGGGGAGGCATAGGTGAGCTTGGGAAGTATGAATGTTGTGTAAACACTGAGGAGCTCGTGTGCAGGAACTCCGAGGGACTTGAGTCGGCGGAGGAGGTGGAGACGGAAACTGGAGGATTTGACAACTTCACTGACGTGTGGTTTCCAATTTAGTTTGTTGTCTATGGTGACGCCGAGGAGCTTCGTGGAATCTACAACCTGGAGTGTGTTCGGACCTAGAGTAATGGAAGGAGGTGGGACAATGTCGGAGGAGAGGTTGATGTGCATAACCATGGTCTTGGTATGGTTGATGGTGATATGGTTGTTGGTGGACCAGTTTTGGAGACTGTTCAATAAATCCTGAAGGGCGGTATAGTTGGGAGCAGAATTGTTGACGCTGATCCCAATGGTGGAGTCGTCGACATATTTCCAGCGAGCAGGGGTTTCTCTTAGGGCATCATTGATGAGCATAAGGAAGCAGAGTGGTCCCATCTTGGTGCCTTGGGGGACGCCACAGGTGAGTGACTGAAAGGTGGAGACAGCCCCTCGGAAGCGTACAGCTTGGCGTCGGTCACTGAGGAAGTCTGTAAGCCATGGTATGAGGCTTCTTCGAAGCCCGAGGTCAATAGCTTTGTTGATGATTATATTGTGGTCGACTAGGTCGAACGCTTTAGTGAAATCAATGAAGGCGACAGCTACAGACGTTTTTCGTTTCTCGAGATGGCGGTGTGTGTGTGTGTGTGTGTGTGTGTGTAGTGGCGATCATCATGTAAAATAATGAAAGCGCAAATTTTAATGTAGTTAGAGAACTCCATTAAACGCCATTAAGACACTAGTGGAGCAGCAATCTGGGTCTCTTAGTGCTTAAGTCTTATTTATTCTTTCTTTCTTTCTTTCTTTCTTGATTTGTTTTTCTTCGTCTTTCTTTCTTTCTTTCTTTTTATTCGTCTTTCTTTCCTTCTTTTTTTCTTTCTTTCTTTCTTTTTCTTCGTCTTTTCCTTTCTTTCTTTTTTCTTTCTTTTTATTCGTCTTTCTTTCTTAATTTCCTTCTGTCTTTATTTCTTCCTTTATTTATTAATTTTCTTTCTTTCTTTCTTTCTTCTGTGCTTTCCTTCCTTCTTCCTTTCTTTTCTTTCTTGTTGTTGTTGTCCAAAATACTTTCGTGTGTAAAAAGTTCGTCTCGAGTAAAAATAAAAAATAAAATACTAAACACTTTCTCTTGTAATTAAGGAAGAGGACGAGTCGCTTTCTCTTGTGCCGTAATTAGAAAATACAACGTACTTTCCTTTGTAACTAAGAAAACATGGAAGAAAGTATACTCTCGATTTCTTAGGTAATTTCTCTTGTAATTAAAATAAAAGGAAGGATATTTTCTTTTGTATTAGAGAAAGTATATTTGTGTCTCATTTTCGTTTCCACTTTAGAAAGTTAATCTCGAAAGTTGTAATATGAGGTTACAAGATATTTTGTAATTAGGAAAGGAAGGAAGGAAGGAATGAAGGAAGGAAAAAGAATGCTTGGTGGAAGGAAGGAAGGAAGGAATGAAGGAAAGAAGGAAGGAAGGAAGGACCCCCATGTGTGCTGTAATGTGATGCAAAGGACTTTTACTTCACAGGGGTTGGAATAAGATTATAGTTGCCGTTATTAAGTGAGAGAGAGAGAGAGAGAGAGAGAGAGAGAGAGAGAGCTGTGTGGTCATTTGTATTCAGGGTACAGGCGGTGGGTCATGAGGTAGCTCCCAGGGCTCTTAAGTTACACGTTACAGGGGAATACAGGGACGCTGCACCACTGTGAGAGAGAGAGAGAGAGAGAGAGATAATTACAGGTAAATTCAGAGAGGGCGCTGCATTGTAGGGTCGCATATGTCTGTAGGAATTTATTCTTTACTGCTGACACTGTAGGAAGTCACTAATATCGGTACCTGGTCCTGGAACCTAGCAAGTCCTGGCTCTCTCTCTCTCTCTCTCTCTCTCTCTCTCTCTCTCCTCCTCCTCCACCTCCTCCTCCTCCTCGTAATCCCTGTTTATCCGTGTGTCCTGCGTCTCTTCCGTCACTGTGGTCATTAGGGAAGCGAGGACTAGCAGCACCCTGGCCTCACCTCCCCTTGGCTAAATAATGTGACGTGTAGGTAACTTACCGTTACCCCTCGTCCTCCTCTTCCTCCTCCTCCTCTTCCTACTCCTCTTCCTCCCCCTCCTCCTCTTCTTCCTTCTTTTCCTCTTCCCTCCTCCCTTTTCCCTTCCTGCCTTTCCCTTTCCCCTCCTCCCCTTTCCCCCTCCTCTTCTCTTACCCCCTCCTCCCCCCTTCCCCTCTTTTTCTTGTACCACTTTTTTCCACACTATTCCGTCACTCCCCGTCCCATATTGCCTTGTAGCACCCCCCACGGTCCATTCCAGTTAGTCCCGTGGCATTCTGTTCAACCCTGTTCCGTCATGTACCTATCTGGTCAGTTTCCTAATTTTCTGTCACACTCTGTCCCCATCCCATCTCCATCCTGTTTTCTAGCAAACTTTTCTGTTCCACCTCGTTTCGTTCCATTTATTTTCGTTTCATACTGTCTCGTCACACTATCCCCGTTCCATCTTGTTCCGTCCCCATCCCGTTTTCTAGCCAACTATTCTGTTCCTCTCCGTTCCGTCCCAATCCGTTCCAAATTTTTTCCGTTCCATACCTTTCGTTCCTTTTCATACTGTCTTGTGGTACCTTGTTCGGCCCACCGCGTAACACCCCATTCCGTTCAGTTCCACCCTGCACCACGCAACGTTCCATCTTGTTCCATTTCCGTCCTGTTCCACCTTACCCTGACTCATTCCAACCATTCTTGTCCACCATCTGTCCCTTTCAACTTTCCCACATCACTGTCCAGCTCTGCCCCTCCCATCTGCCCCTCTGTCCCTCCACTGGCTCTCCTTCCCTCCATATTTCCCTCCACTGGCCCTTCCTCCTTCTCCGTCCCCTCTATTGTCCCTTTCTCACTCCCTCCACTGGCCTTCTCTCTCTCTCTTCCCTCCATTGTCTTTTTTTATTGTTTCTCCCTTCCATTGACTCTCTCTCTTTCTCTCTCTTTCTCTGGCTACCGAAAGCTTCTTCATCGCTTCCTTCAGTGGCTCTCTCCTCGCCTCAATTTGGCTGATTTTTTGCGGCGGGAGAGGTGGAGCCAGAGGGAGAGAGAGAGAGGGAGAGTGACAGCATGTGTGTGTGTGTGTGAGAGAGAGAGAGAGAGAGAGAGACAGAGAGCTTTTCTCTTAATTAAACGAGTCTTGAGGGCTTGGGAACGGTGATGCCTTTGATGGTGGGCGTGGTGGGGGAAGTCTTTGATGATGGTGGTGGGCGTGGTCAGGGAATTACTAGGTAACGGTGGGCGTGGTCAGGGAATTACTAGGTAACGGTGGGCGTGGTCAGGGAATTATTAGGTATCGGTGGGCGTGGTCCAAAATTATTTAATGGTCTTGGGCGTGGCCAAGGAATTATTAGGTAACGGTGGGCGTGGCCCAAAATTATTTAATGATGGTGGGCGTGGCCAAGGAATTATTAGGTAACGGTGGGCGTGGCCAAAAATTATTTAATTATGGTGGGCGTGGTCATGGAATTACTTGAAGATGGTGGGCGTGGTTAGGAAATTAGTTGTTAATGGTGGGCGTGGCCAGAAATTATAAGATCATGGTGGGCGTGATTAGTTAAATCTTCGTTTAAGTTGGTGGGAATATAGAAATGGGTCTTATTTGTTTTATATATATACTGTATACTCTTATCTGTCGTTACGTCCGTCTGCCCGTTAATTTCTCTCGGAGGCGTAACACAGAAGTTGTTTCAAGTATATTAATAAAAGATTGTATCCGAGTTATCTTAGAGGCGAGGTTTGTTAAATAGTTTACCTTAATATATAATGTGTTCGTTGTTATTATTATTATTACTCTTAGTAGTAGTAATATGTTTTTTGCTCTCATTAATTTTGCCTCTTCATGTGAACACCTACAGAACAGTGCTTCTCGTCCACTGGGAACAAAAGGAGCTCATATCCTTTATAGAAATAACTATAGAGGAATATATATATGTTTCTCCTTGCCCCAAGTACCGGCATTATACACGTTTCTTACTGTAAGTGCTGGACTATATATACCGGTTTTCTGCTCCAAGTGACGGAACAGAAATAGTCTTCTTGTCTCGCTCTTTCTCTCCGTCTCTCGGGAAAGCTCAGAATTGTATCCCCATTCTGAGAGAACAAGCAAAGGAGATGTCTCGATGTCTTCTCTCTCTCTCTCTCTTTCCTTCATTCTCGCACTGGAAAGCAAAAAAGACAGAGAAAATAAGTTAATTTCGTTTCTCCGCGGCCATTACACCATTTCATTTAATTCTGCAGATGTTGACGCTGGACCTAGACGGGCACACACATCCTGGGAGCCACACGCTTCTAGGGGGCCACACGCTTGTGGGGGGGGGGGGGGGGAGCACACATATCTGGGAGCCACACGTTTCCAGGGGCTCCACGTTTCCAGGTGGCCACACGATTCCAGGGGCTCCACGCTTCCAGGGGGCCACACGTTTCCAGAGGACCACACCCTTCCAAGGGATACAGGCATTTTAGGGGCCTCACACTTCCAGGGGCCATACACTTCCAGAGGCCACACGCATCTTAGGGGCCACACATTTCCAGGGGCTACACACCTCCATTGAGCACTTGGCACTTCCAAGGAGCATCAGACACTTCAATATGTTGATCCACAGGCATCCAAGAAACTCCAGGAAGTCTCAGGTGCTTTCAGGAAATTTCAGGAGCCTTCAGGGACGGACCTGGAGGCCAAAAAGAACACAAGTCGCTTTCAGACGTCTAATTATTCCACCCCCCCCCCCCCCACACACACACACATAAGCATTCTAGAATTTCCAGGAGTCTGTTGCCCGTCGCTTGCCTCTGAAGACGGACTCTTTTAGTGAGTCCAGCTTAGCGGACCCTCTGGCTGGTACCCTCCGAGGCCACATTTACCACTCCTGCTGCCACCGCCCTCCGGAGATTGCCACTGCTGCTACTCCGGCGTGTTGAGTCTCCAGAGGAAGGGAGGGTGTGTGTTGCGGCGTGTGTGTTGTGTGTGGTGGTGGGTGTGTTGTGTGTGGTGGTGGTGGTGAGTGTGGTGGTGGTGGGTGTGGTGGTGTGTGGTGGTGGTGGTGTGTGTGTTGTGTTGTGTGTGGTGGTGGTGGCGGCGTGTGTGGTGGTGGTGTATGTTGTGTGTGGTGGTGGGTGTGTTGTGTGTGGTGGTGGTCAGTGGTGAGTGTGTGGTGTGTGGTGGTGGTGGTATATGGTGGGTGTGTGGTGTGTGTGGTGGGTGTGTGGTGGTGGTGGTGTGGGGAATGGAAGAAAATGTGTTTGTACGAGGGATATTTGTGTGCCTTCTCTTTTACCCTCTACCCTTTCCTCACTCTTACTTCTTTTCCCCTCACTTTTATTTCCTTCCCCTCACTCTCACTCCGTCTTCTCACTCTCATTTCCGTCCCCCTCACTCTCATTTCTTCCCCCTCACTCTCATTTCTTCCCCCTCTCTCTCACTCCCCCTCCTCACTCTCACTCCGTCTTTTCACTCTCTTCTCCTCACTCTCACTTCCTTCTCCTCACTCTCATTTCCTTCCCCTCACTCTCACTCCCCCTCCTCACTCTCACTCCCTCCTCTCACTGGCTCTTCTCACTCTCACTTCTCCCCTCATACATGTCGACTCTCCCCTCATCTTTCTCTTCCAACACCTCCTTCTCCTCCCCTTGCTCTTACTCCCTTATTCACTGCTTCTTATCCCCCCACTCTCTCTACTCCCCACACTCTACTCTCCCTCTCTACCTCTCCTCTCAGTCTACGCTCCCTGTCACACACTCTCCTTACTCTACGTTCCCTCTCAGCCTCCCCCTCATTCTAAGCTCCCTCTCACAGTGTTCCCTCTCCCCTCACTGTACTCTCCCTCTCACTCTTCCTCCCTCACTCTCCCTCGCCTAGAGGCACGACGCCAACAAAAACTACCAATAATCTACCTTTTCTGCCTGCTTCCCTGTAGGCCGCCAGCTGCTGCCTTATAATCTACCGGGATTCCTCGACAGCGTGTACGACGACGCCAGCAGCTATAGTGTACGTCTGATACGGTGTGTGTGTGTGTGTGTGTGTGTACAGGTGTGAGCGTATATATAAATGCACTTGCGTATGCTTGCGCTGTGTGTGTACATTGTTTGTGTACTAGTATTTCTGAAGCAGTGACAATATATTACTTTATAAATATCTGTCTATATCTATCTACAGTATATCTCTCTCATCTCTCTCATCTTTCATCTCTTTTATCTAGGTATACGCCTGACGATATACGGCATATGCTAGATGTGGGATTCCGGTATATATATATGTGTGTTTAGATCTGTAGGCCGTGTGAAGGATGGAGAGAGGTGGGGTGTGTTGGTGGGGGTATAAACAAAGGACTTAAGGCAATCGCATTCTGTGTTTTGGTTGAGTTCACGTTTCCTCACTAAGATGACTAAATCTCGTGTCTTGCTTGTGGCTGCGGTGGCCAGAGTATGATTAGCGGAACCTGTCAAGTTTTATAGACTACTGAAGAAACGCGAAGGAAAAACGCCGAGTGTGGTTACAGGCTGCAGGAAGAGTTAATCAACACGGTGGAAATTCTTGTAGCATTACTTGTCAGTGGGCACCTCTTATTTCATTATTCGTTCTAATATTTTTATAGTTATTAAGGGGTGCAGTGGCCGAGTGAATACAGCATTCACCTTCTGACCTGGGGCACCCTTAGTCCACCCTACTGTGAATGGGTACCTGATTTTTCGAGTTAAGGAAGTGAAAAGTGCAGTGCCTGGCTACACTGCCTCCCTATGTACCGAAGGTTTAGTTTTCAGTGTGCCTGTAGGAACCTCTGTCAATGTTATTAACCTTGATTTATTGATATGCCACGGGGAAATTTTTATTGTTGCAAAAAATGAAAAAATCTCCTCCCAAAACTCTGGAAACATAGATTTTTGGACTGTCGCCGAATACCTGTCATTATTATTTGATCGATTAATATCAAACTAAAAGGCTTACATTTTATTACTATGAAAAATATAATAACCTGGTTAAACTGAATCTCTGTTGACATACTTTTTGTAGTGTGTGTGTGTGTGTGTGTGTGTGTGTGTGTTGATGGGAACTGTAAAAATATTCTTGCATGACACCTGACTTAACTTAACCTACCATAATTGAGCATAACTTAACCTAACATTAATCTACCCTGATCTAATTATCCTAACTCGAATCATACCTTACCTTACCTTACCTTACCTAACCTTACCTTACCTTATCCAACTGACTTTAAGGATCAGTTGCGAAAAAAAAATACCTTGCACATAACACTGTCAAGTTAGATTAAGGTTCAGCCATGTTTCCTACACTATCGGGCCAAAAGCTTCAGTGTATTGAATGACGAAAGCAGCCAGGAGGAACAAGATAACTCACCGAGACAAGATTTTTAGGCTTATTTTATGATACTTTTGGGCATTATAAAAACCCCTAAATAACGAAAAACGAAAATAATAATCATAATAATAGCGTAAAGATATCGCCAGGATTTCACGCTTCTCATTGGCACCTTAATAAACATGAAGAGGTCTGAAAAATGTATAAGTTGATGATATTGTGAGTATTATGAGATACGTTAATTAAAATATTTACTAGACATTACCTCAAAGAATTAATAATGCCTCAGGATCTATTTTTATAAGTGTATAATGTTTCCTTAGTGTGGTGGGTTATTATACTAGTTATTAATTATACTTGTGATTTATTATGGTAATTATTTATTATACTACCTCAAGGGTTCATTATGTCCGGGTTATTTCTCCATATCCCTCCTGGTAGCAGCTGGTGTGGGTGATACTGTAGGTCTCATCGTCCACCTACCTGTGCTTCCCCCTCGTATTTCTCCTTGTCTGAGGGGAAAGAAATTCACGGTAGATTAACTCAGGAGTGTTTACCTTTGTGTCAGTTTGTGTGTCTAGTGTCTTTAGTGGTTGAGGTGAGGGAGGGAGACGCCATATGTTTATCTGGTTGTCTCTAGCATGGATGTACCACATGTTCGAGGTTGTCATGGGCTGTCTTAGGGCCACATTGGTGTTTTTGTTGCTGTTTAAGTTGTAGAAGTTGTCGCCTGCACAATAACCCATACCCTGAGTTAACGAGCTATATGATCCAGTGTTCAGGAATAATCCAAGAAGACCGGACAACTTACTAACTGCACTGGTTAATTAATATCTCCAATCACGACCCATAAATGGAGTAACATCCTAACATTCCAAATATTTCTGGGTAGACTGAGGTAAATGGCGTAAAGCCTAGGGATCGAACCCGGGACCACTTCCTTGTGAGGTGAGTGTGGTGACCATTACACCATATACCAAAATATACACTGTACACTCATATATATACACACACACACACACACATCGACCTTGGTCACCCTCCCTCCTGAGAGTACGAGGGAATTAAATCTTGGCCAGGCAACAGCGTATTACCACCCACCAGACGCCATTCCTCCAAGGTCTTATTGACATGAAATCGACGTAAATGACTGGCATTATGGAATTTTGACATATTTAATGCTGGTTACGACTCGTGGCAAATTTACTGTGCTGGTCAGAAGTTAGGATTGTCGTGTTAGAGGGCAGTTATAAGAGTGGACGGTAATAGTAGTTGATGGCACGTGAGGTGTGTGTATGTTTGTGAGGGGTTGGGGGGGGGGGGGTAGGTTGGGGTTGAGTTTAGGGAAGAGTGGGGTAGGGTTGGGTTAAGGGTGGGATGGGTTTCTGCGTATTGTGGTGGTGGAATGTGGTTTAGGGTTGGAGTGGGTTGTGTTTATGGGATGGCTGAGGCTAACTAGGTGGTTGGTAGTTGGTAGGGACGAGAGTTTGTTGTGTAGAGTAGGAAAAAAGGTGGTTTGTGTTGGGAGGAGGAACAGGAGGAGGGAGAAAAAAGTGTATGTGGAAGAAGAGTAGAGAGGAAGAGGAGGAAATATTTGTGTGAAGGAGAAGGGGTGTTTGTGTATGGGGCGAGAAGTGAAGGAAAGGTGTTTGTGTGTTTATGTACATGTAAAATTTGACGTCAATTTTTTTGCATATAGAAATACGATATTTGTCTGTAAATCGTGTGAATGTGCGTTTGTGTGTGCAGATATACGTGTGTTTGTGCTTATATACATATCCACTTGTATAAACACACACACACACACACTCAGACGTATCCAGTTCCCACCTACGAAGACATACATCCATACGTCCAACATTATCGCCTGACAACTCATGAACGCACACAAATTAATATTGGCTCGAGTGTTGTATTTCAGTCGAGCAATACAAAGCGACACATACGGCCTTGTATTTATACGGCTGTATTTATGACCGTCCGCAAATACAGTAAAGCAAATAACATAAACTGCAGGCATACATGCAGGCACGAACCCCTGAATAATTCGGCACGGAATGATACGCTTGGCGACACTGAAGACCGTGTCCCCGAGCACGACAAGTGTACCTTGGTTCTATGGTGTCGTGATCGTTGGTTCCGTGGTCCTCACTGGTTCAGCGGTTCATGATTCTTCGGTTCATTGTTCCTTGGGTCTATGAGTCATGGTTTCACTCGTTAATGATTCGTGGTCCTTGGGTTCCACGGTTCATTGGTTCCGTTGTTGCGTTGTTCTTGGTTCATGGTTCTTTGGTTCCATAGATAGAAATGATCATAGATGGGTAACGATAGTCATAATAGATGAATATAGAAATAGATACACGAAGATATTTGTATAGATAGATAAATATAGTTACATAAATAGACCAATGTAGGCAGATATATGGGTAAAGTTAAAGATGGATAGGTATATGAAGTTAAACAATTAAATAGACAGACAGACAGATGGGTAGACAGACATAAAGGTACAGGTAGACATAATGTTTCGTCATAACATCACCTGACCGGACTGTCCTTCAATCTGTTTGAGCTTATCATTAGTTCTGGACATTTTGTACAGTCAGATTACACCAGGTGAACCAGTACACTAGTCGTGACACACACACCCGCACACACAGTAGTCATAAGGAGGGCGACACCCACCTCGTAACTCACCACCACCACCACCACCACCACCAGCAGTAGTAAGTGAGGACAGCAGCAGAAATACCTGGGTGAATATTTAAGGCAGGTGGTGTCGGGCGCCGCAGGGACCAGCAGTATCAAATATCCCACTAACAGATTTATCGAGGCGCCGCACACAACACCGCCACACTCTGCATTGACGCTCACGTTGTTTGTGACCCCGCAGGTAAATACCGCCCTGGTGGTGTGGGGGGTTCTCACTCTTGCTTGTTGCTGTCGGTGTCGCTATTGGTGTCACTGCTTGCTTGCCTGACCCGCCCTACTTCCTCATTTCTTCCCTCTTTCATTCCCTCCCCGCCTGCCTCCCTCCCCTCTCCCTCTTTTCTTCCCTCCCTTCCTCCCTCTCCTTTCTTCCCTCCTTACGCGTTTTCTTTCTCCTGCTTCTCCCTTGCCTTTCCTTATTTCTTTTTTTCTTTTTCCTCCCTCCTTCGCTCTGTTTCTCTCTCCTTCCTTCCCTTACCTTTCCTTTATTACTACCTTTCTGTCCTCATTTCATTCCTTTCCCTTTTTCCTCGCTTCTCCATTCTGGGGTGTGTATTTCTCCTCCTCCTCTTCCTCCCTTCCTCACTCACTCCTCCGCGCCTTCTTCTTCTTCCTCACATTACCTCAATTTCTCTCCTCGTCCTCCTTTCTCTCCGGTAAATTTTCTTTTATCATCTCTTGGTCTATGTACGGCCATGGCCATAAACAATGCCCCTCACCTCCTCTCCGCTCCTCCTCCTCCTCCTCCTCTTCCCACTTCTCCTTCGCCTTATTTATCTTCTCGATGCAAAGTGTGGATACAGTGTTTAGATAACTCTTATCTTCCCATCACCAATAAAGTTTTGCACCATTGCACAAACACACACAGTATTCTTGGTCCTGTTCCTATGAGGTTCTTCTTTCTCACAGTCGAGGACGGTGTGTGTGTGTGGGGGGGGGGGGGACAACGTGACAGAGGTACTTATATAACTAACCTTACTTAAGCGGTAAATTGTTATCTACTTTTCTTATTATATATGTTTTATTTAATACATCTCATCATGGTAAACAATGGAGTCACTATAGTTTCTCTTCAGATTTAACTACTACTGTATATTTGCTTCACAATCATAACAACTTCTATCCTGGTTATAGTTTTAAGGTTCTGTTTGACAATCCAAGATCACACTCAGGAGGTTCTTTATTAGGTACAAGTTTAGTTAAGGCAACAACTCTGCCATGGTCTCAGAGGCCTATATAGTATGTTAGAAGGAATCCAAAACAACTTGATCTTAATCCCTCCATCACCAAGGCTCGCATAGTTGTGTTGTTTGACTTCAGAAACAATTGTGTGACACTTTTGAGTTGAGGGTGTCAAGAGCAAGTAGTGAGGGTTAGGTTAGGTTAGGTTAGGTTAGACTGTCTGTGGCTGTGAGTCCTACAAGTGTGATGGCTGTGACTAAGGCAAATAGTTGGGTTTGTAGAGTGGACGCCTAGTTATTGAAAGAGGGAGGTGGTGGGTGAGGAGGAGGAGGGAAGGAGGAAGAGATGTGGGTTGTGAGGAGGAGGGAGACAGGGAGGTGATTAGGTAGTGAGGAGGTGGAGGAGGTTGATAAAGGTGGGTGTGAGAAGGAGGGAGCGGGAAAAGAGAGAGAGGGAGGTAGGTAGGTGGTGATGAGAGAGAGAGAGAGAGAGAGAGAGAGGGATGAAAAAACAAACAAATGAGAGAGGAGAAGGAAGAGGGAGAGTTAAACAGGGAGGGAGATGGGTGGGTGGTGAACACATCAACAGGCGTGACAGACACACACACACACACACACACACACCAGGCAGTGACAAGTATCTCAACATCAATAATTGGGTCGGCCACCCGCTGCTGGCTGTTGCTCGCCACCTTCACAGTGACTGACGGTCCCTGGTGAGGTATCGAATTTCACGCTCGTCTGTTGAACACACCCGCTATCCCCCCCTGCTTTGTGTGTGTGCGTGCGTGCGTTCGTTCGTTCGTTTTGTGATTTTGTTCACATGTTAATAATAATAATAATAACATACATGCGGGTGAGTATGAGCACAACAATTTCTGTATAAATAAACTAGAGTCGTATCATCTAACAGCTGTTTACGTCCACTAGGTGATATCAATGTCCCTCGTTAAAGTGGGTTATGTACAGGTTATGGGATCATGAAAGTTAACACGATTTTGTGAGGTAAGGATCCGTCCATGCCAGCTAGCAGACCAAGGACACTTAGCTCTGGTCCCGTGCGTGCTAACAGTCCGGGGAAAGGTTTGGTGAGGCCTTTGGAGAGCTTTTAAGGGACCAGTTGGAATATGTGAAATTATTTAATTACTGAAGCATCCCTCCCTCCTTTAGCTAGAGCTACAAGAAAGCTAGGAGAAATAGAGGGTACTTTAGCTGGAGCTTAGAAATCTTAGAATGCCTAAAAAGTATCAAGAGCCTCATTAGCTGAAGGTTTATGGCAGCTAATAAGGTCACGGAATCTCCATATATAGTATAAAAGCTAAGAAAATCCGCGGAATTCCTTCACATAGCTTATGTAGACTTTGAGAACCATAGCTGCGATTTCTTCCAAAGCTAACATCTCGGCTAGAACCCCATGACACCTAAGAAAAGCCGCAAACCCCACTTAAGAACCTCGGAAACCCCAAAGTTACCCCAAGCCCCCAGAACCACAGAAGAGAATCCTTATCAACAAAAACATGTAAAATCCCAGCTGAAATCACCTCCTTAGAACTGATAGAACTCCCATTACCCGCCCCAGAACCCCAGGTTAAGCTCGCTCCATAAAGACTACAAGAGAACTAAGATAGGCTCATGACCGTGTGCGTGCGGGGTTGAATTAAGAGTGCGTGGTGGGTGTGTGAGGGCTGGCTGGGCGGGACATAAACACAGCCGGTCGTCCAGACATGTGTTCGTCCACCCTCATAACACAACTCTGCTGAGAACCCAACACCACCACCAAATGTTTACGTCAGTGAATACGGATTCTGGATTCTTGGGGATTTGTATGTAGTAATTTAGTTTTTAGTATATGGGGATTTAAGAACGTTTTTTTATAATAATAATAATAATAATAATAGAAACAAAATTCTTACAACAGTGATATTACCAACAATACTATTAATAAAAACAAAAATAACAAAAATAATAATAATCACCAGTTCAGGAATACACCCATTTAGAAACGCATCCAAAAGTAGATTGTCTAAAACAGGCGATTTTCAATGAACGAGTCCTCTGAATCTGACCGTCCAATACATAATACCTGTGACGTGTCTATAAGCGGCCATGTTCAGATGAGTGCAGCTAAAAGTGGGAGGTCACAAATTCTGATCTTAATAGCGGTTCTGTGCCATAAAGGTCAAGCTGTGCCAGTTAGCTACAAAGATTTCCATCCTTATGGTATGATTGACGGCCGTCGAGAAAGAATGTATGGCTGTTTTTAACCTTTTCTTGTCTCGTGTTGTAAATAATCTCTCTCTCTCTCTCTCTCTCTCTCTCTCTCTCTCTCTCTCTCTCTCTCTCTCTCTCTTCCTGGCATCTCCTCTTTCACTCATCCCCAGCTGTCCTCCACCCCCTCTCTCTCTCTCTCTCTCTCTCTCTCTCTCTCTCTCTCTCTCTCTCTCTCTCTCTCTCTCTCTCTCTCGTCTCTCCTTCTCCTACCTCTCTCTCTCTCACCAGATAACTTATTGACAATGTCACCAACAGGTTCAGTTCAATTAAAATCCTGGACAAGTAATAATCTTAAATATTGCAACCCTAACACAAATTTGATGTCAATGCAATAATGGTCCAGTGTGTTGCATAATATGTTGCATAAGTGTAATTAAGTGTGTTGTATATGTTGAGTGCGTTTACATATGTGGGTGTGAATATGTGATGAGGATATTATTATTATTATTATTTTTTATTTATTTTTTTATTTTTTTGCGAATCCCGTAATGTTGTGTCTGCCATAAGTCTAATATGTCGTTAGCATCGCGTTGAGACTATACCCTGACAATATAGTGTTATATTTTTAGTCCTTGGAACAATTACGGGACTTATAGAATTTGAACCCAACGTGGAATTTAAAGTGACTGTGATTCTTTCAGCTGTAGTTATTATGACGTGGAAATTTCTCAGAGACTCGACCGGAAATAAATGCTTTCTCTTATGTTATGGGAAAAAATACGTAAATAGTTTTGAGAATTTTGGAGTGAGACTTTATGTTTGTGTTATCTTGTTAAATTAAAATAACGTCAATTTTACACTGAGATTGTACCGTGAATTTTTGACGCAATGATGAAAATGGCGTCGATATCGCCCTGAGACTCGAGGTATGAGAGTCAGTGTTGGTGTAATAACTTCCGCTTGGGTGAAAATGGCTTCAATATCTTCCTGAGACTTGAGTGGTTATTCCTGGCAGCTCGACAAAGGCGTGAGAGCGGCCACACATCCACCTTATCCAATTGGGGCATTATAGTGCTATTAGTCGATGCCAGGGCCGGCTTATGAGGGCCATCCAAGGTGCTAATGTCTCTCTCTCTCTCTCTCTCTCTCTCTCTCTCTCTCTCTCTCTCTCTCTCTCTCTCTCGTAACCTTCTACCTGCCCCCCCCCTTTTACCTGTAATATTCCTACAACATAAATACAGCAAATGAATACAAATTGGTACCTTAATCTACACCAAGGTAGAAATAACACCAATACAAAGGTCTGACTGGCTCTCTCCTCTTAACCTTTATGGCGCTAATAGGTGATAATGGCCACACATCGCCTTTATTATATCTTAAGACGCTGCCACAATGGTAGGACTCACAGATCATCGTAAGATATCGTATAAGATCACGTCCTTTCATTAGATTACAGGTAGAGGTTGAGTTAAAGGTAGGGTTACAGGTAAATACAGGTAGATACAGGTAGAGTTACAGGTAAATACAGGTAGATACAGGTAGCGTTAAAGGTAGAGTTACAGGTAGATACAGGTAGCGTTAGAGTTGCAGGGAGAGGAAGGTAGAGGTAGAATTACAGGCAGAATTAGATACAGATAGTTACAGGTAGAGGAAGAGTTACAGGTAGAGTTACAGGTAGTAGAAGAGTTACAGATGGAGGAAGAGTTACAGGTAGAAGAGTTACAGATGGAGGAAGAGTTACAGGTGAAAGAAGTGCTACAGGTAGAAGAAGAGTTACAGGTAGAGGAAGAGTTACAGGTAGAAGAAGAGTTACAGGTGGAGGAAGAGTTACAGGTAGAGGAAGAGTTACAGGTGGAAGAAGAGTAACAGGTAGAGAAAGAGTTACAGGTAGAGGAAGAGTTACAGGTGGAGGAAGAGTTACAGCTAGTAGAGGAGTTACAGGTGGAGGAAGAGTTACAGGTAGTAGAAGAAGAGTTACAGGCAGAGGTAGAGTTACAGGTAGAGAAAGAGTTACAGGTAGAGGAAAGAGTTACAGGTAGAGGAAGAGTTACAGGTAGAGGAAGAGTTACAGGTGGAGGTAGAGTTACAGGTAGAGGTAGAGTTACAGGTGAAGGAAGAGTTACAGGTGGAGATAGAATTACAGGTGGAGATAGAGTTACAGGTGAAGGAAGAGTTACAGGTAGAGGAAGAGTTACAGGTAGAGGAAGAGTTACAGGTGGACGTACAGGAAAGTAAAAAAAAAAAAAATCCCCACAATATACCACCATATATTAAGTGAAATCATCCCATTGACATACATACATACATACATACATACATACATACACACACCACTCACCTGAGAAGTACACACACACACACACACATGGCGATTATCTCTCTAGTTTATCAAGACTACTGATGAGAGATAAAAAAAAAGAGGAGAGATGCTTCGTAGATGAAAGGCGGGTGGGGGGAGATAGGGGTAGGGGAGATGGGGAGGGGTTAGGGGAGGTGGGTAGGGGGTAGGGGTAGGGGAGGAAGAGATGACGATGATAAAGGTGCTGTGATGGCGAGAGACAGATGAAAGGCGAGATTAATGCGGCGTAGTGTGTACTTTGTGCTGGGGATGATTATGCAGCAGACCGGCGTCATTTCTATGTGTGTGTCTGTGCCTGAGTTGTGTGGTTTTTAGGTGCATTTGTGTTGTCGTTTGAGTTAAGGTGTCGCCATTGTGTAGTATAAGGAGTTCTTAGGTGCATTTGTGTTGTCGTTTGAGTTAAGGTGTCGCCATTGTGTAGTATAAGGAGTTCTTAGGTGCATTTGTGTTGTCGTTTGAGTTAAGGTGTCGCCATTGTGTAGTATAAGGAGTTCTTAGGTGCATTTGTGTTGTCGTTTGAGTTAAGGTGTCGCCATTGTGTAGTATAAGGTGTTCTTAGGTGTATACAGTATGTGCTGCCGTTTGGGTTAAGATCCAGTGAGAAATTAACTTGTTTTTACGTAATATCAATTTATATTCAGGTTAATGTACTATTAATAAGTTTATGTGGTTAAATTGTTATGTGTATATGGCTAGATAGATTGTTGTTTATATACTGTACACATTTAAGCTAAGGAACCACCTCTATAACACCGTCACCACCTGTTGATCACTCTTTATTACCTGTACATATAGACAGTACCTACCTGTCTCTGTTACATTAATGACGTCATCACTTGTGGGAGTCAAATCAACATGTTGTTTATTATTATTATTATTATTATTATTATTATTATTATTATTATTATTATTATTATAGTGTTTAAGAATGTAACAAAAATAGCATAATAACAAAGATGGTATGACAGGCACAGATCACGATAAAGTAATAAGAGAAGCGAATAAAGCAATAAAAACAGTATATAAGGCGGAGATAACAATAAATTGGTATGTGAGGTAAAGATGACAATAAAGATGGTATAAGAGGCTACGATAATAAAGATAGCATCCAGACTACCTGTGATAACCATCGTGGACAGGTGACAGCGGCGACAAGGAGAACTTTAAGATGATGACAGCCTCTGATGCGTATCTTCGTCCTTTACATCCTCTGTGATACACTTAAGATGTTTGGTGGGGGTGAGGGGGTAGGTGGGGGGGGGGGGGGAGTGAGTGAGGGGGTGGGTTGATGGGTGGGGAGTGAAGGAGGAGTTGGATGAGGATTGAGTGAGGGGGTGGGTTGATGGCAGGTGGAGGAAGAGGAGGAATGGGTGAGAGGGTGGGTTAGTGGCAGGTGGAGGAGGAGGAATGGGTGAGAGAGTGGGTGAGGAGGTGGAAGAGGAAGGAGAGGGAGGGTAATGGGTGAGGTGGGTCGGGGGTATGGAGAGGAGGAAGATTGAGTGAGGGGGGGTGGGTGGGTGGGCGTGGAGGAGGAAGAGGATGGGGAGAAGGAAGAGAGGAATGGATGTGGAGCAGTTGGAATGAGTGGGGTTGAGAGTAAGTGGATGGAATGAAGATGAAGAGAAGGAGGGTGGAAGAGGAGGAAGCGAGGTAAGTAAGGAGGGAAGAAAAAGCAAAAGATGAGAAGAGGAGACAGAAAAAGAGGTGGAAGAGGAGGAGGCGATAAAGGAAGAAGTGACGGAAAATTGATGTTTAGAGAGGGAGAGAGAGAGAGAGAGAGAGAGAGAGAGAGAGTGGATAAGAAAAGATCAAAAGATGGTAGCTTTTTTCTCTTCCCCACTCACTCCCCAAATTACTCTCTCTCTCTCTCTCTCTCTCTCTCTCTCTTTTTCTCTTTTGTGTGTGTCGTGGGTTGCCCGGTGATAGTAAGCGGCTGTGAAAATAACGAGTCTTGCTCCAGTTTCTTAATGATCATGGCCGGGTATTGTTGTTCGCCTCCAGTCACCGCTCACAACCTTAAGTTCTGTGTATTTTTGCCTTAAAGGAAGACCAAATGATTTCCTTCGACGAAAAAAAAAAATAGACGTGAAATTCGAGTTTTGTTAAAGTTGTCTCGTAGTGAAGGTGTAATTATTGTTGTTATTGCTGTTGTTTGTTTCTGTGTATTGGTTATTAGTGTTTTTATGTTGTTGTTATTGTTATTGTTTTTGTTGTGTTGTTATTATTATTATTATTATTATTATTATTATTATTATTATTATTATTATTATTGTTGTTGTTATTATTGTTGTTATTACTTTATTATCATTACTGGTATTATTATTAGTTAACATACATATATGATTTCTCTTTTCAGGTAGTCTCATTAATGAAGCTCCCACCTGGTGACGCTTATACAGGTAAGATACGTTGAATTTATTATAATTAGCTCATTAGTATACGCAACACACCTGGGTTTGTCAAGAAAAACGAATTGAGTGTTTTTTACCTGTCATGATCTGAATAATTAGAATATTTTCACAAAGTTTTGGAATTATAGAAATACGATCTTATTTGTTGCTGTATTTACAGTATAGTTGATTTTCTTTTATCAATATTTTTTTCACTTAATATATTTGGAATAAATCGGAATATATTAAAAAAAATAAACCTATGGGAAGACGATTTAAATAATTTTTATATTTATTCAAAATTTTACACTTCAAGAAATATTACGTTAAATTATCCACCTGTTACAGTGAGGTAATTATCATACGTGACATACAGAAAGGGTGAACAAGTGAACTATGACCTGTAATGATGTAAAAGAGACCTTAATTCTTAATAAGGTAACAGAGCGTTCAGTTTAGGTATTTTTAGTCGTTTTTTCAGTTGTATATCCATTTAGGCTTCACGTATCCTTAAAAGTTGTATAATTTTAATTCGTATATATTCTCAAGGGTGTTTAAAGTTATGGTTAAGGGGGGGGGGAGATGAAGGGGGTGAGGGCGGAGGTGGGGGTCAGGGGAGCGGGTCCGGAGATGGTCAGGTAGGGGTTATGGAGAGGTCAGGATGGGGGTCAGGGAGGGATTAGGCACATGGGATCTAGTGTTTGAACAAGTCACATTAAGTTGTTCTCATAGGCTCCAGTCCTCCCGGGTACCATTACTTCTCTCAGACATCAATCCTCCACAGCCTCAATTTAATCTAACCTAACCTAACCTAACCTAGCCTAGCCTAACCTAACCTAACCTAACCTAACGTTAACCATTAAATAAGTCTTGATTAGGAGTTAAGGCCATTTTGATTAGATTCTCCTTAGATCTCATTTCGACTGGGCTCCAATCAGATCAGACTGGGCCCCAATCTCAGATTATGTTGAGTCCTAAGCTTTGGTCAGTCTGTGCCCCAATCTCAGGTCAGGCTGGGCATAAATCTCAGATCAATGTGGGCCCTAATGTCAAGTCAGTCTGGGTCCATTCTCAGGCTATGTTGAGTCCTAATGTTTGGTCAGGCTGTGCCCCAATCTCAGGTTAGGCTAGGCCCTAATTTCAGGTCAGCACGGGCCCCAATCTCAGGTCAGGCTAGGCCCTAATTTCAGGTCAGCACGGGCCCTAATCTCAGGTCAGCACGGGCCCCAAGTGTCACCCAGACTCTGAAGTTCAAGTTTTTCTCAGTGGGAGTTCTAACTTATCTCTCCCAACTTCTCCAAATGTCTCCCTCACCCCCTGTCTGCTTCACCCCTTTCCTCCCTCACCCCTCGTCCCTATCACCCCCTGTCTTCCTTACCCCCTGTCTCCCCCACCCCCTGTCTCCCTTACCCCCTGTCTCCCTTACCCCCTGTCTCCCTTACCCCCTGTCTCCCTTACCCCCTGTCTCCCCCACCCCCTGTCTCCCTCACCCCCTGTCTCCCTTACCCCCTGTCTCCCCCACCCCCTGTCTCCCTCACCCCCTGTCTCCCTTACCCCCTGTCTCCCTTACCCCCTGTCTCCCTTACCCCCTGTCTCCCTTACCCCCTGTCTCCCTTACCCCCTGTCTCCCTTACCCCCTGTCTCCCCCACCCCCTGTCTCCCTCACCCCCTGTCTCCCTCACCCCTTACCTCCCTCACCCCTTACCTCCCTCACCCCTTACCTCCCTCACCCCTTGTCCCTATCACCCCTTGTTCCCATCACCCCTTGTCTGCTTCACCCCTTACCTCCATCACCCTTTGCCCCATCACCCTTTGTCCCCCTCACTCCGTGTCTCTACCCCTTGTCTCCCTTACCCCTTGTCTGCCTCACCATTTGCTTCCCCCTCCTTCATACACACACAATCACTCCCTCCTAATCACCCCCCCCCCATACCTTTTCTCACCTTATCTTCCACCTTCCATCACTTACCACTCGCCTCCCTTCACACCTTCCCTTCACACCTTCCCTCATCTCCCTCACACCTTCCCTTCACACCATCCCTCATCTCCCTCACACCTTCCCCTCCCTCCCTCCCTGCTCTTCTCTTATCCCTCCATCTATACCCTGCGCACCACCCCTCCTTCCCCTCCTCACTCCCTCCCTCAACATACGGTTTCAGTCAATCCCTCCCCATTAGCTGATCATCAATCCTGCCCATTGAGGTCATCCATCCTGGCCTCGCGTCAAACCATCCTCACTAAAAGATTCACAACTCGGTATTTTCAACTGTGATCAATTTTCAACCGTGGTCAAACGTGTGACCTTTATGGTGTAGTGTAGCTTGTGGCGTCGTCTTATTCTCCCGTTCGTCTTACTTGTTCTGCACACCTTTTCTAACTCATTGCGTCTTTAGGTGGGTCGTGAAGTGCGTCCCTGCCTCATTGCGTCTTCATGTGCGGGGATCTACACTTTAGTAACCCCAGGATTGAGCTCGCTAACCATACGAGAGGTACAGGGATCGTTACCCCGCATTCCTGTTTTAATATTATTTTTGCCTTCACTGACATCCCGTAGTGATAGTCACCATAGAAGGCAATACGGCTCTGCCAGCTCATAGAAGAAATAGTTAAAAATAATAATGATACCGATAATAATATTAATCATAATAATTAACAAAAGGATAATGCCAAATAATAATATTTCTTGATTCGATAGAGCTAATTGGACCAAAAACCCTTGCTTTTGGCTGGGTCACCTGACAGTCGTTACTAAACCAACACGGACAGATGAGACTGTGACCTGTGCACATTAGCCAAGTCAATATAAAGATTAACTTATAATAAAACTTTCGTCATGAATTTATTATCATTATTGAATGGACAAAAACATCACTATGGCTAGATGTAACTGACCCTACGACATCATAGGGTTTGTAAGAATGTTAACTTGCCTGATTTTAATCTTTATTTGTATTTGTGCCAGCTGACGGTACTGTTGATCACAAAGAAGTCAATAAGACCGTCAAATATAAGGGATCTGAATATATTTACTATGCTTACTCAATAGGATCAGAACCTCACTCTCTGTAGGCATAAACTACTGTAGGTTCCAGGTTATGATATACAGTAACCAGGGACCCGAGAACAGCTTGTTTCCTGTTCCAGCGCCTCAGTACTGATAGACTTGAAGTGCTTTTTGGTTTCTATGGGAATGTGTTCTCGTAGTACTCTAAGCTCTGAAAACAACTCAGCTTCGTCAATATCGTGAAAATTTCCAACACTCGGTGACTTGTCCAGAGTCGAGTTGTGATCAGCTAGGTACTGCAACAGCTGCTATAATACGTGTTAGAACCGATCGCCAATGTTCCTTACTAAACTCTTGTAACATGTGTGTATCTATTGTTAAATAAGTGTTCATTTGATGACTCATGAGATTTTAGTCTTTCACTAAAATGTTTCCAATCAGCACAGTCTTCATTAACTAGTTTGTGTATTGCATTTGAACTGTAGAACGGCTAACTAGGAGAGCGCGGGGCCCCTGGAAGTGCGTGGCCTGAGGAGGGGTGCGTAGTGAAGTGCGTGGCCTGAGGGTGTACTGTATGAGGTCCGAAAAGTGGTTGCGGGAAGGGGGATGGGTGGGTGGGGGGGGGGGGGGTATAAGGGATATTTAGCGATTGTTTCTTTTAGTTGTTTATTTTTATACTGCTTGTTGCAGCTCTAGGCGATATCTCCTGCAGTTTTGGGTTTAAGACGATGAAATTTGGACACACAAGCGACCGAAATACTATGGTAAAATGGTTTCTCTTTTTGTATAGTTTTTTAGTCATATTTTAATGTTTATTATTATTATTATTATTATTATTATTATTATTATTTGTTTTTATTATTATTATTTATTATTTTTATTATTCCTCGAGTCATTACTAATTAATTTTCATTATCTCTCGTTCTTTATTTATCCATTTTCTTTTGTCCATTTATCATAAAGAAAACATGAGGGTGTCGTCTTGTCTTCCCTCATATCACAAGAATATGTTGAGGACGCCACGACGAGGCTAATTAGCTCTGTTAATTAACGCTTATTGATTAGTAGTAATTAAAACCCGTCTCGTGAATAGTGTATACCTTGCTTAACAGACCTTCTTCCCTTGCTTTCTATAGTGGCTATGTTAGTATACTTTTAAATCCGGTGAAACCTTGATATAATGGACTATATGGAGAAAAAAGTCCGTTAATATCGAGGGTTCATTTGTTGTGAAATCTCTATATAACGAAGGATTTTGAGTTGAAAGTGCGTTATATCGAGGGTCCATTTGATATGAAACCTCCATCTAACGGAGAGAATGTGAGAGAATGGAGAGAGGGAAGGGTGAGAGAATGGAGAGAAGGAAGGGTGAGAGAATGGAGAGAGGGAGGTGTGAGAGAATGGAGAGAGGGAGGTGTGAGAGAATGGGGAGAGGGAGGTGTGAGAGAATGGAGAGAAGGAAGGGTGAGAGAAGGGAGAGAGGGAGGTGTGAGAGAATGGAGAGAGGGAAGGGTGAGTGAATGGAGAGAGGGAAGGGTGAGAGAAGGGAGAGAGGGAGGTGTGAGAGAATGGAGAGAGGGAAGGGTGAGAGAATGGAGAGAGGGAAGGGTGAGAGAATGGAGAGAGGGAAGGGTGAGAGAATGGAGAGAGGGAAGGGTGAGAGAATGGAGAGAGGGAGGTGTGAGAGAATGGAGAGAGGGAGGTGTGAGAGAATGGAGAGAGGGAAGGGTGAGAGAATGGAGAGAGGGAAGGGTGAGAGAATGGGGAGAGGGAAGGGTGAGAGAATGGGGAGAGGGAGGTGTGAGAGAATGGGGAGAGGGAAGGGTGAGAGAATGGAGAGAGGGAAGGGTGAGAGAATGGAGAGAGGGAAGGGTGAGAGAATGGAGAGAGGGAAGGGTGAGGGAATGGAGAGAGGGAAGGGTGAGAGAATGGAGAGAGGGAAGGGTGAGAGAATGGAGAGAAGGAAGGGTGAGAGAATGGAGAGAGGGAAGGGTGAGAGAATGGAGAGAGGGAAGGGTGAGAGAATGGAGAGAGGGAAGGGTGAGAGAATGGAGAGAGGGAAGGGTGAGAGAATGGAGAGAGGGAGGTGTGAGAGAATGGAGAGAGGGAAGGGTGAGAGAATGGAGAGAGGGAAGGGTGAGAGAATGGAGAGAGGGAGGTGTGAGAGAATGGAGAGAGGGAAGGTGTGAGAGAATGGAGAGAGGGAAGGGTGAGAGAATGGAGAGAGGGAAGGGTGAGAGAATGGAGAGAGGGAAGGGTGAGAGAATGGAGAGAGGGAAGGGTGAGAGAATGGAGAGAAGGAAGGGTGAGAGAATGGAGAGAGGGAAGGGTGAGAGAATGGAGAGAGGGAAGGGTGAGAGAATGGAGAGAGGGAAGGGTGAGAGAAGGGAGAGAGGGAAGGGTGAGAGAATGGAGAGAGGGAAGGGTGAGAGAAGGGAGAGAGGGAAGGGTGAGAGAATGGAGAGAGGGAAGGGTGAGAGCAGGGAGAGAGGGAAGGGTGAGAGAATGGAGAGAGGGAAGGGTGAGAGAATGGAGAGAGGGAAGGGTGAGAGAAGGGAGAGAGGGAGATGTGAGTGAATGGAGAGAGGGAAGGGTGAGAGAATGGAGAGAGGGAAGGGTGAGAGAAGGGAGAGAGGGAAGGGTGAGAGAATGGAGAGAGGGAAGGGTGAGAGAATGGAGAGAGGGAAGGGTGAGAGAAGGGAGAGAAGGAAGGGTGAGAGAATGGAGAGAGGGAAGGGTGAGAGAATGGAGAGAGGGAAGGGTGAGAGAATGGAGAGAGGGAAGGGTGAGAGAATGGAGAGAGGGAAGGGTGAGAGAATGGAGAGAAGGAAGGGTGAGAGAATGGAGAGAAGGAAGGGTGAGAGAATGGAGAGAGGGAAGGGTGAGAGAATGGAGAGAGGGAAGGGTGAGAGAATGGAGAGAGGGAAGGGTGAGAGCAGGGAGAGAGGGAAGGGTGAGAGAAGGGAGAGAGGGAAGGGTGAGAGAATGGAGAGAGGGAAGGGTGAGAGCAGGGAGAGAGGGAAGGGTGAGAGAATGGAGAGAGGGAAGGGTGAGAGAATGGAGAGAGGGAAGGGTGAGAGAAGGGAGAGAGGGAAGTGTGAGTGAATGGAGAGAGGGAAGGGTGAGAGAATGGAGAGAGGGAAGGGTGAGAGAATGGAGAGAGGGAAGGGTGAGAGCAGGGAGAGAGGGAAGGGTGAGAGAATGGAGAGAGGGAAGGGTGAGAGAATGGAGAGAGGGAAGGGTGAGAGAAGGGAGAGAAGGAAGGGTGAGAGAATGGAGAGAGGGAAGGGTGAGAGAATGGAGAGAGGGAAGGGTGAGAGAATGGAGAGAGGGAAGGGTGAGAGAATGGAGAGAGGGAAGGGTGAGAGAATGGAGAGAGGGAAGGGTGAGAGAATGGAGAGAAGGAAGGGTGAGAGAATGGAGAGAGGGAAGGGTGAGAGAATGGAGAGAGGGAAGGGTGAGAGAATGGAGAGAGGGAAGGGTGAGAGAAGGGAGAGAGGGAAGGGTGAGAGAATGGAGAGAGGGAAGTGTGAGAGAATGGAGAGAGGGAGGTGTGAGAGAATGGAGAGAGGGAAGGGTGAGAGAATGGAGAGAGGGAAGGGTGAGAGAATGGAGAGAGGGAAGGGTGAGAGAATGGAGAGAGGGAAGGGTGAGAGAATGGAGAGAGGGAAGTGTGAGAGCAGGAAGAAAGGAAGAGCAAGGAAGAGATGGATGATAGAAGGAAGAAAGGGGGACCAAGGAGGAGATAGAAGGAAGCACGAGAAATAATTAGCGGGCGGAGTAAACAAGAAGGAAGAGACGGTGTGGGTGAATGAGAGGATAGCATGACGCCCAGTGGCTTATAGAGACGTTAACACTAATAAGAGTAAGAGAATCACACCACCTGAGGAGTCTATGTTTATATTTGGTTTCAGTCACTTGGATGTGAAAACTGAAAAAAAATATGCCATAGAAATCAGCTTGATAAATACTCTTCTTGACTGACTGACTGCCTGATTGAATTTTCCTCCTGCGCCCTTGCTTGTTGATGCCAGGTGATCGTCAGTAACTCAGTTTATGGTCTTTTTAGCATCACAGTTTTTAACCGATAGATCAATAATAATATGATTTTGTCTTATGGATTTGTTTATTAATAATAGTAATAATAGTAATAATTACCCTAAGGACTAAAACAGCAGAAATACGATAAAAATAACTAATAATAATAATAATAATAAAAATAATAATAATAATAATAATAATTAATATAAAGTAATAATAATAATAATCACCCCCATCTCTTGGCCCTCTTCACCTCTCTCTTCCCCTGTCTTCTCCCCTTCCACATCTTCCCTCACCTCACATTTCCCCTCAGTACCCGACACTGTCCTCACTTGCCCCCTTGGGACCCCTCACCTTGGCAACAATTGAGCTGATGTTTGTGTCGTCTTACACATGTAACTGAAGGGGGAAAGGTGGAGTAGGAGGTGTGAGAGAGGGGAGAGGTGTAGGGTAAGTGTGAGGGAGGGCGGTGTGAGAGAGGGGAGAGGTGTAGGGTAAGTGTGAGGGAGGGCGGTGTGAGAGAGGGGAGAGGTGTAGGGTAAGTGTGAGGGAGGGCGGTGTGAGAGAGGGGAGAGGTGTAGGGTAGTGTGAGGGGGAGGTGTGAGAGAGGGGAGAGGTGTAGGTAGTGTGAGGGAGGGAGGTGTGAGAGAGGGGAGAGGTGTAGGGTAAGTGTGAGGGAGGGGGGTGAGAGAGGGGAGGTGTAGGGTAAGTGAGGGAGGGAGGTGTGAGAGAGGGGAGAGGTGTAGGGTAAGTGTGAGGGAGGGCGGTGTGAGGGAGGGGAGAGGTGTAGGTAGTGAGGGAGGGCGGTGTGAGAGAGGGGAGAGGTGTAGGGTAAGTGTGAGGGAGGGCGGTGTGAGAGAGGGGAGAGGTGTAGGGTAAGTGTGAGGGAGGGCGGTGTGAGAGAGGGGAGAGGTGTTGGGTAAGTGTGAGGAAGGGCGGTGTGAGGGAAGGAGGTGGTGTAGGATAAGTGAGGTATAGGATACTTTATCAGGCTATTTATTTACTCTATAATACTCCTGAGACAGTGTGCCCGTAGTGAGGTTGACCCTTGTTGCCCTGGCCTGTGTTTATGATTGTTGTTAACAGGGATAATACTCGCACCATCATGCCTTCCAATTGAGCAAGTCTCCAACAGAGGGCGTGTGTCACAACACCACTAACAACACTGGACCCATCTGAGGGCCTGACACGCTGCCGTCAACACACACATCACCTGTATTGTCGTGGCCTCCAGGCCTGGTGGGTTGACAGTGTGATGTAATTACTCAGCCCAGAGAATGTTACTTCAACTGACAGTTCTATCGCCAGTGTTGTGCTTTAGTAATTATTTTATATATATATATATATATATATATATATATATATATATATATATATATATATATATATATATATATATATATATATATATGTGTGTGTGTGTGTGTGTGTGTGTGGTATCGTATTTAATGTATTGAGTAACTTGTATCGAGTCCATCATGTGTGACATAACTTACAGCCATTAATAATAATATTAGTGATGACGATATTGTCATTATGTTAACTGACGAAGAAAATAAAGTGGAAACGATGACAAGAAGAATACACATGACCCTTAACTTTCTAAATTATGATTATTGAAAACAAGATCATCCCTTAAGTTTTTAAAATAATTGCATTGTGGCCTGACCTGATCTGACCTTTTAAGGTAAAATTAAGCTGTACAAAAACATTTTTATGTCAATTGGTTTATCAACCTTTGACGAGCTCAAGGTGTGACTAATTGCCTCTTTATTATCTCTCAATGGCAACTTTCAAGAGTCCTCAACCTGCCTGAGAGACTACAGGTGGCAGAGTAACAACTGGAGTGTAATGAACCTAGTGGTGGGTAAGGTGTTTGTTATTGTTGCATGTGTGTGTGTTGTGAACTGTTGTTATTACTCTGTTATTGTCCGAAGTCATGTTGCAGAAGGGGGCTTGATAATGGTGTCCGTCCATCCTTCCGTGTGTCTGTCCATTTACCCGCACGTCCTTCAGTGTTTGTCCCTCTACCCACCCGTCTTTCCGTGTCTGTCCATCTACCCACCCGTCTTTCCGTGTCTGTCCGTCTGCCAGTCCGTCCTTCCGTGAGACAGTGAAGGTAATATTTCGAGAATAGATTCAACTCGATTCTGAGTCTTTGGTGTACAGATGTGTTGTGGGCGCCTCGTATAAGTTCAGTAATGAGTATTTTCCCTCCGTCTTTTTGGGGGAGTTTGATCTATTACTGCTTCCCTGTGCTCCTCAGACTTTATACAACATCTTAAATAAATAACAGCTGATTTTGTTGCGACTTTCTATAAAACTGTGTCCTAACATGATCTTGTGTAAGGTCAAGAATCATTGTGTTTCCTGTTTTAGTTTGGAAGTTATGGCCGTTTTGTTTCTCTTGTGTATGCGTGGGCCGAAAAATCATGCATATAACCCGGAAATGGTAAGAGAGAAAAAGTGGTGATGGCTTATGGTGAAACTTATCGTGTGGATGTAACGTAATGAACTCTCACATGAGGTCAAGAATCAGTATTTTCCTTATTTATTGTAGAGAGTTACAGCTGTTTGAAATTCCTTTTGTTAAGTTGGATCAAATAGTGTAGTTGCTGTTAATTGAATCAGTGACCCAAACAAATAATAATGGATTTTAATGAAACTTGGTATGTGGAAGTAACACGATCAGATCTCTCACCACCTCAAGAATCACTATTTTCCTTATTCACTTTATGAACTTATGGTTAGTTTTGTTTCTCAGGAGGACAAGACGCTTTGAAACAATTCGAACACA
Source organism: Homarus gammarus (assembly GCA_958450375.1). Lineage (NCBI taxonomy): Eukaryota > Metazoa > Arthropoda > Malacostraca > Decapoda > Nephropidae > Homarus > Homarus gammarus. The sequence goes on from CAUDMG010002925.1 coordinate 255,175, forward strand.
AATGTTGACTTCTACGAAACACCTCGAACACAGTTTGTTGACTTCTATGAAACATACAGTATGGATACAACCCAACGAGATCTAAGAATTATTCGACTAAGACTATTTTCCCCACATCACTCTGAGGACTATGGGCCACTAGATTGATAATTCAGTGTTTTCCCGCATTATCTGGGAGACTGAAAGCCGTTCTGGTTACCCCCCTGTAGGTGTTCGTCTAGCTGGGTGGAGGACCTCGGCCTGTTATTGTTTGGTTGTCGGTACTGAGTGTTTACCGACAAAGGTGACGTGATGTACAGTAGACCAGAGGGAGAAAGCCCGAATACATACTTAACGGTTGTAGTTAATAAAGGAGAAATATGGTGAATATAATTTGTATAGTTTGTAGTAAATTAAAGAAAACGATCATTCATGTTTAAACATTTTTCAGGAATTTGTTGTTTATGTATGAGAGAGAGAGAGAAAGAAAGAGAAAGGTGAAAGAAAGAAAGAAGGAAAAAGAGAGAAAGACAACAGGAAAGAGGGGGGGAGACAAAGATTAGAGAGAGAGAGGTAGCGCGAGGGAAACAAGGAGAGAGAGAAAAACAACAAAACGGAGAGAGAGAGAGAGAGAGAGAGAGAGAGAGAGAGAGAGAGAGAGAGTGAGTATAAATTTGCTCCTCAGGGAAATATTAAAATAAATTGTTGCAGTTAAGTCTTGAGAAATTAAGGTAAGCCAACATTTAGGCAACATGGAAGAGACAAGGGGGAGACACCAGCGAGACATGGACGAGATGTAGTGAGACATGGCGAGACACAGACGAGACATAGTGAGACGTGGGTGAAACATAGCGAGATGCAGACGAGATGTAGTGAGACATGGTGGCGAGACACAGACGAGACATAGCGAGATATGGACAAGATGTAAAGGGATATAACGAGATAAAACGAGACATGAGGAAACACAAACAAGATAGAGTAAGACATGGCGAGACAAAACGAGATAAGACGAGACAAGACGACATAAGGCGAGGCACGAACGAGATGTAGTGAGGCAGGACGAGATAAGGCGAGACATGAGCGAGATGGAGTAAGATATTGCGATATAATGCGAGACACGACGAGACAATTGCATTCACGTTATAGTTAATATCTCTGGTTTACTTTGGTTAACATTCTTTAGTGTACAATTTTCTTACAGAGAACTTTTAAAACAATGGTACGCCTTTTTGAAACATTGGTATGCCTTTAAGACAATGGTGCCTTTAAAACATTGGTATGTCTCTTTAAAACATTGGAGCGTGCCTTTAAAACATTGGTATGTCTCTTTAAAACATTGGAGCGTGCCTTTAAAACAATGGAGCGTGCCTTTAAAACATTGGTATGTCTCTTTAAAACATTGGAGCGTGCCTTTAAAACAATGGAGCGTGCCTTTAAAACATTGGTATGTCTCTTTAAAACATTGGAGCGTGCCTTTAAAACAATGGAGCGTGCCTTTAAAACATTGGTATGTCTCTTTAAAACATTGGAGCGTGCCTTTAAAACATTGGAGCGTGCCTTTAAAACAATGGAGCGTGCCTTTAAAACAATGGAGCGTGCCTTTAAAACAATGGAGCGTACTTATTTAAAAGCGTAGGTTGCTATTTTTAGTGGTCACTCACTCACTCACTTACGGACTCATTCACTCACTCAGTCACTGACGGATTCAATCACTCACTTAGACTCTGACGGAGAAGAATCGTAGCTGACTTGAACTGTTGTGATTGGTTGCCTTCACTCTTAATGCACTTTCAGATAGTTGCGATTGGTTACCGTTACTTCTTCAAACCGTTTCGACAGTCGTGATTGGTTGCCATCACTCTGGGTATATAAGCAAGGCATAAGACACAGTTAAACCAACAAAATTCGACTTAATGGGATGCAGTACTTCATAATACCCAGAGTCATTAAATTTCAAATAATAGGGCCATAAATTCACCTATTTCCCAACCCATTAGCGTGTGTCAGTTAATGGGATGTACACCTGTAGACTCTGTAAAGGTGGTATCAGCCTCTCACACAGGTAATTAAAGGTGATATATAGGGAAGGGAAGAGGTAAAAAAAAAATAGGGTTTATAACGCTATTAAATGGGATTGAATGATTTGCATAAAAAGATGATGGAGTAGTGAGGGTGAGCCAGTCATCACCTCTCCACCTGTTGGTCTTAGGCATGGGTGGGTCGGTGGGTAAGTTGTAGGGTTGGTAAGAGATTGGATCGGTGTATGGGAAGGTGACGAAGTGGGTGGGTGGGTGGGTTTGGTAAGTGAATAGGGTGGGTGGTTTGTTGGGTGAGTGTGTGGGCTGGTAAGTGGGTGGTTGAGTGGTTAGGTGGAAAAGTGGTTGGGTGGCTAGGCGAGTGGGTGTGGCTGTTGGGATGACTAAGGAATAAGAAGAATAGAGGCTAGGAAGAGGGATGGTGATGATAACGATAGAGAAGAGCTGACGGCTAGGAATTGGGGAGAGAAGGTGTGTGACGGCTACAGGTGAGAACAAAAAGGTGTGTGACGGCTACAGGTGAGAACAAAAAGGTGTGTGACGGCTACAGGTGAGAACAAAAAGGTGTGTGACGGCTACAGGTGAGAAACAAATGGAGTGTGACGGCCAGAGATAGAACGAAAGTTAATAGGAAATAGAAACTAATTAAGAAAAAACAAATATTCCTCTTTTAGCTTTGACTCGTAGCGGTGAAGGTGACGGACCACACACACACACACAGAGAGAGAGAGAGAGAGAGAGAGAGAGAGAGAGAGACTTTGAAGATAAGAGTCTTTATCGTCTCAGAAGCTTCAGGTGAGAGGACGGGAACTTAGAGTCACTAATGAGCAATGAAGGAAAGGTATTCTTTTGTCATTTGTGTTTACTTTTTCTTTTACTTTTTTTAATTGTTTCTTTTTTAATTATTATTTATTTTGTTAATTTTTACCTTACTTAAAATCTTTCTAAGTTTTTTTCTTGCACTTAACATCCTTCCCATTAAGTTATTTTACCTCACAATATTGTAAAGGTTCATTCTCAAGTGGCTCTCCATCATCACACTAACATTACCTTTGTCCTCTGTTAAGCTCTGTGTCTCTTCTACAATGGATGGTTTGGGTTTAGTTTTATTAAGAAAAATCTAAGAATAATAGAGAAAAATAGTTAATAAGCACTTTTTTTTTTTTTTTTTTTTTTTTTTTTTTTTTTTTTTTTACCAATTTTGACAGGAGTTTATAGGTCAACTCGCCCTATCAGCTGAAAAGTTTCGTAAGGATTGTTTCATACTTGTGGACGCTGAGGTGAACAGATAGACAGGCAGACAGAGACAGCCATAATCTAAGACAACAATAGTCTGGCTGTAAATACCTTCACTGGTTCATTGTTCCCTTCAGCAGTGACGAACAATCTGCTGTTGTGTTTCAGGAATAAAAATATTGAGGAAAATAATAGTACTACAAATATTGGTAATAATATCAGTAGCTATAAATAATACAAATATAATTAGTAATAATTTCTGAAATCACAATACTGTACCTGTATTGAAAATAATGATTAGAACAATAATATTAATATTATTGATATTATTAATGGTAAATATAGATAATCATAATCACTGTAATCTATTTTAGTTTATTATTATTATTATTATTATTATTATTATTATTATTATTATTATTACTGTTGTTGTTGCTGCCCCAGTGTACCCATCGTGCGGAGAAAGAGAGAGAAAAAAGAGAGAACGAGAGAGAGAGAGAGTTTTTGTAAGGCGTGGCAGTCACCTCCACTCTGCATGTCAGGCTCTTCATCTCTCTTACCTGCCAGTGAGGGGCCCCGACCGTGTGTCTCCGGTAATTTAGCATATTAGCGGACACTTACACCCAAAAAACTCTCTTTCTTTCTCCCTCGACATGTAAAGGTGCCCGCGGGACAAAGTGGTATAGCTTCTTCTTGTCTCCGTCACCACCTGTAGGTCGTATATATTGTAGTGTCAGTGCCGCCCTTCATCACCCGGGAGAATGGACGGTCAGGACTCTTTGTGATTCTGGATAAACGGATATTCCGAATATATAGGGTATTTCGGATATGTAGGTATCCATGTTCTCAGATTCCAGATAGTCTGATTACAGATTCTCAGCTTTTTCGAATATTCTGATGTCAGATTTTTAGATTCTTGATTTAGGGGAATTTCAGATTTTCAAAAATTCTAGTTTCTCATATTCGAAAGTCTCTGAGATGCCATAATCTTCAATTTGGTAGTTTCAAGATCTTGATTCTCAGCGAATCCGGATTTTAATTGTGTTGTGATGAAGATTCTGTAATGGCGGGGTGAATGTTTTTTTATATAACTACTTCATTAATCTCCGTCTTGCCTCTCTCTCTCTCTCTCTCTCTCTCTCTCTCTCTCTCTCTCTCTCTCTCTCTCTCTCTCTCTCTCTCTCTCTCCCTCTCCTTCACCCTTCCTCCATTCCTTAGTAATTAGCAACAGTCACTGGCAGCACCACTTGTAGGGCCCCCCTTCACTTTGCCCTTTCTCCCCTCCACTCCCTTTCCTACCTCCTCGACGTCTCCCATATCCTCTCCTCTCCTTACCTCCCCTTCTTCATTTCTTCCTCCCCCCTCCCTCCTTCACTCATTCCTCCCTTTATCCTTCCAACCCCCCCTTTCCCTCAAATACCCCTTTGCCCAGTCTCTCTCCCCTCGCCTCCCCCTTGCACCCCCCCCATCCTGGCCACCCCTTATAGTACTCTGGTCTCTCACAAGGAATGGGGGGAGGGGGGAGTAACAGGGGTCATAATGGCTCTGGCCGTCTAAAACAGGGCCCCTAAACCCTGGCCCTTGAGACACACCGCCTTTGTTTATAACGCCACAATGACTCCTGGTGTGTACCGCCGCCACCAGGAGGCTTTTAACTTCACTCGGACCTCTCTCCCCGACTACCCTCCTCTTCCTCCCTCTACCCTCCTCTTCCTCCCTCTACCCTCCTCTTCCTCCCTCTACCCTCCCTCTAACCTCCCTTCCCCTCCTCCCCCGGTACCCTCCCTCTAACCTCCCTCCCCCTCCTCCCGGTACCCTCCTTCTACTCTCCCTCTACCCTCCCTTAAAGTTGCCTCAAACCAGGTGACCGCCACAATTACACCCAGCTGTCACCGCTTCCACCGCCACAGTTACATTCGCCACAACCACCACTCAACAACCTCCACCACATCACCACCACTACCACCATCACTACTACTACTTCTACCACCACTGCTATTCTGAATCCCACTCATAACACCACCTGCACAACCGATACTACCACTATCTCCACTACCACTATTCCTATCAAGACAACCTACCACCATCACCAACACCACTACTACAGCTATTACTACCATACCGACCACCACCACCACTCCACCACTAAGCACCACCACTACCATCACTAAGCACCACCATCACTAGCACCGTCGCCGCCAAACCACTAAACCCTTCTCCATCCTCTCTCCCCCTCGCTACCATTACCACCACCAATATCTTCACACAACCACAGGGTATATTTATGAGAGACTTTTCACCGCTGTTACGAGGTTTATGGAGGAATTATCTATGGTTTAAAACACTCAGGATTTCCTTTTTGTGAGCTAAAAGAAAACGGGTGTTGAAGTGTTTACCTGTGATGTGTTCCGTGGACCAGGCATCAAGTTCTCAAAACGTTCATACCTAAAATATTTCTCCCTCGTAAGTGAAGATGTAACAACGTACCTAAGATTGACCCACAGCACAGATGTGTGAAGTCCAAGACGCCTTTGGAATAACACTGAGAGACTATTTTGAGAAGATTAGTTCACTTGGCGCTACTTAAGGAATACAATGAAGTCTTTGTGAGTCCGATGCCAGGATGGTGTGTGTGTGTGTGTGTGTGTGTGTGTGTGTGTGTGTGTGTGTGGCAATAATAATAATAATATTATTATAATTAACGGTTTATTGAAAGAGCATGGCAACCGGAAGGCTTAAAATATACAGTTACATAATTGAGGAATGGGTCACTTGATTGACAAATAATATACAAGTAACAAAAGTGATACAGATATGATATATAATAACGAGGTGGGGGGTTATACTACAGGGTATTTCAACATAGTGGGAGTGAACACACTGGTTAATTACGAGTTGTTGATAATTTGTACAGTGGTTGGGACTGTGCTGTTCTTATAGCCTCTGTGTGTGTGCCTGCGGGTGTGTGTATTTGTGAGTATGTATGTGTCCGTGCGTGCGTGATTTTGCATGTGCTTGCGTGCTTGCGAGCGCGTGTGTGTATTTGTGAGTATGTCTTAGTGTGTGTGTGTGTGTGTGTGTGTGTGTGAGAGAGAGAGAGAAGGAGGGGCAGTTCATGGTAATGGATGACCCTGGGTGCCACGCCGTCTGGCACTTACCCTAAAGCAGGGTGGGAGAAGATTTAGGTAAGGGAAGGGAAGGCGTTAGGGGAGGGAAGGGAAAGGTCATGGGAGGGAAAGGAAGGGTCATGGGAGTGAAGGGAAGACTCAGGGAAGGAGTGAAGGACGTGAGTGACCGGGAGAGAAGAGAATCAATAAAAGAGGAATCGGAAAAAAACTGAGATTGAGGGAAAGTTTGATAAAGTGAGAGAGAAAGAGGGAGTGTGAAGCGATCTAGGTAAGGAGGGACGAAGAGAAGGAAGGATTGGGAGAAGGAGGGACTAAGAGAAGGAAGGCTCTGGAGAATTAGAGATTAGGAGAAGGAAGGATTGGGAGGAGGAAGTGAAAAAAACAGGAATGATTGACAGGAGGAAGAATTAGGAGAAGGAAAGATTGGGAGAAGGAGGAAATGAAAGAAGGGAGGATTGACAGAAGAAAGGATACGGAGAAGGAAGGATTGACAGGAGGAGGAATTAGGATAAGGAAGAATATGGAAAAGGAGGTATTGGGAGAAGGAATAATTAGGAAGAAGTGGAATTGGGAAGGTAAAGAATAAAAACAAAATCAGAAATTGAGAGAAAATAGAACAATACAAAGAGAATTGGTAAAGTAAAACAGGTATTAAGACTGACTTGTGAGAGACGATGTGTTCCCAGAGTTTAGAGGGGAGAGAAGTAGGGTAAGAATGTGTTGATGGAAGAGGGTCGAGGGAAGATGAAAGAGGAGAAGAAAGGAGGAGGAGGAGGAGAAGAAGAAAGGCAGACGTGAGAATGACATTTGTCTTCCTGGTTGAGAAATATTTCATATCACGTCACATTATTAATTTAGAAGGCATTAGGACTGACTTTCACATTCTTAATGCTTAGGTTTGGTTGGGATATATTAGACCTGGGGCCTATTAGACCTGGGGCCTGTTAGACCTGGGGCCTGTTAGACCTGGGGCCTGTTAGACCTGGGGCCTGTTAGACCTGGGGCCTATTAGAACTGGGGCCTGTTAGACCTGGGGCCTGTTAGACCTGGGGCCTGTTAGACCCTGGGGTCTGTTAGAACTGGGGCCTATTAGAACTAGTTATGTTAGAACTGGTGACTATTAGAAATGGTTAAGTTAGAATCGGGGCCTATTGGAACCGGTTAAGTTAGAAACAGGGCCTATTAGAACCGGTTACGTTAGAACTGGTGGCCCATTATAACGGGCCAATTAGAACTAGAACCTATTTGGACTGGTACCCTCTAGAACTGGGGCACTTAGGCTTGGACCCCCCAGAACTCAGATCCGCTTGGACTACGGCCAGGACCAGTGTGTATATGTGTGTGTGTCTTGGTGTACAGCTGTGTGTGTGTGGTCCTGATATAAACAAAGGAACACGTGCCCATTACCTCCCTGTATCTCGCCTTAATACAGGGACACGTGCCCATTATACCCCCTTTTATCTCGCCTTAATACAGGGACACGTGCCCATTATACCCCTTGTATCTCACCTTAATACAGGACACGTGCCCATTATACCCCCTTGTATCTCGCCTTAATACAGGGACACGTGCCCATTATACCCCCTGTATCTCGCCTTGTTACAGGGACACGTGCCCATTATACCCCCTTGTATCTCGCGTTAATACAGGGACACGTGCCCATTATACCCCCTTGTATCTCGCCTTAATACAGGGACACGTGCCCATTATACCCCCTGTATCTCGCCTTAATGCAGGGACACGTGCCCATTATACCCCCTGTATCTCGCCTTAATGCAGGGACACGTGCCCATTATACCCCCTGTATCTCGCCTTAATACAGGGACACGTGCCCATTATACCCCCTATATCTCGCCTTGTTACAAGATACAGTCGTTGGTACCAGGAGATAAAGACAAAAATCGTATGCTAGTATTTTGTATTACAAGTTTATCACCATAGTTCTGATACCGTGATATTAACCACTCCGCTTGGCAAAGGTTGGTATTATTATATTGGAATATTTGCAGCTTGGAGGATACCCAACCTAACTTAACCTAACCTAAACTAACCTAACCTAAGCTAACGTAACCAATCTTACCTAAGCTAACCTAACCTTACGTAGCGTAATTTAACCTAACCTAACCTAATTTCAAACTCCAAGATGAAAAAATTTATATCTACTTACGAGCCTTTGAGAAACTCTTGACTGTTACTGTATATTTTATTCTTATTTTTCTCTAATATATTCAAGACCTACGACTTATTTTTACGATTATTTTTGTTTGGGTTTATGTTGACTTATGTTCAAGAATTAAAGGAAACTATAGACCTAAGCTGGTTTGAGTCAGTGTCAGTTTATACTGTATTGCAAAACAGAAAAATTATTGCTTTCTTTCAGTTTGGTTGGCAGACTGGCTGGTAACCTTGCCTGACAATGTGAGTGGTAGTGTAGTGTGGTGTAGTGTGTCGTGGTGTAGTGTCGTGGTGTAGTGTGTGGTGGGTGTAGTGTTGTGTTTACCCCAAGAGGATATTACTCTCTCTCTCTCTCTCTCTCTCTCTCTCTCTCTCTCTCTCTCTCTCTCTCTGCAATGTGATGCAATATATTCCAAAAGTTTTGCTCTGGGGAGATGTTGAAGACAAGTGTGGTACCAAGGGAAGGGTGGGGAGAGGAGAAGGAGGAATAAATAGAGAGAATGATAGGGAAGGAAGAGAAGTGATAAGGAGAAGAAGAGAGGGAGGAGCGATGAGTGGTACGAGAAGGAGAGAGGGAAGGAAGATGAATAATAGGAAGGGAGAAAAAACAATAAACGAAGGAGAAGAATGCGAAGATGGGAAATAAAGAGAATGAAGGAGAAGGAGGGATGTGGGGGTAATGCAAAAAGGGAGGGATGAGAGGGAGGGAGATTGGGATTAAGAAAGGAGAGTAGACGAGTGTGGGAAGGGAATGGAGAGAAGGGCAAGGGAGGAGATGGGGGGGGGGGGGGTGGCGGGGGAGGCAGCCGTTGTCAGGCAGTTCTATCGTAAAATGTTTCTCTTCTGCCACATTTGTTGAGTTAATGTAGAGATGTGTTGGAGGTGGAGGGATGTGTTGAAGATACAGTTGGAGAGATGTGATGGAGGGAGGGGTGGAGGGATGTGTTGAAGGTAGAGGTGGAGGGATGTGTTGAAGGGAGGGATGGAGGGATGTGTTGGAGGGAGGGATGGAAGGATGTGTTGTAAGGAGGGGTGGGGAGATATGTAGGAGATAATGATGGAGAGATATAATGTAAGAAAGATGTGTTAGATGTTCTCTCCTTCTCCCCCCTTTTCCATTCCCCTCTTTTCCTTTTATATTTTCTACCTTTCCATCTTTTTCTCCTCCCTTTCTTTCTCCATCTCTTCCCCTATTCTCCATCTCTCCTCTTCCTCTTTTCTCCATCGCATTTTTCCTCTTCTTGTGTTTTTTCTCATTTTTTTTTACTCCTTTCCTTCTTCCCTTATTATCTTCTTCCATTCTAACTCCCTTTATTCCCTCCCTTACCTTCCCTCCTTCTCCTGTTCCTCCTTCCTCTCTTCTCTCCTCTCCCACGTTTCCTTCTATCCCTTCTCCTATTCTCGTCTCTCCTTCCTTCCTTCCCTCCCTCACCTCTTCTTCCCTTCCCTAAAGCACCAGATTGTCGAGAGAGAGAGAGAGAGAGAGAGAGAGAGAGAGGCTATTATTGCCGCCACTCACCCTCTCTAAACTTGAAGACGGAGAGAAAAAAAAATTGTTTTGTGAAATCTTTTAGATATGAGAGAGAGACGGGGAAGGGGTGAGAGAGAGAGAGAGGGAGGGGGATAAGAAAGAGAGAGGGAGGGGGATGAGAGAGGGAGAGGGAAGAGAGAAGGAGAGGGATAAGAAAGACAGGGTACATAGCTGATGCTAGGTAGTGTTTGAGAAATATGCTTGAATGTGTATGTGTATTTGTATACGACTTTATGTATGCATTTGTTTGTGTGTTTATAGATTTGTATGTAAATGTGTATATAATGCACTTTTGTATGTGTAATTTGAATGTATGTATGTATGTATGTATGTATGTACGTACGAAAATGGAAAAAGAATCATGAATAATTTACCATTATAATTATTCTCTTACTGACCCATTTAAACGAAGTCACAGCAAGAGCCGCCAGCCCAGTAAGTGTCGTAAATAAAGGCCTTTCTCTTAAGCCAGTTTTATAATTATAAGTATTATGGTGATTAATGTGGTCCAAGTAGCCAATTAGAACGTCGTAACTAATTCAAGGAAGAGTTCTGGTTGGCTCGTTGTGGTAATGGATCGTCTTGGTCAAATGTTAAAAGGAAGTTCACACTTTATATTCTGTTTTGTCTCTCTCTCTCTCTCTCTCTCTCTCTCTCTCTTATATTGAGAAAGATTTTTAAGAGTACGTCATAAAATACAGACAGATAGACAGACAGACAGACAGACAACAGATATGAACAGGTGTACCGATACCTGTTTATGAAGTAAGTCCGTTTTGTAAGTCCGTTTTATAAGTTCATTTTATAAGTCTGTTCCGTAAGTCTGTTTTATAAGTCCATTTTTTAAGTCGGTTCTGTAATTAAATAAAACTTTACATGTAGCTAAAATTTTTATAAGTAAGTCAGTTTTAAAGATAAATTATATAGGGTGTCCATAAATACTTTAATCAGGGTTGTAATCATTTATGGACACCAACTTGGACACCAACTTGGACACCTACTTGGACATCTCAACCAATAGCTCCCCATATTAACACCAAAATCTTCTTCCTTAGTTTCCTCGTCGCTCTTTCATCACACAAAATATCGCGTCTGTGAGCATTAAAATCATTCTAGTTTGTGTTTTATTGAGAAGTAGAAATTGTGTAGTGAAGATGTAAAGTGAATATGATTTTGTAGTCGTATCCCTTGTGGTTTTAGAGAGAGAGAGAGAGAATAATGTTCGATTCGTATAGTGGAAATGGCTTCGTGTTATTTGTTTGATATTACTTATGAACTAAAAGCTTTTCTGGAAACTAGCTTAACACACACACACACACTCTCTCTCTCTCTCTCTCTCTCTCTCTCTCTCTCTCTCTCTCTCTCTCTCATTGCCTGCAGTCGTCACAAGAACAGTCAACACTCTGGCGGCGTGTCTCGTCGTTAAGAAAAATCTGGAGATCTGTTAAAACATCTCCAACACACATTTCCCAGCCTACCATATCCAGGTTTTGGACATTACACGTTTCCGTCGATTCAGCTGATTCATTTAAAGGCATTTGGAGTCGGGGATCTCTTGAATTGAGAAACGTGACTGTCTGTCTGTGTGTGTGTGTGTGTGTGTGTGTGTGTGTGTGTGTGTCCCAGGCAGCTAATGTAAACAAAACAACGGAACAATGACAAGGCGAGACAGCGGCCAGATGTGTAGAAATCTCACATGTTCGTATCTTAAGCTTTCCCTAATCTCGCGAGATAATGATGGCGTCGAGAGTTCACTGAGACTACCGTAACTATTTTTTATTTTGTTCTATTGTGATATAAGAAAACACTTGAGCTACATTATACAAAGATGGCGTGGAGTTGGCACAGTGACTCTACTTTGGGGAATCCAGACGTGAGACAATGAGACAACATGTAAACAAATAGATTATTATTGCCTCTGTCTTTCCTCGTCTCTCCGGCAGTGTCTCGTTCTTCATCGTCTCTACATCTCTTCAGCTGTCTCAAGAAGCAACTCCTGTAGTCTCTCTCTCTCTCTCTCTCTCTCTCTCTCTCTCTCTCTCTCTCTCTCTCTCTCTCTCTCTCTCTCTCTCTCTCTCTCTCATGCCCCACCCCCTCCTTGACTGATGCGCCATTATTATAATTATTATTAACCTTAATCAGTACAGTGGCCCGTGTGCGCCTCTGAGGACACGTGCAGTATAAGGTACACAGCCAGCCGTATACACCAATACCAGTTTCCGGATAAGAATTATTTTGTACTTCTCTAAGAAACTCTATGATGAAAAGAAAAAGTAAAGACCACAACATTTCAACCTAACCTAACCTAACCTGGACCCGTGTATAGTTAATATTCTGCATATTTATTTTTTTCTCTACGGAATTTCCAGTTAAGGGTAAAAGCCCATATCCCAGATTCCCAGTGATTCGTGAGGTAATTTTGTTTTTCGTATGAATTGTACACTTTTTATTCTTGTAAATGTATTTCTAGTATCTACAGAGTCACAGTGGAATCCCGACGCCATAACTTCAGTGAGTCAGTCAGATACATTTTAAAATCTCCAGTTGGGGTGAAAAAATTTACTTAAGACCCTTTAAAAATATGTCACCATCGTGTTATAAGTGAGTCAGTCCTTTCACCCCACAGTTAAGGGAAGAGATTTAACGTAAGACCTTCTGAAACTGTGAGGTACCGGGTGTGTGTATGTTCATAAACAGGTTTGGAGTGATGGTCACCAGAGGTCCGGATGTTATGACTGTGTGTGTGTGTGTGTGTGTGTCGTATACCTGCGTACATCAACATCCACGCAAACATCCCAACAGCAACACATAAAACTGTACATCACAACACACTTAAGAATACACCTCATATGTGTATTCAGCCTTCACATGTGGACTTGCTTCTACACATATGTTGCTAAGTCTTTGTCCTCCACACTCGAGCCGACACTACATGACACACGCCTGTATCCACACACCCGCCATGTGTCTCCCTGTTTGGCTGGTGTATTTGTGTGTTCTTGTGTGTTTATGTGTTTTTGTAACTGAGGCGGAACAAGAGTTGGGGATTTTGTGAGGGTTTTGTTGTGTGTCACGTCAGAGGTGGAGGTGGAGACCGGGTCATGTGGCGAGACTTAGACTGAGAAGAGTGAGGGAGGGATAGAGTGAGGTGGGAGAGAGTGTGGGGGTAGGGAAGAGTGGGGGTGGATAGAAAGAGAGGTTAGTAGATAGAGGATAGGTGGAGAGACTGGAGAGAGAGAGAGAAAAGGGGAGAGGAGTTAGAGGTTGGTAGGTAAGGGACAGAGAGAGAGAGAGACTGGGGGTGGAGAGAGAGGAATGTAGATTAGAGAAAGAGAGATAAAGAGTGGATGGGATGTAGAAAGAGAATGAGACAGAAGCGTAAAGAATGAGTGAGGTAGAAAACAGGTTGGAGAAGAAAAAACGCATTTGATTACATTCGAGTTTCAATGCAATTTGGATGCCGTGTCACTGAACTAGGTGTAAAAGTCAACACACGAAGTCGTAAGAGAAATCTGCCTCCACGACACCAAGTTACGAGAAATCCTAAGATCCCACGAACCTCTGAGAATCCGCCTTTTATACAAGTTAATTGAAGCAGGTGGATACGTTTCCAAATCACCAGTTACTAAGATTTTTTCCGCGAAACCTTTGAAAAAAATCCAGGTCGTAGCTCTGTTACAATTGCATGTCTTTTGTCCCCCCGCTCTTGCAAATACTTGTTGAGTTCGGTGTTGCATGTCTGTCTTTCTGTCTATCCGTCTGTCTCGACTCGTCTAGACCTCCCCAGTCGTCGTGTCGTTCGCGTGCGGAGGAGTCGCCTTTGGATTATATCACTGTTCGCGTGCGTCTTGGATTACTCCGGATTGTCAGAGTCCATTACCAGGCGGAACATGGCATGACGTTATTCTCTCTCTCTCTCTCTCTCTCTCTCTCTCTCTCTCTCGTCTCACTTGTTCCAATGTTATCTCCTCGTATCTTTCTCTCGGTGCTCTCTCCTCGTTTCTCAGTTAAAGAGATATCATAAGGCTGTATGAGTATCTGTAGAAAGGTCTTGTCACGAGCTGTCTCTCAAACGTCTCTCTTGCTTGATCTCTCTGTGCGATATGAGATCCCAGGTGGTACGTATATACTGTATATAAGTCTGGGTTGAGAACTGTCTCTCAAACGTCTCCCGTCCGTGCTGGTCTTGTCACCTGGAAAATTCTCTTCTTGAAACTGTTTGTTGGGTGTCTCTCTCTGTCTCTCCTTCACGAGTACTTGGTTGTTGTTGTTGGCGCGAGATCTTAAGAGATATGAAGGACTTGTTTTTGAGCTGTCTCTCAGGTGTCAGTGGTTCGTGCCGTCGCTGTCTCGTGGAAAACTCTTCTTGGAATAGTCTCTCTGTCTCTCTCTGTCTCTATAAGGATATCATCTTAAACTAGTCTATCTCCGCCACTGTATAAATCCCATCCTGCTCCACTATGGTGTGAGTGAGTGAGTCAGTCAGTCATATATAGAGCTGGTAACGCACCTGAAAAAGGACTGGCTGTGCTTCGTGAATGATTGGTATATATAGCGGCCATCTCGGTAATATATATATATATAGCAAAGATCTTTATAAGTTAAATACAGAACATATATCAAAATTATATGCTTCTTCACTGACTGACTGACTTGACTTACCGACTGACTTTCTGAGTGACTGACTGAATATCTAGCTGACTGACTTATTAACTAAATGACTGACTGAATGACTGTCTCTGAATGACAAACTGGCAATATATTTTTACACTTAGGCTTCAATCCTTTATCTGTCTTATTTATTTCTCGTAACAATTTTCATGTTTATTAATTATTATATCTTCTAGACCAGGGGTTCTCAACCAGGGGGGAATTTCCCCCCTCAGGTTTTCAGGCAGACAATCTTGGGAAGGAGGGGGGAATGGCATTAGGAACCTTGAGTATAGAGACAGGTTAAAGCATCTTAATTTGCACTCCCTTGAGAGACGTAGAGCGAGAGGCGACCTGATAGAGGTGTATAAGTGGAAGGCAGGGCTAAACAAAGGGGACATTACAAAGGTACTCAAATTATCCAACCAGCAGCGAACTCGTAACAATGGTTTTAAATTAGACAAATTTAGATTTAGGCGTGAAATAGGTAAACATTGGTTTGGAAACAGAGTAGTGGATGAATGGAACAAGTTACCAAATATCATCATTAACTCGAATACGCTGAATTGCTTCAAACATAGGTTGGATGCTCATATGAGCAATAGGGGTTGGGTGTAAACGGGACTGCCCAGTATGGGCCAATAGGCCCGCTGCAGTTTCCTCCATTCTTATGTTCTTATGTTCTTATGACATTCTGACATATGGTGAAAGGGGTGCATGGGGCAAACAAGGTTGAGAACCACTGTTCTAGACCTATTAAATATTATTTATATACACCTGTGTTTATATATGTGTTTATGTATTAAATGATTTATATTACTAAGTGTTGATGGTTTAATTAGATTCAATATTCCATCTGAATTTACATGATTCTTAAATTAAAATAAAACTAGAATACCAGAACCATAGGATGGCCTTAACGACTTCAGCTAACGACCATTACCGAGCCATCACTGAATGCCCTTCAAGAATGACGGTAATTTGGGAATGTGGTGGTGTCGTTCATCTTAACTATTCTCCCATACCAATAGTTCCCCTCATACCCCCCATCATTCCTGTCACCCCTCATTTCGTCATTACCTCACCCCATCATTCCCCTCACCCCCATCGTTCCCCTCACCCCCCATCATTCCCCTCACCCCATCGTTCCCCTCACCCCCATCATTCCCATCACCCCCATCATTCCCCTCACCCCCATCATTCCCTTCACCCCCATCATTCCCCTCACCCCCATCGTTCCCCACACCCCCATCATTCCCCTCACCCTCATCATTCCCCTCACCCCCATCATTCCCCTCACCCCCATCATTCCCCTCACCCCCATCATTCTCCTCACCCACATCATGCCCCTCACCCACATCATGCCCCTCACCCCCATCATTCCCCTCACCCCCAATATTCCCCTCACCCCCATCATTCCCCTCAACCCCCATCATTCCCCTCACCCACATCATTCCCCTCACCCCCATCATTCCCCTTACCCCCATCATTCCCCTCACCCCCATCATTCCCCTCACCCCCATCATGCCCCTCACCCACATCATGCCCCTCACCCACATCATTCCCCTCACCCCCATCATTCCCCTCACCCCCATCATTCCCCTCAACCCCCATCATTCCCCTCACCCCCATCATTCCCCTCACCCCCATCATTCCCCTCACCCCCATCATTCCCCTCACCCCCATCATTCCCCTCACCCACATCATTCCCACCACCTCGTCATTCCCCTCATCACCCCTCCTCCATACCTGTCTCCTTATCATTCCTCTATCAATCACATTCCATTATTCTATCTACCCCACTTAACCCTTCCTTTATTTCCTTCTTTTTTTATTCCTTCCTTATCCTTATTCCTTATTCTCTCTCCCCTAATCTTCTTTATCTTTCTCTAATTCCTTATTTTCTCCTGATTTATCCTTCCCTTCCTCTATTCCTCATTCTCTCAATTCTGTCTTGTTCTTTCATTTACGGTACCTCCTCCTTTCCCCTCCACCTGTCTCATCATTCCTCCTTTCTCTTCCCACTGTCAACTGTCACTTTCTTTCTCTTCCCACTGTCACTTTCTTTTTCTTCCTACTGTCACTTTCTCCTACTGTCACACCTTTCTCTTCCCACTGTCACTTTCTTTATCTTCCTACTGTCACTTTCTTTCTCTTCCTACTGTCACTTTCTCTTCCTACTGTTACCTTCTTTCTCTTCCTACGGTCACTTTCCACCTTTATCATCCCTTCCTGTGTAATTCCATTTTCCGAGTTCTCCTAATCTCTCTCTCTCTCTCAAATTTGATTTACATATTCTACTCAACTTAACGTCAGGAAGGTCACCAACTGCCTCCTCCTCCTCCTCCTCCTCCTCCTCAGGTTCCAGGTGAGGAAGGGCATGACTAGCTGTTAATCCATCTGGTACGGACAGGTGGTTCGAATAGCTCAAATGAGAGGAAGAGGCAGGTGGTGAGGAGAGGTCGTCCTGATTATTGATTAGACCAGCTGAAATGCACAGGTGATTTCTAAAGGTGACTGGACAGCTGGTTAAGGGAATTGACGGAACAGATGGTTGAGGTAGTTGGTCTCCTCAGATGGTTTGGAGAGTTAATAGGATAGATGGTTCTGTTAATTGGGCAGTACAAGTGATTTTGAGAGTTGATGAAGGGACAGACAGCTGTTTAGATGCCGGAGTTGTTTGAAGGAGACAGTTGAGATGCCGCAGTCGGTTGAGGGAGACAGTTGAGATGTCGCAGTTGGTTGAGGGAGACAGTTGAGATGCCGCAGTCGGTTGAGGGAGACAGTTGAGATGCCGCAGTTGGTTGAGGGAGACAGTTGAGATGCCGCAGTCGGTTGAGGGAGACAGTTGAGATGCCGCAGTCGGTTGAGGGAGACAGTTGAGATGCCGCAGTTGGTTGAGGGAGACAGTTGAGATGCCGCAGTCGGTTGAGGGAGACAGTTGAGATGTCGCAGTTGGTTGAGGGAGACAGTTGAGATACCGCAGTTGGTTGAGAGAGACGGATGGTAAGAGGACACAGCTGGAGGCGAGACACAACTGATTGGAAGACGCAGCTGATCGGGAGACAGTTGGTTGAGAGAGACAGCTGGTGCCAGAGGAGGGCATTGGTGATGGTGGGAACAGCTGGGTAGAGGGTGTAGTTACCCTGGCGGATTTTACCTGTCACGGCCAACCACTATCTGGGCGAGGGATCTGGGAGGGTAGTCCACATGATGGCGACCCACATTATGGCAACCCACACGATGGCACAACCCACATTATGGCAACCTACACGATGTTGGCCTTTGCTTTGGAACGTTCAGCAGCTCACACAGTATGGCAACCTATATTTATGGCAACTCACATGGTATGGTAATATACATAACGAAGAAGTCAACAATGAACACAACGAGGAAGACAATGAAGAACACGACGAAAAGGACAACAATGAACACGACGATAATGAAGAACACGACGAAGAAGACAACAATGAACATAACGAAGAAGACAATGAAGAACACGACGAAAAGGACAACAATGAACACGACGAACAAGACAACAATGAACACGACAAACAAGACAACAATGAACACGACGAACAAGACAACAATGAACACGACGAACAAGACAACAATGAACACGACGAACAAGACAACAATGAACACGACGGAGAAGACAATGAAGAACACGACGGAGAAGACAATGAAGAACACGACGAAGAAGACAATGAAGAACACGACGAAGAAGACAATGAAGAACACGACGAAGAAAACAATGAAGAACACGACGAAAAGGACAACAATGAACACAACGAAGAAGATAATGAAGAACACGACGAAGAAGACAACGAAGAACACGACGAAGAAGACAATGAAGAACACGACGAAGAGGACAACAATGAACACGACGAAGAAGACAACGAAGAACACGACGAAGAAGACAACGAAGAACACGACGAGGTAGACAACAATGAACACGACGAAGAAGACAACGAAGAACACGACGAAGAGAAGAGGAGGGAGGAAGAAATGTACAAAAACATTTTACCGATGTTTATCATGTGGGTGGACGTACACTTAGGAGGTGGGTGAAGGGAGGGGGGGAGGGGGTAGGGCGTGAAGGGAGGGGGAAGGGGGTAGGGTGTGAAGCGCGTGGGGGGTGAGGAGGTGGGGCAAGAAGGGAGTGGGTGGAGGGAGGGGGTAGGGCGTGAAGGGAGGGGGGAGGGGCGTAGGGCGTGAAGGGAGGGGGAGGGGGAAGGGCGCGAAGAGCGTGGGGGGGGGTGAGGAGGTGGGGCAAGAAGGGAGTGGTTGGAGGGAGGGGGTGGGGAGAAGGTGAAGGTGAAGGAGGAGGGGAGTAGGTGAAGGGCGGGGAGGGGAGGTAGGGCGTGAAGGGAGTGGGTGGAGGGAGGAAGAAGGGGAGCGTAAATTAGAGGGCACGAGAGGAGGGCGTACATAGTTGGTCAGACTATTTAACTAAGGGGTGGTCAGGTCACGTCAGGTCAGGTCAGTGTCAGGTTAGGTCAGGTCAGGTTAGGTTAGGCCAGGTCAGGTTACGTTACATTGCGTTAGGTCAAGTCAGGTTAAGTCAGGTCACGTTAGGTCAGGTCAGGGTAGGTTAGGTTAGGTTAGGTTTAGCTAAAAGTATTTAACCCTCTCTAAATATCTACTCTGGAATCTCAGATGCAATGAAGAGTTAACTAATGAGTCTTAATTAAAGGCTGTCTCGTAGGGCCTCTTTCTTATTATCTTATGTCCCCGAGGCTATAATAGGGCGGGGGCATGTAGTGACCGGTGTGTGAGGGTCTTCTCTGTCTGTCCGTCTGGTCTGTCTGTCTGTCTGTCTAAATCGCAAGTTTGTTAAGAAAAATCGCCTCAGCCACCAATTATTATCAATGAAATTTCACGTCACTTGGCACTAATGGTGTTTGTGGATAGGTGTACGTATGTCCGTCCGTCCATCCGTCAGTTTGTTCGTCCTTCCGTCCATCCACCCGTCCATCCCATCTATAGGGCCGAGGAAAATGTCATCTTTGGCTGATTCTTTTATCCCTTGGGAGAAAGGAGGAGGGGGGGGGGTGAAGAAGGGAGAAGGGAAGAGGAAAGAAGAGAAGAAGAATCAACGAGGAGATTGGAAGAGGAAGAAATGGAAGGAGTAAATGAGAAGTGGAAAAGAGTGTAAAAAAAAGGAGAAAACCGAAGGAGGATTTAGGGGTAGAAGGAGGAATGAATAGGGAGGAGGAGAATGAGAGGAGAAAGATAAAGGAGAGGGGTGTACAAGGAGGGAAAGAAGCACCAGGTTCCCTCACCCCTCGTCCAACCTTCCCTCCCAGAAGTCCAATCTCCTTCAACTTATTGTATCTTGAACTATGTAATTACTACATTGAATCAGGTGTGCTTGAGGACATTCTTGCTGTTTATCCCAAGTTTGCTAGCCCACACTGATTAGTCTTCAATTAGAATATGACTCCAATGTATGTGATCCACTGACCTATATATATGAACCTCTGTCCTACGTGGCAGTGAGAAGTGATACCACCCTCAGTGTCAAGACCTGACTGAATTACTCAGAATAGGCAAACTGTACTACAAGCTCTGCCAATAAATTTGTTTAATTAAAACTTCAACTATTCCCTCCTTATTTTACCTCCCTTAGTATCACCTTCTCTCTCTTTCTCTTCCTCCTCCTCTTTCTTCTTCTATTTTCCCTTCCATTACTCATCACCCCTTCCATCTTCAGTTCCCTCCTCTCCCATCCCATCAGCTTCCCTCTTCCACCCCATTAATTCCCCTCCCCCTCTCTTGCTTTCGGCCTTTCTCCCTCCCTCTTTCCCTCCCTCCCTCCCTCCCTCCCTCCCCTCCCTCCTTCCTTCCCTCCCTCCCTCCCTCCCTCCCTCTCTCCTTCCCTCCATCTTCAAGTTCCCTCCTCCCTCTTCCAGACCCCCCTTCCCCACGTCGCCAACTCCCCCCTCCCCCACATCACCACCTCTTCTCCCCCTACGTCACCACCTCCCCTCCCCTCACCAGCGAGTAATTGACAGCAGACCATTAACTAGGGGGAAGATCACCTCGATAACTTGACTGTCCACTGTGACGTTTCTCCCAATTTACTCCCCATTACCACTAGCAGTTTCCTCTCTCTCTCTCTCTCTCTCTCTCTCTCTCTCTCTCTCTCTCTCTCTCTCCCCCTCCTCACTTCTCTCTCTCTCTCTCCTCCGCTCTCCTCTCCCTCCCTCTCTCTCCTTCATATTTCTTTCACTTCTTCCTCCCTCTTCTTCCTCTTCCTTCTTGACAGCTCTCCTCCTCCTCCTCCTCCTCCTCCTCCTCCTCCTCCTCCTCCTCCTCCTACCTACCTCCTCTCCTTTCCCCCTTTCATTTCCCCTCTTCCATCTCGACATCCTTCCCTCTTTCGTGTCATTTATTAATCTTTTCCTTATTTCTCCTTTTGTTATCTACTCTTCTCCTTGTCCTTTTTATCCCCTCTTCATCCGCCCCTTCCCTTCTCTCTCTCCATCCACCTTCTCCTCTCTGCTAATCCTCTTCACCTCTCTAATCCTTATTCGTTCTTCCTCTCCTTTATCCATCGCTATTTCCTTCTTATGTTTTCCTTCTCATTCCTCTTCTGCGCCTTTTCTTCCATTTTCTCTTCACTCCTCTCGTTTCTCTTTTTTCCTTTAATTACCATTTCCTCCTCCCAATTTCTTCCTCTTGTCCTTCTCTGCCTTTCCTTCATATCCCTCCCTCCCTCCCTCCCTCCCTCCCTTTCTTCATCCCTCTTTCTTTCTTCCCCCTCCCTCTTTTTCCTTCTTTCCCTCCTTTACCGTATTTCTCCCTCCTTCCTTACTTTCTCTCATATCTACCTATCCCTTTATCTTCTTCCCATTTTTCAAGGTTCCAATTTTCCCTTTTCTTCCCTCCCTCTTTTCTACCTCCCCCTTCCATCCCAACCTCCTTCCCTCCCTCCCAACATATCTCCCAATCTCCCTCCCTTTCTCCTCCCTCCCTATCCCCCCCCTCTCTCTCTCTCCTTCCTAACCTCTCCTATTTTCTCCCTCCCTTCCTACCCCCTTCCCTCCCTCATCCTGTCCGCCCCTCACCTCATTCATCTTCCTCCCTAACTTCTCTTCTCTGCTTTGTCTCAATTACTTCCTCGTTCTCTCCCCACCTCTAAATATTCCCCAGGACCCACCCTAACCCACCTCCTCCCAGAACCCACCCAAACACCCCTTCCCCCAGGACCCACCCTAACACCCCTCCTCCAGGACCCACCCTAACACCATCCCCCAGGACCCACCCACCTATTCATAGTATCCACTCCTCTGCCTATAAGACCCACCCACCGAAACACCCATCCACAGTATGCACCCACCCACGCCCCCCCCCCCCCCATTAAAAGGCCTAAAACAAAGTCCAAGGGACCATAGAAAAGTCCAATGGCTCTAACAAAGTCCCAATGGTCCCTAACAAAGTCCCAATGGTCTCTAACAAAGTCCTACGAACCACAACAACGTCCAAGGGCCCCTAATAACGTCCAATTGTCCCGTACAAAGTCCCAATGGCCCTAACAAAGTCCAAGAGGCCATAATTGTGAATGGTAACAAAGAGAGAAAAAAAAAGGTGATTATCGAACTCGTCTGAGATCTTGTTATGATACACAGTCCTCAGTTTGGTTCTAATTCATCACTATTTGTCCCGGCTATTGTGTTCAGAAGAGAAGGGGTCACGATTGAATAGATAATAAGATGTATAGATTAAAAAAGGCGGTCGTAACCCTCTGACACCAACTAACCATCGCTGCTATTCACCATCAGCTACCACTTACAGCCTGACCCCTCCCCTCTTAGTCACTAGCGACCCCACACCACGGGTTCGATTCCCGGGCAGGTGGAAGTTGTTTGGATATACTTCCTAGCCCCCATTAGTCCCTGTTCACCTAGCAGTAAAGTAGGTACCTGTTGTAAGTCGAAAGTTGCGAATTTGTATTCAGGGAGTTGTTGGAGCTTCCAATAACTTGATGACACAAACCATTGACTCTTCAGGCTTCTACGCCCTTGACTCATGAGACATAAAGGCAAGCATGAACTTAGCATGCTTCCCTGTTGGGCGCTGTAAACGCTTCTGCGCTTCACCTTACACAAGGATGTAGGGGAGTGCCCAATAAAAAAAAAAAAAAAAAAAAAAAAAAAAACCGTCACTAGCCACCCCCAACCACAGTTACTAGCTACCCCCTACCAGTGTCACTAGCCACCCCACACCACCACCCACCACCAACCCCTACCCGCCGTACGCAGCCGCCCTTCGCCACTATCCGCTGTTCCTCGCCACTTCGCCAGTCGTCGCCACCCACCTCCCTTCCCCTCGCCACTCAACGCCACCCATCGGTAATCCGTCGTTGACAAGATAAACGCCTGAACGACTGTTGGTTAGGAAGACGTTTGTCGCCTCCATAACACTAACGTCGTGGGAGAGGAGAGGAGAGGAAGGGGAACTAAGGAAAGAGGGAGATGGGAAGGAAGGGGATGGATATAACTGGGAGGGAAGATATTGGGAAGGAGGGAAGGAAGGAAGTTAAGGTTTGAAGGGTTGAGAAAACTCAAAGTGAGGGAAGGAGGGAGTGAGGGGGAGATAGTGAAGGGTCAAAGGGTGGGAGGGAAGAAAGGAAGGGAGGGATGGAAGTGGGTGTTTGATTGGAATGAAATAGGTCGAAAGGCGAGTCAGTATAGATAGTGGTCAGCAACTTATGTGTGGCGGCTGATAGAGAGATGGTGGGAGATGGGGAGATGCTGAGGAGGTAGGGAGCTAAGGTGGTGGGATGGGGAGGATGTGCGGAGAGAGTAAAGATGTAGGGAGTATAGGGGAGTGGAAATGTAAAGGGGATATGGGGAGAATATGAGGTAGAAAATGAAGACGTATTGACTTACACACACCCCCCCTCCACCCACCCCCCCCCCCCCACCCCCCCCCCCCCCCCACCCACCCACCCACCCCCACCCACCCACTCAAGGAATAATATTAATTAAAAACAAGTGTCTCCTTTATGGTGTCTTATGGTAGGGTGAGGCTACAAGGACCCGCCCAGGTAGAACTAATTAACAGGTAATTTTTTTTTTACGTTTTGAATGATTCAGTTGTTGAGATACATAAAAAATACAGCGACTAGATTTATTACAGCAGATGCAATACATAATACAATGGATTTTATAAAGAAGAGTATAGATGTATAATAAAATACAGTAGAGTGGATTAGATGCACTGTATATAATAGCTACAATACAATACATACAACAGATGCAATAGATGGAACAGAAATAATTTATACACTTGATAGATCAGGTAAAATAGATGGTGTGAACAAGATACAACACGTATTATTATTTGTCTTAGTGATACAGAGATACAGTCATTTAATTCTGTATTTTTTGTTTGTAATATTTCTGATCTGTAATTTTCATTGTTATGTCTTAGTTATTAATTAAGGGATTTTTTTGGGTTTTACGACTAATACCACTACCACCATCATCCCACTACCACCACCACTATAAACTACCACCACCACCATCATCCCACTACCACTACCACCATCATCCCACTACCACTACCACCATCATCCCACTACCACCATCATCCCACTACCACCACCATCATCATCCCACTACCACCACCATCATCCCACTACCACTACCACTTCCACCATCATCCCACTACCACTACCACCATCATCCCACTACCACTACCACCATCATCCCACTACCACTACCACCATCATCCCACTACCACTACCACCATCATCCCACTACCACTACCACCACCACCACCATAAACTACCACCACCACCATCATCCCACTACCACCACCACCACCATAAACTACCACCACCACCACTATAAACTACCACCATCACTACCACCATCACTACCACCATCACTACCACCATCACCAACACTGCCACCAACGCCAACTACAGCATTACCACCACTACCACCACCACCATCATTACTACCACTATTACCACCACTACCACCACCAACAGTTATTGCATAAGGGTAATATATTGTATTAAGTTATTCAGGTGGATGTACTGTAGACAATTTAGCTTCATCCATTGTTGTAATCCACTCTACTGTAAGACACTTCATTGTGTATTATTGCCAAGTATTTAATTAAGACCAGCATATATATACACGCCGAGCTGCCTCAAACAAACTCGTATTTAGCTGAATTGGGTTAGGTTAGGTTGGGTTAGGTTAGGTTGGGTTGGGTTGGGTTAGGTTGGGTTGGGTTGGGTTGGGTTGGGTTGGGTTAGGTTAGGTTAGGTTAGGTTGGGTTGGGTTGGGTTAGGTTAGGTTGGGTTAGGTCCGGTTAGGCTTGGCTGGACTGGGCTAGGTTAGGTTAGGTAAAAGTTAGGTTAGGTTAGGTTAGGTAAAGGTTAGGTTAGGTTAGGTTAGGTTAGGTTAGAACTTGTTAGGTTCGAATGGGTAATGTTTGGTAGTTTTGGTTAGGTTAGGTTACCACAAGATAGGTAAGGTAAGGTAAGGTTAAGCTAGGTTAGGATAAGTGATTTTGAGTTTGTTAGGTTAGGTTGGATTGGGTCAGGTCAGCTTATGGTACAATGAATTTGTTATTTTAGTTCAGGTTAGGTTAGGTTCGGGTCAGGTCAGGTCAGGTCAGGTCGGTTAGGTTAAATTAGACTTTTTGGGGGGGTTGTAAATGATACCCTGTCTTGACTTATAAGTATGCAATCAACTAAGTGTAAAACTAAATAAATTAATACTTCCATAATGAGTATAATCCTCACATTATATAACCTAAATATGCTGTACTGTGTGTATGATTAAACTGAAGTGTCTCTCCTAAATACAGCATACGTGTCACTGGTTGAGGGAGATGTAGAAATGTTTACTAAATGCTTATAAATTTACAACTTTGTGTGTGTGTGTGTGTGTGTGTGTAATAATAATAATAATAATTAACGGTTTATTGAAGGAGCTTGGCAGCCAGAAGGCTGAAAATATACAGTTACATATTTGGGGAATGGGTTACGAATTACAAATAATATACAAGTAACATAAGTGACACAAATAAGACATATAATAACTTAGATGGGGAAAAGCTCAAACTACAGTTCATTTCAACATAGTGACAGTGTTACAGTATTACAAGTTGTTGATAATTTTTACAATGGTTGGGACTGGGCTGTTCTTATAGCGATCAGTTCGTGCACGTATGGGCTGGATGCGGTTGTGGTGTCGAACAGCAATTCTCGGACAAGGGATCTCAGGTGGTAGTAGGAGCCGGTGTCGGGGATGGTGTAGAAGCTTCTTACCAAATTTGCAGATGAAGTCGTGGTGATGGTCAGTGAGAGTCGAAAGGGTCAGTGTGTTGAGCGCTTCTTGATATGTGGAGTAGGAGGGGGAGAGAATAATCTTGCATGCCCTCTTTTGTACTTTTTCTAGGTGTTTACGTTGTGTGGCATTTAGGGAGGAAGACCAGGTGGGGGAGACATAGGTGAGCTTGGGAAGTATGAATGTTGTGTAAACACTGAGGAGCTCGTGTGCAGGAACTCCGAGGGACTTGAGTCGGCGGAGGAGGTGGAGACGGAAACTGGAGGATTTGACAACTTCATTGACGTGTGGTTTCCAATTTAGTTTGTTGTCTATGGTGACGCCGAGGAGCTTCGTGGAATCTACAACCTGGAGTGTGTTCGGACCTAGAGTAATGGAAGGAGGTGGGACAATGTCGGAGGAGAGGTTGATGTGCATAACCATGGTCTTGGTATGGTTGATGGTGACATGGTTGTTGGTGGCCCAGTTTTGGAGACTGTTCAATAAATCCTAAAGGGCGGTATAGTTGGGAGCAGAATTGTTGACGCTGATCCCAATGGTGGAGTCGTCGACATATTTCCAGCGAGCAGGGGTTTCTCTTAGGGCATCATTGATGTGTGTGTATGTGTATGTGTGTGTGTGTGTGTGTGTAATGTTATGGAAAATATTATACAGTAAACACTCATTTCCTTTATTAACACTGTTATTATACCAACCAATTATAGTATTAACTGTACAAGCAATTACCTCCACTCCTGCATCTGAGCCAAATTTCCTGGCCGGCATCTCGACTGAACCAATTAAATATCCAATTTACTGAATGTGATTTTAGTCATCCCATCCTATTACAGATCGTATTTACACTCCTTAATATATAACCACCACCACCACCACCACCACCCTATTTCATAACCAATTTACTTTACAGGAGTCCGCCCTATTAAATGACCAGCCAATTACATCCTCAATTACTGTATTATGGCCTCTCCCTCCTATTTACTTATCTATTCCATCTATTACCCATTTATTACGTCTTCTCTCCCCGCGGAATGTCGTAAAAGTCTTGGTAAATGAGAGATCGGGTTCTCAATAGCTACCATACGTTAATTATGTGTCCCTAATAACGTATCTCAGCTCTTAAGGCCAAGGTCTGTGGATAACACGGCCTTAGAAATCAGGGTCTTTTGATAGCTAGGCCTTAGAAATCAGGGTCTCTTGATAACTAGGCCTTAGAAATCAGGGTCTTTTGATAGCTAGGCCTTAGAAATCAGGGTCGTTTGATAGCTAGGCCTTAGAAATCAGGGTCTTTTGCTAACTAGGCCTTAGAAATCAGGGTCTTTTGCTAACTAGGCCTTAGAAATCAGGGTCTTTTGATAGCTAGGCCTTAGAAATCAGGGTCTTTTGATAGCTAGGCCTTAGAAATCAGGGTCGTTTGATAGCTAGGCCTTAGAAATCAGGGTCTTTTGCTAACTAGGCCTTAGAAATCAGGGTCTTTTGCTAACTAGGCCTTAGAAATCAGGGTCTCTTGATAACTAGGCCTTAGAAATCAGGGTCTCTTGATAGCTAGGCCTTAGAAATCAGGGTCGTTTGATAACTAGGCCTTAGAAATCAGGGTCTGTGGATAGCGAGGCCTTAGAAATCAGGGTCTTTTGATAGCTAAGCCTTAGAAATCAGGGTCTTTTGATAGCTAGGCCTTAGAAATCAGGGTCGTTTGATAACTAGGCCTTAGAAATCAGGGTCTGTGGATAGCTAGGCCTTAGAAATCAGGTTCTCTTGATAACTAGGCCTTAGAAATCAGGTTCTTTAGTAATCCATAGAATGTTCTGACGTATAATACCATCAGGTCTGTTGCTTATTATTTATTAGTCTTGTCTATAATACAATTGAATTCACTCCTATAATCGTGTTTGGTCTTTGTATGTTGTGTCATTAGAACTGATACTTGCTGTGAGAACGTATAATTTGTATTGGAACATTATAGACGCTGTTAGAAAGTGGCTATGTAATGATATACTGCGTCCCTATAATATTGTTACATTAGTCAGCTATAATAACGTTTTACTTTCAGACGTGTTTTTTTTATTTTAATTTTGCCGCGGACAACAGCTAGTTTATTGTGCACAAAGGGTGTTTATCGGACCCCAGTGGCATTGAGTATTTCCAGGATATTGTTTAGTTCTATATATAGATCGTGGGTTGGAGGGGGGACACCATCAGACCTCACTTCAATAACACTGGCTCATTTGGTGTATAATTGGCATGGTATTGTCCAATCAGAAGCGTAGAAATGGTGTGTAAGCCAGTGATTGGCTTATCGTGCACAGAAAGGTCATTGACGTCCATGATTGGCTACTGGTATGCGAAAATGACGTCGACGCCTGTGATTGGTCTCATCGAGCGGAGATATGACGTCGACACCCATGATTGGCCGTATCGAGCTCAGATAAGCCGTTAACGCCATTGATTGGACTAATCGAGCTCAGAAATGAGGTTTAAGGCTGTGATTGGCTCATCGTCAATACCATTATTTATAGCAAGAGAATGCGTTTCATAAATTGGGTTTTGGTCCCACACGGCGCCCATGATTACTCAATATAGAACTTTAATTGAATAATTAAATGATGAAGTGTTGTTTCATGGAAAATATATATATATATGTATGTATTGGTTGACAGAGGCGGTGGATTATGTTGAATGTCTGTGTATTGCCGTGAGGCTTGTGTTTGTATGAAGGACCGTTTTCATAATTATATATATATATATATATATATATATATATATATATATATATATATATATATATATATATATATATATATATATATGTGTGGGTGTGTGTGTGCTGATAACCACAAGGAAAGAAGAAAACACGAAGCTCCCAAGCGCTTTCGTGTAATTCACATCTTCAGGGGTGAGTACAGACTTAGGAGAAGTACAGAACAAGGTGTATATACCTGTAGTCAGCATATACCTGGATCACGCGCAACAACAGTGATTTACACGAAAGCGCTTGGGAACTTCGTGTTTTCTTCTTTCCTGGTGGTTATCAGCATATACCTAGATCACGCGCACCTACAGTGATTTACTTGCATATATATATATATATATATATATATATATATATATATATATATATATATATATTGCATGCTCGCCTCGCAAGCGAATGGACCCGGGTTCGATCCCCAGGCAGAGTGAAACTATGGGCAAGTTTCTTATACGCCGTTTGCTTCAGTCTACCCAGCAGTAACTGGGAACCTGGATGTTAATCGGTTTGCGGGTCTTATTCCGGGGTAATTGTTACCCAGTGCAGTTGGCGAGTTGTCCGGTCTTCTCGGACTATTCCTTGACACTGGGTCATGCAGCTCGTTAATCAGGGTGTGGTTGTTGTGTTGGCAACAGCTTCTACACCTTAAACAAATTCACGCCTAGGTGGCCCTGGGGCCGGCCATCCTCGAACATGAGGGGCAACCATTATGTGTGTATGTGTGTGTGTTTTTTGGTGCGTCCGTGAGTGCGTGCGTGTTCCTGACATGCAATATTACCACACTAATTTAACTAATTCAATGATATACACATGTGTTTACCTACATGTGGACGTGAAAGGCGGCGTGAGGCACGTACATGTGCATTTAAAGCTGAGTAAACATAGTGACACCATGTAGGTTTATACAAGGCTGTGTCTGTAAGTTACGCGGAGGTCATTCTTGCTTACATACATACATACATACATACATACTGTACATACATACATACGGACGGACGGACGGACGGAAGGACAGACGGACAGAAGTACATACATAAGTACAGTACATAAACATACTCATGGAATGACCCCAACCTAAGTGACCCCCGTCTTCACTCTGAATTCTCGTGGTCTCGACCCCCCCCCCATCCTCTACCCCTGTCACCCTCCACCCCTTCACCCTCCACCTCCTCACCCTCCACCCCTTCACCCTCCACCTCCTCACCCTCCACCCCCTCACCCTCCACCCCCTCACCCTCCACCCCCTCACCGTCCACCCCCTCACCCTCCACCCCTTCACCCTCCACCCCCTCACCCTCCACTCCCTCACCCTCCACCCCCTCACCCTCCACCCCCTCACCCTCCACCCCCTCACCCTCCACCCCCTCACCCTCTACCCCCTCACCTCTACCCCCCCTCTTTCATGTAGGTTTAGTATGTTTGTGGCACCTGTGTCTGGCGGCCTTGTTGATGCTATTGGCTGCTCGTGGGCGTAGAATAATTTATTGACTAACAGAATTGGATTAATTATAATACTAATAATTCGGTTAGAATGTGTTTTGTGGTGGTGGGGATTGTGACAGAGGTTGGGGTGAACGGTGTTGGGGAGGTAGGTGGGGAGGTAGGGTAAAGGAGGAGTGGGGAGGTAGGGTAAAGGAGGAGGAGGGAGGTGTGGGAGGTAGATGATGAGAGAAGAAGTTGATAAGGTGAGGGAGGAGGAAGGTAGGGGAGATGGGGGAGGTGGGGAGGTAGGGGAGATGAGGGAGGTGGGGGAGGAGGGAGGTGATGCAAGTACAATAAGGGAGGGAGGGAGAGAATGAGGTAGGATGAGGGGAGAGGGAGGAGAGGAGAGGAGAGGAGAGGAGAGGAGATTAAGGGAAGGTGCAGCATGTAGGTGTCTCAGGTGAGGACTATTTAATGTATAGCATGTGCGTTTTTGTGTGTGCGTACCTCCTCGCATTCACACACACACACACACACACACACAAGGCACGTAATCCCTCCCACGTACAGAGTATC
Organism: Homarus gammarus; assembly: GCA_958450375.1. NCBI lineage: Eukaryota > Metazoa > Arthropoda > Malacostraca > Decapoda > Nephropidae > Homarus > Homarus gammarus. Next base: position 285,972 of record CAUDMG010002925.1, read on the forward strand.
GCGTCCCCCGCTGGGTGAAGGAGCCGGTCTGGTCATACACATTACTCACAGGTGTATAATTAGTTAATACCTGGGGAGCAGTTTCCTGTATTATGACTTAAAACCTTTTTTCTTTTTTTTCTGGAGGGCGACATTTAGCGTGCGTGAGTGCGTGCCTGCCTGCCTGCCTGCTTTTCTGTTTGCCTGCCTGCTTTTCTGCCTGCTTTTCTGCCTCTCTGTCTGTATGTCTGCTTGTCTATCTGCCTGCTTTCCTGTCTGCTTGCCTGCCTGCCTGCCTGCTTGCCCTTTTGCTTGTCTATCTGCCTGCCTGCCTGCCTGCCTGCCTGCTTGCCTGTTTGCTTGTTCATCTGCTTGCTTGCCTGCCTTATCAGTAAACAGCTTTCAATATTACATTCATCAGGTCAATATCTCTGATCACAATTATTTTTGGTGACCCCATTACCATAAGGTCAGTGGGTCAGGTGCTTGTTATTTAATGTGTATATTGTTTTATGAGAGTCACCCCCCCCTCGCTCCTCTCATCCCGTTTTCTATTGGGTATACTGAAGAAGCGAGACTCGGTCAGTGGGTTTGATATCGAAATAATGTGGTATATAGCATTTACGGTAGTCTATCATGATATATCTAGTGAGTGTTGGGTTAGGTTAGGTTTACGTATGGGTGGTTAGGTTTGCATTAGGTTAGGTTAGGTTAAGTTAGGTTAGGTTAATCTTAAGATGTTGGATCATCAGGTAAGCTCAAATTTATAATCGACATTGAAGTTCCAATAACCTGTTAACCAAGTCACCATAAGTTATTATATCCGTCATAAAATTGTTGCATCGGGATTAAATTTTCACGGTCGAAGCCACGATACCGTACCCGACATTAAGAGGCTAATACCTATCACCAAATTGCCATACCCATCACCAAATTGCCATACCCATCACCAAATTGCCATACCCATCACCAAATTGCCATACCCATCACTAAGTTATCATACTTATCACGAAGTTGGCATACCTATCACGAAGTTGACATACCTATCACTAAGTTGACATACCTATCACCAAGTTGTCATACCTATCACCAAGTTATCATACCTATCACTAAGTTGCCATACCTATCACCAAGTTATCATACCTATCACTAAGTTATCATACCTATCACTAAGTTGCCATACCTATCACCAAGTTATCATACCTATCACTAAGTTGCCATACCTATTACCATGTTGCCATAACCCGACACCAAAGTTGCCGTAAGCTGGGCCAAAGTGGGAGGACCTGAGAGAGTGTTTGGTTCACACGATTAAGCTGGAGCCAAAGTGGGAGGACCAGAGAGAGTGTTTGGTTCACACGATTAAGCTGGGCCAAAGTGGGAGGACCAGAGAGAGTGTTTGGTTCACACGATTAAGCTGGAGCCAAAGTGGGAGGACCAGAGAGAGTGTTTGGTTCACACGATTAAGCTGGGCCAAAGTGGGAGGACCTGAGAGAGTGTTTGGTTCACACGATTAAGCTGGAGCCAATTAATTTAGGGCATCAAGCCTGAGAGACCCGGCCGTCTGTCTTGCTACTGGCCCCCAGACCTGAATATTATTTAAGGGTTAAACATTCCCCTGATGGCACCATTCATCACTCCCATGATTTTATTCCCCGCCACGTTTCACCCACCATCCTAAACATTATTTATTGGAAGGTATTGGCGAAATGTTTAGTGGTGTGTGTGTGTGTGTGTGTGTTTGTCTTTCATGGTTCAGTTACGAGCCTAAAACATGATTTATTTAATTCCAAGGTGTAAAGGATTTAATGTTTATTTTAATGCCTGACACTAAACGTCAACACTGGAGATATGTTTATAGGTCTGACTCTCGGCTCGTGGTTTAGTGTTGAGCTTAAACACAATTTATACGAAAATTTAAGAAATTTATTCCTCTTTCCTCAACTTCATCTAGCGATCTATCAACAATTTATTAAAAAAACGCTTAAAATTTATCTATTGGTTTAGCTTCGAGTAGGAGTCCAATTTATTTGAAAACATTAAAACTTGTCTTAGAAGATATTTAAGGTTTATTGGAAAACATTGAAGGTGTACTAGTAAACATTAAAGAATCATTGGAGTAGGTCAGTGTTTTTTCTTCATTTTATGACTTTAAGCAAAATAAATTAGAAAATAATGGAAATTTATTATAGCTGTGATCTTTTTTCTCACACTAAATATTTATGTTCATGTTAAAATGATCAGAATTTATTTGTTGAGATTAACCCTCGCCACACACCAGCCACTAACCTATAGATCATTTATCACAAACACATTGGAGATTAGTCTGTTGGTCTGTGTTTATCTCCATGGTTCAGTGAATTACATTGACATCTTAAACCCTTTGATAACGATGGCTTAACCCTTTGATAACTATAACATAACCCTTTGAGAATTATGCCAACCCTTTGATAACTATAACATAACCCTTTGAGAATTATGCCAACCCTTTGATAACTATAACATAACCCTTTGAGAATTATGACTTAACCCCTTGAGTACGATGACATAACCCTTGACTTAATCCTTTTGAGTACGATTAGTTAATCCCTGGAGTACGATGACTTAACCTTTTGATAACGATGACTTAAATTCAATGACTAGCATCGTAATGAAAGTGGTCAAGATACCATACTCAATGAATAAACACATTGTACTCTTGGGATTTAAATCATCATACTCAAGGGATTTAAATCATCATACTCAAGGGATTTAAATTATTGTACTCAAGAGTTTAAAGATCATTTATTTATTCAGCTCCTCGTCGATAAAGCACTACTCGTCAACCTAAACAAAATTTGTAAACATTGAAGACTTATTGACCAGTTTGATCGTGTGAACGTTTGGTTTACGAGCATAAATCTCTTCTGGTAACTCTTAAGACACCTTACCTGTCTCTCTAAACTTAATTTATTGGCAAACATTAGATATTATGTAAATTAGTCTTAGGTTATAACACTAAATATAATTTATTAGTGAAGGACTTATTATTCTGTCCCCAGTACATATGAAAGGGGGCGTTTTGATTTGACCCTGTTTTGTCTGTCTGTCTGTTTGCCTGCCTGCCTGTCTGTCTGTCTGTTTGCCTGTCTCTCTGTCTGTCTACTTGTTTCCTCTCTCTCTCTCTCTCTCTCTCTCTCTCTCTCTCTCTCTCTCTCTCTCTCGCTATATATAAACACCTAACTATGAAAATTAATTGGTGTTTTAAATCTTCGAAGAACATTATTTATGATGCACTAATCTGAAGAATTGTTTAGGTCACTGGAATCACAACAGGCCATAAATCTCTCTGTTAATGACTCTATATAGTAGACTGGTGAATGACCTTTACTATTAAAAACCTGACCAGTTGGTGTTAATAATGTATCCCTGAGCTTCAACAACTACTGACTGAGTGAGGTCTTGTGTTGTACATTTACCGAGTCAGTTTTGTTTACACTAGGCAACATTTATGGTTTATGAAGAGTGGTTTAACCTGTGTTTGTTGTTTGTCAGGTGTCGGGAAGGTGTGTTTGTGTTTTGTATATGAAAGTAATGTATTAGTATTGTTGTTGTTGTTGTTATTATTATTTACTACTATAATTTATTACTATTATTGTCCTTCTTCTTCTTCTTGTTGTTCTTGTTCTTGTTCTTGTTCTTGTTCTTCTTTATTATTAAACCCTTACTTGTCACAGAAGGAATAGGAAGACGAATCTCAGGTCTACCATACAGAGGAGGCGTGGGGTGAAGGTTCTTGTGATGTTCTTATTGTCTGTAGAACCCGGGATCGATACTCAACGATTGGGCATCTAGCACAAGTTGTTCGGCTTACACGCTGTTGTGATGAACGGTGACTGGTCAAATGGGCCATGGCCTTCCCTGGTTCTAAGTCTTGCTGGCTCCTAACCTAACAGTACCATTAGGGCCGAGTCATATTAGGACCCAGTCTTCACCTAAGGACTAGGGACCTTAGGTGAAGTCTTTTGTGATGAGCCCTAGTTCTAATGATTAGGTGGGGTTAGCGCATGTAAGGTTAGGTGAGGTTATTGGTTAGGTTAGGTTATTGGTTAGCTTAGGTTAGGTGAGGTTATTGGTTAGGTCAGGTTAGACTTAACTAAGACATAAGATAACTGTTGATATCTGTGTGTGTAGTTATACAAGAGGGGTTATATTTCTTGCTGTAAGCGAGAAGTAATGTTATAAGACTGTTGTTGTGTTGGCAGAGTCTGATACATGCTGGTGCTTTGAGAACATAGTGTTGTCAGAGATGGTGGGAGATAACTGGTGGCAGGTGGTATATTTAAGGCACCAGGCGGGCCCCTTCATGCTCAAGAGATATGTTATCTTTGTACTCACCATTAAAATCTATGCCTCTGTGATGGGACGCTGTGTTTACTGTATATGTTGACTGAAGTATAGATTATCATTATTATTATTATTATTATTATTATTATTATTATTATCGATGTTGGTGTTATTATTATTATTATTAGCATTATTATTATTATTGTTATTATTAGTAAATCTTAAAGATAGTAAGGCCTGAAAATCCGGTTATCCATATGCCTGCCTGATTGACCTTCCAGAATTTGAAGCCCAGAGCCCAGTATATATATATATAAGACTATATCATTCTATAATACTTCTGAATAATAAGACCTCAGCTCGGGTCTACTCTCTTTTATAATACTATACTCCTCATCATCCCTAAATACTTTCTGGACCATTAGAGCTAATTATTCCCTAATTATTTCAACCCGGGACAAATTAATCCACGCGCTGAATAACTCCCGCAGTCAATTTTCGAGCGATGGTTCGTACGATAAGATGGCCAGGGCAGCTGTGGCCGGCTCATCAGGGGGCAAGAGTGATACATCCCACGGGGGTCATGAACGTCGATACGCTTATAGACTAAATAGGGAGGAGATGGACCATGAGTGCTTAAAGACCTTTGCGGCATCGTGTGTTGGAGAGTAGCTATTGGTGGCGGGAGGGGCTTTTCGAGGCGTGGTGTTAAACGGAGGCTTGGGGGGGGAGGGAGGGATGGAGAGGGAGGGACAGGGTTGTAAGGCAATATTGGAACTTCCGATACAATCTCGCTGTCCCAACTGTCCTGCCCAAGAGTTTAGAAAAGTATGTCCTGTAAGTCCTTATTGTTTTATTTTATTTCTTTATTTACTTTCTTCCGGGATATTGGTGGGATTTTCTTAGGATTTCTATGAGGGGGATTTTTTTTTCTTTCGATATTACGTATGTGTGTGTGTGTGTGTGTGTGTGTGTGTGTGTGTGTGTGTGTTCAACCCCCTCAATACGACCCGACCCCCTCAATACGACCCCGACCCCCTCAATACGACCTCAACCCCCTCAATACGACCCCGACCCCCTCAATACGACCCCGACCCCCTCAATACGACCCCGAACCCGTCAATACGACCCCGACCCCCTCAATACGACCCCGACCCCCTCAATACGACCACGACCCCCTCAATACGACCACGACCCCCCTCAATACGACCCCAACCTCCTCAGTACAGTGAATTTGTCCAAAGGTAAGATATCTTAACCCTTTGAGAACGATGACTTAACTCCTTGAATACGATAACTGAGTGTCTTTTGTATGTTGTCCTGAGTCGATAAATACAATGACTTTTGCCCTTGAGTGTGATGATGATGTTCTGAGGGTGTTAACAGTTTAATGCATTGTATACCAGGAGTTAGGTCATCATTCTCAAGGGAGTTAAATCATCGTTCTCAAAGGGTTAAGTCATCATTCTTATCGTTTTCAAAGGGTTACGTCATAATTCTCATCGTTCTTAAAGGGTTAAATCATCGTTCTCATCGTTCTCAAAGGGTTAAGTCTTCGTACTCAAGGTATTAAATCATTGTACTCAACATGTTGTTATCGTATAGTCAAGTGATTAAGGCATCGTACTCAAGGGATTAAGTCATTGTAATCTAGGGTCTAATCTCCACATTAATAAGGACCCATCGTATCAATTCTTTCTTTAATTTTCTAAGATACTGTAAGTCCTCAGGCTCTACCACGAGCTACTTAACATTTTCAAGGTTTATTATATATTTATTTTGTGAGAGTTTATTTCCGGGTGAAGGTAAAAGATAACTCGAAAATTATATGATATATTCAGGAAGTGTGTGTGTGTGTGTGTGTGTGTGTGTGTGTTCCGCCCCCTCAGCCTACCTTGAAAAATACTTCAGGTAGGGAGGTAATTGGTTAATCAGGCTCGAACAGGTTAATGAATCGCCAGATAAGACTCGACTCCTTTAAATATCTCCCGATTATTCAGTTTCATTATTCTTCAATTTTGTTCTCTGACGAAAGACCAAAACGACTACGGAAAAAACAGACTGAAATCGATACCAAAATCACCTGTAAATAAGGGTTGTTATTCTAGTTTCGTTGTCAGTTGATGGTTACGCCCCCTTTTAGCACCTTCGTGAAGTTGGCCAGAGGAAGTCCTAACTACCGCTCGAGGCTGTTTCGTATCAGCCAATTTTATAGTTGGGCAATTAACGCCACCAATCAGTTCTACGGACGGGCGAAAATTTGGCAGCCCTCCTTATGGCGTGTGATGTTATCCTGTTGTGTCCTGTCTCGCCCACGCCTACCGCGCCTCCACCCACGCCCATGTCCACCCACGCCCATGTATACCACGCCTCCACCCATGCTCGTGTCTACCCTGCCTCCACCCACGCCCATATCTACCGCACCCCTATCCACGCCTCCGCCTACCACGCCTCCACTTACACCCATGCCTACCGCGCCTCCACCCGCGCCTATGCCCACCGCGCCCTGTAGCTGCGCCCACTTCCACTCTCATGTATCCTCTGACCCCCCACCCCCCACAATGCCTGTACCCATTCCGCGCTTCTACTGATCTCTCCCCACGCCCACAACCACGCCCACCACTCCCTCCACGCCATCTGGTGACTCACCACAACCATCTGTTCAGAGAGCCCTTTTGTTCCTCTCTCTCTCTCTCTCTCTCTCTCTCTCTCTCTCTCTCTCTCTCTCTCTCTCTCTCTCTCTCAACTTAGGTCATCCTAATTTAACCTATCCTAACCAAGTTTAACCTAACACAGTTTCAACTTAGCCTTAACTTAACCTAACATAGCAAGCTAATTTAACTTCAACTTAACCTATTCTTCATAATTAAGTTCGGATCCATTAGGACAAGGGCCCATGGATTGCAGGGACCCATGAGTACAGGGACCCCATGAGGACAAGGACCCATTAGGATAGGAGCCAATTAGGGCAGGGGCTACTAGGACTCGGACCGATTAAGACAGGAACCCATTAGGACAGGGACCCATTAGGACAGGAGCCCATTTGTCATGTAACTCCCTCTCTCCCACGTACCTCGGTCTTTACTCCTTGCTTCTCTGTCCTCTTTCCCTCTTCCTCTTCCTTGCTTCTTCCCCCCTCTTCTTCCCCATTTCTTTGTCTCTTCCTCTTTTCCTTACTTCCTCCTCCTCTTCCTTGCTTCCTCTCTCCTTCTTTACTTTTTCATTCTTCCTCCCACTTCCTCCCTCCTCTTCTACCCCACCACTCCTCCTTACGGCCTTCCCCATCCCTCTTCATTCCTCACTACTCTTCCTCTCCCCTTTCCTTACCACATATCCATCCCCCTATTTTACTCCCTTCCCGCCCTCCCCCCTCTCTCCCTTCCTGTCTCTCCCCCTCCCTCCCTCCGTCACTGACTCACTCACCATAACCAGCGAGGCAGAAAAAGGGAGCTACATGTTGCAGCTAATGGCTTTATATTCATCCTCCTCCTCCTCTCCCTCTTCTCACTCCTCCTCGTCCTCCTCCTCCTCCTCCTCCTCCTCTCCCTCTTCTCACTCTTCCTCCTCCCCCTCTTCCTCCTCCTCCACGGGTGTATGTAGATGTCTATTGCCTTTGAGTGTTTTGGGGGCCAGGACAGGTGTAGCCTATAAGACGCTCCTGAGGGTGTGAATGTACGAAGCAAGAAATGGGAGGATAATGATGGTAACTATAATAATAAAAATAATAAATGAGAATAATAAATAATAGTGATAATAATGATAATAATAATAATAATAATGATAGTAATAATAATAATGATAATAATATTCATGGTCATATAACAAATTATTTAAAACATTACTTGTAATATGACACAGAATCTAGGTACTCAAGTCACATGTAAGATAGGGTTTAGTCCTAATGGTCCTCGTTCTGATACACAACCTAACCTAACCTAGCCTAACCTTACCTTACCTTACCTTACCTTACTATAAAGTTTGGGTCGCAACTCTAATATATATTTTATCATAATAGTTAGGTTGGAGTCCATTAGAGTTGGGGCCTACTAGGACTGGAATCCATTAACACTACACTTCATTAAGACTGGAGCCCATTAACAGTAGGCCCCATTAGACAGGGGGCCATTATGACAGGGGCCCATTATGACAGGGGCCCATTAGGACAGGGGCCCATTAGGACAGGGGCCCATTTAACCTACACTTTACAACGACAACTCCGGCGAAAGAAGTTAACTTAAGGTTCGAATATTTCAAAGCTACAGAAAGTTTGAGAAGAAAAATCACGATAAAAAATACTTAATGGACGAAAAGAGAAAGTAGAAAGTTTAACAAAAGAAAACTTTAATCACAAGAAATTGTTAAAAATCTATAAATCAATTAACTGTGTTAATCATTAGTATCTCGCGTCACCAACAAGTTGAAGGGAAAAAATAACATAGTAGCATATATGTTTTAAACAATATGTGAATTACAATTACTTGGAATTAAAAATATAAAGCAAAACTCCCTTGAAAGTCCAGGTAAAAATTAAGGAAAATAAAATAAGCTACAACACACCAAAGCTTTCTTGAAAGTCGAAACAAAAAAATAAAAAAAAAAGAAAAATTCGCGCTACATTAGAGGTTCGTTGCAACTCGAGGAAAAATCAAATTAAAAAAAAGTAAAACCCAGACGCCATCATCAGGTTATACACGTGTATCAATAACAAGGTGTGGCGCCGCCGGCAGATGGCAGCAGCGGCTTTGTTTACAGAGCGACGTTGGTCCACATTCTCTAAGGTTCGTAAGATGACTATTGCTCATATCTGGAGACGAAAGGCTGCACAAAACCGGTTGATTTAAGTTAAAGAACAAAGGTAACAAAAAATAACATCAACATTATACCGAGACTGTCACCCAGGTTCACTGTGTACCAGACAGAATTATGGTAGCCGGTGTTTTAGAAAAGATCATCTACCTTAGTTTATGGCCCCGCAACCTGTGGTTTGGGATATTCACAACTATTTGTATTTTCCGTCCGTGTTTCCGTTTGTATGTCTGTCCGTACATCCATCCATCCATCCGTCCGTCCGTCCGTCCTTGAATCCGTCCGTCCAGTTCAGAATATGTCCAGGCGGGGGCGTATGTTTGACAAAGTCTCCAGTTTTTCTGTAACTTGTGAGGTCAGGACGACTCCAACTGTCAAACTTGAGAAACTACCCGAGGAAACTGCGTCCAAAATGGCATCAAAACTACACAGAGACTGGACTTGGATCGACAAAAGTTGAAATCTTCATCTAATTGGTGACGTGAGGACATGAACTGACTCTTCCGAAACAATACACGAAAATAAACATCTATAATGGCGTCGAAATTGCACTGAGACTCGACCTTAGCCTGGGGAAGTCGGTCATCTTGTTATGGGTTTAAAAAAAAAAAAAATATAACCCCACGAGACTTTAGGAATGTGAGCTCGAGGGAGGCTGGTTGATGGTAAAGGCGATTAACCATATTTAGGCTTTGGTTGAAGACTCACAGGGGCCGCCAGGATCATGTCTGGATGATGTTTTTGGTTGTGTTCGTTGTGGTGGTGTTGGATATGGTGGTAGGAGTGGCAGTAGTGGTAATCTGTTGCAGGTGGTAGTGATGGTAGCCTGGTGGTTGTAGTAGCGGTGGTTGTAATAGTGGTTGTGGTGGTAGTAATGGTGGTAGTCTGATAGTGGTGGTAGTCTGATGGTGGTGGTGGTGGTAGTAGTAGTGGTATTATGGTAGTGGTGGTAACCTGATAGCGATGGTAGTAATGGTGGTAGTCTGATGGTGGTGGTGGTAGTAGTACTGGTATCATGGAAGTGATGGTAGTCTGATGGTGGTGGTAGTAATGGTGGTAGTCTGATAGTGGTGGTAGCCTGATGGTGGTGGTAGTAATGGTGGTAGTCTGATAGTGGTGGTAGTCTGATGATGGTGGTGCTAGTAGTAGTGGTATCATGGTAGTGGTGGTAACCTGATAGCGATGGTAGTAATGGTGGTAGTCTGATGGTGGTGGTAGTAATGGTGGTAGTCTGATAGTGGTGTTAGTCTGATAGTGGTGGTAGTCTGATAGTGGTGGTAGCCTGATGGTGGTGGTAGTCTGATAGTGATGGTAGCCTGATAGTGGTGGTGGTAGTAATGGCGGTAGTCTGATAGTGGTGTTAGTCTGAAGTGGTGGTAGTCTGATAGTGGTGGTAGCCTGATGGTGTAGGTAGTAATGGTGGTAGCCTGATAGTGGTGGTAGTAGTAGTAGTAGTCTGATAGTGATGGCAGCCTGTGGTGGTGGTAGCCTGATAGTGGTGGTATGGTGGTAGCTTGATGGTGGTGGTAGTAATGGTGGAAGTCTGATAGTGATGGTAGCCTGATGGTGGTGGTAGTAATGGTGGTAGTCTGGTGGTGGTGGTAGTCTGATAGTGATGGTAGCCTGATGGTGGTGGTGGTAGTAATGGTGGTAGTCTGATAGTGGTGGTAGCCTGATGGTGGTGGTGGTAGTCTGATAGTGATGGTAGTCTGATAGTGATGGTAGCCTGATGGTGGTGGTGGTAGTAATGGTGGTAGTCTGATAGTGGTGGTAGCCTGATGGTGGTGGTGGTAGTCTGATAGTGATGGTAGCCTGATGGTGGTGGTGGTAGTAATGGTGGTAGTCTGATAGTGGTGGTAGCCTGATGGTGGTGGTGGTAGTCTGATAGTGATGGTAGCCTGATGGTGGTGGTGGTAGTAATGGTGGTAGTCTGATAGTGGTGGTAGCCTGATGGTGGTGGTGGTAGTCTGATAGTGATGGTAGCCTGATGGTGGTGGTGGTGGTAGTAAATCCAAAAAAAATGGTTCCTCGGCGCCTTTGAAGATGTGATCAGTATGGCGGGGGAACACAACAAGACGCTTTTAGTCATGATTGATGCTGTTTTATTTCTTATTATTTATTTTTTTTATTTTTTCTCCAAGCAGTGTTTTTATTCTTCTATTAATATGCAAAGTTTTTATCCCATGTCTTGTTTACTCTAGTTGTTTATTTATCTTTGGGTGTGTTTTTGTTTGTACGGGTCGTTATTGGTATTGTTAGCATTTGTATTATTTTTATTATTTTTATTATTATTATTTATTATTATTATTATTATTATTATTATTATTATTATTGTTGTTGTTGTTGTTGTTGTTGTTGTTACTGATAAGGAAGAGAAGACAAAAAATATTGGGATATAAGTAAAGACAAAATGCTAAAATACCAACAAAATTATCATTAATTGTTTTTTTAAGCATTAGAATCTTAAAATGTAAAATTAAGGATTAACCAAAAACAAGAAAACACGAGTAAAACTTTCTCAGCAAATCTTGAAAAAAAAAATATAAATATAAAACGCAAAACAGTAATCTTGAAATAGACGCCAAAAAATAATGACAAAAATATTTCGACGCAGACAGAAAATTTAAAATAAACTTGAAAAGAAAGGAAAGAAATGATATAAAAAATGCCGTATACTGCACATGCAAAAAAAAAAAATCCTATAAGAGTACCAAGAATATTTATTCGGAAACGTTTAAAATTATGTACATGATCATCACGGGGAAAATAATTATTGTGTAAGGCATAATGGGCGCCGAGTTCTTACAAGGGGCCTGGTTGGGTCCTTCCTACTTTACAGTATGATAGCGCACTATTCGTCGCCTCGCTTCTGGCTACAGCTGCTACACCATATTAAACGCACTGAGATTTATATTTAGACGGGAAGAAGGATGGTTCTGAGACATAATAGTGATGGTGTTTATTATGACAACGTTTGATGATGATTATGGTAGTAAAAGAAAAATTATTACTTAAAATAATTGGGATCTTCTTAATACAGTAGGAAAATAACTTGTGTTTTATGCATAATATTGGCTAATGAGATAAATTCTTTTCTTCATGCTACATAATAGTATACATTTTATGCCTAATTTTGTTAATGACTTAAATTTAGTCACGGTAGGACGCTAGGCTGTGGTGTTGGTGGTGGTGGAGGGGGGGTGGTGGTGATGGTGGAGGTGCTGGGTGATGATGGTGGTGGTGGAGGTAGTAGGGGTGGTGGTGGAGGTAGTGGCGGATGTCAGCTCGTGTAGGGAGATATAAAGTGAGTCACGACCACTATAAACTCCACCAGATATGCAAATTAACCTTCTTCACGTCATACAGCTCCACCAACGTCTCTCTTCACTGTTTTATTCATTACTGCCTCTGTTATTTTGTCTGAGGAAGTTCTTAAAACCTCAGCTATAAAAACACTGTCAGACCGAACGTTCAAACACTGCCTCGCGTTTCCCGGATATTTGCAAATTAGTTTTCTTCCCGTCACAGCCTCAGCGTCTCTCGGTATTGTGCACTTATGGAAAAATAAATCATTGTTTTGGCAGTGATATTTTTTGGTGCTGTAGAACAAACGCCAACTTGTGCATTCACGCGTGACTAGCGATCCTGACAGGTATCGTTCTACACATCATGTAGCTACAGCGTACAGGGGGGGGGGGGGTGTATGTGTTGTACATTTGCGAAAACTGTTTTTTTTTTAATAGAACGTGAACGTGGGTGTCATAGGCCTGATGGTTCGTAAGGGGCAGCGCGGATAAATCAGACTGCTTATTAAGCCCGCATGGAGGTGTGTTAAGTACCCATTCACAGCTGGGTTGACCAATAATTCCTAACGTTCTCATTGACCTCGCTAAATAAATACAGATACTACCGCCGCTATTACCAGCACACGGCGAGAAACGACACCTCAAGCATCGCCCTCCAAACCAGCCACAATTTTCTCCTCTTTAGCGTGTAAGGAGGTTTTTGGCGTGAGACGCGTCTGTTTGCGCCTGGCTGCTGCCTAACTCACACAACAGGCGGAGGCGGCCAGCTCGTGCCTGTGTTGAATGCTGACAACTTCCTGACGTTGGCAGCTTGCGAAGGAGAATTTAACCTCTCTCTCTGTCTCTGTCTGTCTGTCTGTCTCTCTTATTAGGTTTTGATGCTGTTAGATTGATCCTTGCAGCTGTGTCCACCACTCAAGCTCTTTTGTTTTACCAGTTGAAGAATTGACTCTATCTCTACAAAACGAGGGACAGAGCTTAACAATACATAATAATCATCAGCAAAAACACGAAGCACAAAATTTAATGTTCTTATAATGTGTAAATGACATTGAATTGTGCGTAACATGACATTATTATGGTATGTCTGTGTGTGTGTGTAGCTTTGTGTGTGTATGTATACTCACGCCCAGCTTGACTTAATACTTAACAAGGTGTAAATTTTATATTATGTCAGATAGATAATATACTCGTACACACACCTGCCCCAGGAACCCGCTGGTCAGTCTCTATACACGAGGACAACTTGCCTCGGGTGGATCATGTCAAGACTAGGTTAGGTTAGGTTAGATTAGGTTAGGTTAGGTTAGGTGAGGTGAGGTGAGGTTAGGTTAGGTTACCATTGGGTCATTTATTTAATCATAAGGTGAAATAAACTGAGGTGTCTAGTCTTGGAGATTCCCTCAGGTTAAAATATAAGATTGTTCATAACGTCTCAATTAATCCATTACTGTAAAGGTTGATTTAATGGAATATATTCATGTAGTATCTGGCTCGACGCCCACATGTTTTGACTTGACTGGCAATGTTTTGTTGCGTTTGAGGGACGTTTTATCAGGTGTGGCTCAACGCATTCAACGGCCAGGACTTGATTGTTGTGTAATGTATGTGATTATTGTATTACTATTGTCACGCACGCACGCAAACACACACACACACACACACACACACACACACACACAGGAAGAGAGAGAGAGTGTGTGTGTGTGTGTGTGTGTGTGTGTGTGTAGACGGGCAGCAACAAGGCCGTACATACATACAGTAGTCGACTCCCACATAAAATATATTGATTCTCAGTATCAAATTTCCGCACAATTTCAAATGTTGTAGTGAATTTCGCTGACTATTTGACGATTACAGGTTGACTTTACTGTTAGAATTATTTAATTTCCTGCGTATTTATGATCACACCAGGATTCTGAAATGGTCGTATATTAAATTTTCCCCCAAACTGCTACAGTCAGAACGTATGTAATAGCTACCTTAAACTACGACCCAAATTCGGTGATGGAAATGGAGTCGGAATTGCAGTGAGACTCTACCCCCAGCTGGAGGCGTCTATATTGACTGTAAATAAGGAGGATTATCATAAGTGTTATTTTTTTTAGTATCCTGAACTAGTCTGAATCCACAGCGTTTTTAGTTTTACTCTGGACTCTTGTGGATTTTAAAGGCGCTTTCCTAGTGTATTCCTTTTTTTAACAAATTTACTCTGTATTTATATAAAAATTAAGAACTGACAGTCGCTTGATTTAGACAGTTGATGAAACATTAAAACTGAGTCACTTGATTTAGACAGTTGTATATAACACTTCAGAACTGACAGTCACTTGATTTAGACAGATGAATGACACTTTAAAACTAACACCAACATGATTTAGGCAATTATACGTCACTTTAGAACTGACAGTCACATGAATTGGACAGAAACATAGCAGTAGTAAACCAGAATTAACAGAATCAATTGATCTCGATAAGTTCTGCAAGTGTAAAACGTAAAATGACAGTAGTGGTTGACTGACAGACCCACACTGATAGCTCTACCTTCCCGTCACATACAATAACCAACCCTGGGAAGCACAGGGTGATAAAGGTGGTTTTAACAGCGAGAAATGCAGTAACTAGCGTGTTTTGCTGGCGGAGGAATAGGGGGAATGACAGCTAAATTGGAGGTAGACCGTGAAACCTGATAAATAATGGTCAGCAGACAGGAAGAATAATACAGTAATATGTTGGGTTTAATGTGGGAATGTGTGTAGATCTGAGCTGTGTATGAGTGTATGTTGTTTCTGGCCTGTGTATGAGTGTATGTTGTTTCTGGCCTGTGTATGAGTGTATGTTGTTTCTAGCCTGTGTGTAAGTGTATGTTGTTTCTGGCCTGTGTATGAGTGTATGTTGTTTCTGGCCTGTGTATGAGTGTATGTTGTTTCTGGCCTGTGTATGAGTGTATGTTGTTTCTGGCCTGTGTATGAGTGTATGTTGTTTCTGGCCTGTGTGTAAGTGTATATTGTTCTGAGCTATGAGTGTATGTTGTTTCTGACCTGTGTATGAGTGTATGTTGTTTCTGACCTGTGTATGAGTGTACTGTATGTTGTTTCTGAGCTGTGTATGAGTGTATGTTGTTTCTGACCTGTGTATGAGTGTATGTTGTTTCTGAGCTGTGTATGAGTGTATGTTGTTTCTGAGCTGTGTATGAGTGTATGTTGTTTCTGAGCTGTGTATGAGTGTATGTTGTTTTTGGCCTGTGTATGAGTGTATGTTGTTTCTGGCCTGTGTATGAGTGTATGTTGTTTCTGGCCTGTGTATGAGTGTATGTTGTTTCTGGCCTGTGTATGAGTGTATGTTGTTTCTAGCCTGTGTGTAAGTGTATATTGTTCTGAGCTATGAGTGTATGTTGTTTTTGACCTGTGTATGAATGTATGTTGTTTCTGAGCTGTGTATGAGTGTATGTTGTTTCTGGCCTGTCTATGAGTGTATGTTGTTTCTGGCCTGTGTATGAGTGTATGTTATTTCTAGCCTGTGTGTAAGTGTATATTGTTCTGAGCTATGAGTGTATGTTGTTTTTGACCTGTGTATGAATGTATGTTGTTTCTGAGCTGTGTATGAGTGTATGTTGTTTCTGGCCTGTGTATGAGTGTATGTTGTTTCTGAGCTGTGTATGAGTGTATGTTGTTTCTGGCCTGTGTATGAGTGTATGTTGTTTCTGAGCTGTGTATGAGTGTATGTTGTTTCTAGCCTGTGTGTAAGTGTATATTGTTCTGAGCTATGAGTGTATGTTGTTTCTGACCTGTGTATGAGTGTATGTTGTTTCTGAGCTGTGTATGAGTGTATGTTGTTTCTGACCTGTGTATGAGTGTATGTTGTTTCTGAGCTGTGTATGAGTGTATGTTGTTTCTGGCCTGTGTATGAGTGTATGTTGTTTCTGGCCTGTGTATGAGTGTATGTTGTTTCTGAGCTGTGTATGAGTGTATGTTGTTTCTGACCTGTGTATGAGTGTATGTTGTTTCTGAGCTGTGTATGAGTGTATGTTGTTTCTGGCCTGTGTATGAGTGTATGTTGTTTCTGGCCTGTGTATGAGTGTATGTTGTTTCTGAGCTGTGTATGAGTGTATGTTGTTTCTGAGCTGTGTATGAGTGTATGTTGTTTCTGACCTGTGTATGAGTGTATGTTGTTTCTGACCTGTGTATGAGTGTATGTTGTTTCTGACCTGTGTATGAGTGTATGTTGTTTCTGACCTGTGTATGAGTGTATGTTGTTTCTGAGCTATATATGAGTGTATGTTGTTTCTGAGCTATGTATGAGTGTATGTTGTTTCTGGCCTGTGTATGAGTGTATGTTGTTTCTGGCCTGTGTATGAGTGTATGTTGTTTCTGACCTGTGTATGAGTGTATGTTGTTTCTGACCTGTGTATGAGTGTATGTTGTTTCTGACCTGTGTATGAGTGTATGTTGTTTCTGACCTGTGTATGAGTGTATGTTGTTTCTGAGCTATATATGAGTGTATGTTGTTTCTGAGCTATGTATGAGTGTATGTTGTTTCTGGGCTGTGTATGAGTGTATGTTGTTCCTGGCCTGTGTATGAGTGTATGTTGTTTCTGGCCTGTGTATGAGTGTATGTTGTTTCTGGGCTGTGTATGAGTGTATGTTGTTCCTGGCCTGTGTACGAGTGTATGTTGTTCCTGGCCTGTGTATGATAATCCTGACCTGTGTATATCAGTGTGTAGTGTTCCTGACAAGTTGCATGACAGTATTAAGTGTTCCTGACAGGTTGCATGACAGTATTAAGTGTTCCTGACAGGTTGCATGACAGTATTAAGTGTTCCTGACAGGTTGCATGACAGTATTAAGTGTTCCTGACAGGTTGCGTGACAGTATTAAGTGTTCCTGACAGGTTGCGTGACAGTATTAAGTGTTCCTGACAGGTTGCATGACAGTGTAGTGTGCGCCTGGCTGGGTAGAATATCGGTGACGTGATCTATAACAACTGAGTACGAGTTCTAATATGACAGAGCAAAGTGTACGTTCCCGGCCTGATGTACGACGGATAAAATGTCCCTGGCATATCGCATGACAGTCAAAATGTCCCTGCACTGATGCATGTTAGTTTGACACGGAAAGTTGGACGGGTAGCGGCGACGACGTGGACAGAAATCAATCGCGAGCGGCCGTCACTCTGGGGACCTGCATAGCTGGTGTTACCGCCCGCCGTGGCCGCCTGTCCGAACCGCGTCTCAAATGTCTCTTGTTGATGTTTCGATAATCGATGCGAACAAACCCGACCCGCTTCTCTAGCCTGGTGTCAACCGAGGCTCCATTATTAATCCCTCTGTCAGTTCCCCAAGGGAGGAGGGGAGACGAGGCCCTGATTTCTATTCTGGAGTGTGGACCTGAATCATTGAAGGCCTCAGCTTTATTATTATTATTATTACTACTACTATTATTATTATTATTATTATTATTATTATTATTATTATTATTATTATTATTATTATGCTGGTGAATAACATAGAATTGGTTTGTTAGCGATTCGTTTTGAGTTCGAGGCTTCGGTTGGCTGGGGTGTTAAAGATTCACTCTCCAGGATGGTTTACAATAATACAGAAACACTCTTACTGGTTTGTGGAAGAAAATAAAAGATTTAGTTGTTTCTCTGGTAGAATGGAAGTATATCTCTGTCAGTCTGTATCTATCTGTCAGTATGTATCTGTCCACCAGTATGTATCTGTCCTTCTGTCTGTTTCAGGGAGTATGGAGGCGAACAGTTTACAATGTTGAAACGAAACAAGTGAGAGGAGGAGTTACATTGATTAATTATGGGAGTAAGGAAGGAGGAAGCTGAGGTACAGGTGTGACACAGTTAGTAGGAGTTACAGTAATAAGGGTACAGTGTGAGTTACAGTAATGGTGGGGCTGAGTTACAGGTGTGATACAGAAGGAGGAGTTACAGTAATAAGGGTACAGTGTGAGTTACAGTAATGGTGGGGCTGAGTTACAGGTGTGATACAGAAGGAGGAGTTACAGTAATAAGGGTACAGTGTGAGTTACAGTAATGGTGGGGCTGAGTTACAGGTGTGATACAGAAGTAGGAGTTACAGTAATGGTGGGGTTGAGGTACAGGTGTGATACAGTTAGTAAGAGTTACAGTAATAAAGGTACAGTGTGAGTTACAATAACGGTGAGGGTTACAATAGACATGTTTAGCAGTGACGGTACAGAAGGAAGTACAAAACTTACTTGGACAGACAGACAGAGTGCGCATTACAGATCGAACCTCTAATTGTGCTGTAAGGTATCGTCCATCAGGTTGAAAACACACACTATTGTCAACAAGACTCAACCGTGGAGATGTACACCACACCACACCTGCCACCCCTCTACCACACAATCCTACAACCCCTCTCCCACCCTACCACCCCCTCTACCACACCACACCTGCCACCCCCTCTACCACACCACACCTACCACCCCCTCTACCACACCACCCTACCACCCCTCTCCCACACCACACCTCCCACTACCACACCACACCTCCCCTCTACCACACCACACCTTCTCTCTACCACACCACACCTCCCCTCTACCACACCTCCCCTCTACCACACCACACCTCCCCTCTACCACACCACACCTTCTCTCTACCACACCACACGTACTAGGAAGATTTACTTCAGTTGGCGTTCCTGCTATGACAAATGGCGTGACGTTAGTTAATTCAATTCGTCTTGAGCTTAAATTTAAGTTAATTACAGGTGAGCAAGGTGCATGGGGGTGAGGGGAGGAGGGGAAGAGTGGGAAGGGTAGAAGGAATACTAAAAGAGGTACCGGAGAAGGACGGGGGAAAGAAGGAGAGGTAGGGAAGAGAAGGAAGAAGGGAAGGGGGTAGGGAAGAGGAAGGGGAAGTAATGGAAAGTGGGGGAAGTAGTGGGTAGAATGAGTACAAGGGGGATAGGAAGATGGAAAGGGTAGAGAGGTAGGGATAAGGGATGGAAAGAGTGGGGAGAAGGGGGAAGGATGGGGAAATAGGTGGCTGGCTATTAAAGAATTGGGGAACAGAAAAGCTAAGGAAGAAGAAGAAGGAGAAGTAAAGAAGAGCGGGAGGGTTAACCAGGAAGTAGTGAGTGTCGTGTGGGCGTCAGTCTCCCAAGCAGCCGCTCCCATAACCTCTGTTTTATTAAGGATTTTCTTTCATTCCTTAAATCTGTCTGGTTAGCATTGATCGTCTGGAGGTGGCTGTGGGGAGAGGGGGGGGGGGAGGGAGGGAGGGAAGGGGAGGGGGATGACGGTGGGGTTTGAGGAAGGGAAGGAAGGGGGTGGGGACACTAGTGGGGCTGGAGAGGAAGGGGAAGGAGGATATTGGAGAGAGGGGGAGAGTGATGGGGTGATGAGGGAAGAGGGGTGCGTTCTGCAGCTGGTGACGCCTTCCCTGTCTTCGTCTAGCACCAGAGTACGTGGTGCATTTTGGAGTGTGGAGTTTATTACTGCATTAAGGGGTGGTTTCAGTGGGTTAAGTAGTTATTTTGATGCATTAAGGGGTGGTTTCAGTGGGTTTAGTAGTTATTTTGATGCATTAAGGGGTAGTTTCAGTGGGCTAAGTAGTTATTTTGATGCATTAAGGGGTGGTTTCAGTGCATTATGGATGATAACGCAGAATATTGATTTAATATATGACTCACTTAACCACCTAAATTGCAAAAATGACACATGAATAAAAAAATATATAAAAAACACTCTTGGTCACTGAGGCAGACGGCAGCATGAGAATTTGTATCCTCTTCAGATGAGGATACGAGTACATGTCTGTTTGTAAATTAATAGTGAATCTAGAGGAGAAGGAGAGGGGAGGGGCAGCATTGGTAGACTACACCCCTTAGAAATGGTGATTTTTTAAAAGGAAAGTTGTGGATGCAGGATTGTGCATACTTTTCCTGACATCCTCTGGTAGGAACAGTGGGGTAAAGTTATTGATTTTGTAAGGGAATAAATTGACTTTGAGGGAAATTTTCTACCTTTACCCATCAAATAAAACCTTGGATGTGCCACTGTTGTAGACAGTTTGTGGACGTTATAGTCCCTCCTCCCGGCCTTTACATTTCTCTTGAATTGTTTAACTCTTTAGTTCTGGAGTAAGTAACAATTGAAGAACCACATCTCAACAACTGGCCAGTACTTTATTCTGAAATTTTCCAGACTGAAGGTCTTTAGTAGCTGAAATATACTCGAGGGAATAATAAACTACAGTATTATTATTATTAATTTTGTTATCATTGTGGTAGTCTAAATTTTTTTTTTTACAAGAATTATTTAACGAGCTTAATGAACGTTTGTATCTAACACTTGTTTATGTTTTTGCAGGTTCAGTCTTCAGGGGAGGGTAAGTACACAGTGTCAGTTTTATAGATGTCAGGTATCATTATAATAGGGCGAAGGTCTGACATATGCACAGCTAAAGTTATAGTTCCTGGGATGGAAAACTAATTATACAATATTCAATTTTACTTTGAATAAAAATAATATAAATTAAAATAAGAAACGTAGCGATATTGTTCATTATTATACATATTTAAAACAATCTTTAGTTCCTGAGCCTTGCTTTGTCCGGGGACATATTTGATTTATTTGTTTTATTGCACGAATCTTACTAACACTGTTGACCTGTCAGTACTAGACACCCAGCGGTGTTTATGTCAGGTGCTGAGGCAAATCAAGGCTCATAGAAATATTAGCTGAAGCTAGGGTAGATTAGATTGCAGTATCCAGGTTCAATCAACATTGTAACTAACACTTAAAATGTGATTTATGTTGGTAGAGTAGTGGTTGTTTTTCAGATGGAGGTAAGGTTCATGTATTTTAGTACAATACAAATGCATTTCTTTTTTATGTGTAGATAAAGTAAATATGTATTTCTTTCTGCTCACCACATTTGTGAAGTGTATGAAGTTAAGGTTCAAGTCTTTTTCAGTGCAACATAAAGGCAAGTTTTTTTTACTAATGACAATACTATAATGTACATAATTATGTGTCTTATTATGTGTAACCTAAATGTAAAGTCTATTTGAACTGAATGTAAGGTTTCGTGTATTTACTAGTGCAACATGTGCAATTTTTCTTTTTTTTCAGACTAAGGTAATGTACATTTTATTTTTTTTTTCAACAGTTCATATTGAAAACATAATGATAATTTGATGTCAATATTTCAGCTTAAAAGGGTTACTGGTTTTGTGTTATGCACATAGGGTGTCAGCCCTAATTGTGCACTTGAGGGATTAATTACGTAAAGAGTGTCTTGGTGCGTCAAGGGATCGTTCTAAACTCGCCCACCATGATGCAACTACGAGTCAATCTACGCGTATTTGTTTCACTTAAGAAATATTCTCACCAAAAATCGAATAATTCTGATAGACCTGTAAGATTTTTGGTGCGTCATTCCTGTAGGCTTCTTCTCTCGTGGTAATCCGTCTCCAGTTAGCTTACATGACAACCTTCCATAGAGCGACGTGTTATAAAGTGTTAATTTGTATATTTTTTACATGTCACGTATTCAAACTTGCAATGGTCATGTGTTAAGTGTCCATACAATAAACACAGCTCATCCATCTAGAAAAGTGGTGCAAGTGTTGTGAAGTGTTTTATCGGTGTTTATATAATGTTTATTTTACGATATTTTAATTGTTCAAGTGTATAGAGTCTGTTTCGCCATATATAACTTCCCCCTCATGGCATCTCCCTCAAACATCTATCGTAACACTGAAAGGTTAGATAATTTTTATATTTAGTTTTATTATGTTGCTATTGTATTATAAAGGTGTGTTATTGTATACCATGTTACAATGTGGGGAGGATTTGATTTTATTATCACTTACAGCCAAACTTTATATGTTAGTTTTAAAAACCAACATAACATAACTAGACATTTATACTGACAGATTACATTATAAAAGGTATAAAAATAAGGATGGAAACTAAACAAAAAAGTGAACTGTTTGGGAAAAAATATTGATATTCCTTTTTCTTTCTAATATTTTATTTCACCATAATAAAGCGTAAAATGTCTTCTTTTTTATTATTATCTAACGCCTATTGTCGTTACTTGGTTGTTGGCTAAGATACAAGGTGATTGTATTGAAAACTCTAATGAATGACATTAAATTGTCAAAATTGTTTCTCCTATATTCTTTCTTCGCTTGTTTCTGGTATCATGTGAAAGAACAGCTAATTTTTTTTTAGAGTGTAGTTGATTTCACACGAACAAAATAAATCGGTTGCTGAAAAATTGATTCGAAGGAAAAATGATACAGCGCGGCTCTTCCGTGCCTAAAGGAAAAGATGACAACTACTGTACTCCTTGCATGAGAGGCGATGGTGGTACAAACTCGGCGGTAAGCGAGTGTTAATATCAAGGGGTATCTAGTCTGCTAAGGGTTGGTTTTAACGCGTTCGTTGTTAATTTTGATCTGTTTAAGGATAATTTTAGTGCATTATCATTTTAGCGGGCAGATATGCCTTCGGGATACATAATAAGCAAAATTTGAAGTGGTGGTGCAACCAATCCGTGAGTCGGAGTTTAATGACGTAGTTTCCAGCCAATAGGAGAATAGTTTGTCAAACTTCTGAGCATGATAGCCTGTGCAGGAGTTACACCACTCCCAGAAATCGAGGCAGTATGATCCAGATGCCGAAGTGGGGTGATGTGCACTAAATTATTGACCTTCTCACTCACCCGACGCCCAAACCAAATGAGGTAAGTCCTTGAATAATTAACATGTTTTAGTTGCTTGTAATATAAGTTACTTTGGTAATAAATCAGTGAAAAGTAAAAAAAAAAAAAAAAAAAAAAGAAAACAAATGTGTTGCAAAATAACAAAGATCCCGTCTGGACTGTGTTGGTTACGTGGGAACTGACGCTCATCCTGTTTGTGATATAATGATGAATAGTGAAGATGAATGTGATGACTAAAAAAGCTGTAGTTTTACAGGAGGACCGAAAGACCACAATGGGTGGCCTCACAGCGTGCTGGTGATGGTTATTATTTAGATCGACCTCGGAGTCGATGGTGAGGACCTGGACCCTGACTTCCTACCTGATATTCCAGTGGAGATGTTATCCCCTCCAGCCAGCAGGGAAGTTAAAGGTATTTAATTTTTACTTTTGTTTACATTTTGTTAAAGAAATGGAATTTAATTTTTTTCTTAAAGGGATGGTTTTTGTTTTTCAGTGGCTTCCATACATGTTATCTAACTTATTAATTATTATATTACCTAATCTAATTACAGGAAATCCAATATCCACTGATATTTTACTCTGTTTCCATTTCATGTGTCCTTTCTGGGCGACCACATGGTAGTGGTGCGGAGGACAAACAAAGCCCACAACTCCCCACTGAAGAAGAAGGAATGAGCCACAGGACCGTTGTTTCCCTTGTCAAGTCCATCAAGCATCCATAGAGGTCTGCCATCTATGCCGACAACCTTTTCAACAGTATTACTCTTGGTCAGTATCAGAGGGAACGGTAAAGCTCTCGGCTACGCTGGCCTTTTATTTTATTTTTTTAACAAAGTAGAGAACCAGTGCCATGACCTGTACAGTTCTGCAGATGGTGTTCTTGTCTTAGAGTAGAAGGGAGACTAGGTGGTCACTTTCCTCTCCATTCATGAAGTTTTCAACCACTTTCTATTGTCCAATGGTACAACAAAGTGAGGAAGGAGAAGATTGCGGTGTAGTGTCCTGAAGTCATCCAAAAATACGATGGCCAGATGGGTGAAACAGACAGCAGTGACATACTCACCCGCCTCTACAAGATACATCTCGGCCAGGCTGTGGTATGTCAATAAAGTTGTTTATGCCCTGAACATGTCTGTCTGTCCATTCTTATCTCGCTACTATTTTCTTTCTCTTTACTTCCTATTCTTCATCTTCCATTCCTATCTTCCCCTTTCACTTCCTTCTTCCTTCCATCTCTATCTCTCTCCTTCACTCTTTCTTTATCTTTCCCCCATATCTTTACTAACTATATTTCCCCCTTCTTCCTTCCTTCCACCATCCATCTCTTCCTCTCCCTTTTCCCTCTAACCCTCTCTTTTTCCCTCTCATCCCTCTTTCATCTTCCCTCAGCTAAATGTGTCACACAGATCGGATGTAAAATATCCAATGTCGTTATCCACCAAGAGAGTATAATAATTATGAAGGGATGAGTGTAGACGTAGTGAATCATTGAACACATCCAGACTCCCAGACCTCTATAGCCACTGTTGGGGGTGTATGTGTGGGTGTTGGGGTGTATGTGTGGGTGTTGGGGTGTAGACTGTGAGAATAAAGGAATGGGAGTTAGTTTGAGATTTAAGGGGTGGTAGTTCCTTTCTGGGCCGTGGCACAAAGAGTAACAGGAAAATCTCAGCTTCTGGGGGACATGAGCCTTAGGCCTCTTTCATCCAAGTTTTTTTTTTTTCGCAATAGAAATCATTGAATTTCCACGCGGATGTAGCGACAAAAATAATTGTGACGTTGACGCTGACCGAACGCTTGTACTTACTAAACGCGACACACAAAAATACGCCCAGTGTTTTAGAATTCTTCATGTGGCGAGGGAGGATTTCAGAGAAGCGTTCGTTTTGTCGCGTGACAGTTGTTTCAGCTCTGATTGTGTGAATACTTCTGCCAGTGTATCCACTTTTCTTTCTTTTCTGGTATATATTTCTATGTAATTGTATTTTTGAATATACAATATATGTCGAAACACACACACACACACACACACACACACACACATATATATATATTAACATCAGGAAAACATCGTGGGAGACAAAGTACCCGTTAATACAGAACTATCGATTGTGGAAGTGCAAAAGCACCTGTGATGTTGGATTCTCCACCATCAACAGGTGACGCTCAACTGGCGCATAATATAAAAAAAAAGTCCGTGTGAAAACAAGGCTCTTTGCACACCAGACGCGCGTATATTTTGTCATGCAACAAAAAATTGCCTGTGTGAAAGAGGTATAAAATGCACTTCGTAAAAAAATGGCGCTATTTAGCAAATGGACCCACCATTTATGCTTTCTTATCGATTGTCTAATCTTGTTCATCATGCAATTACACAAAGTAATCCTCTTTTTTACGCCCTCCATCATGAACAGCTGGAGCTGAACTGATATGCGTTAGAAAGAACGTTTATGTGAAAGCATGACTTTTAGTACACCAGACACGCGTATATTTTTGGCATAAAAAAGTTCGTGTGTAAGAGGCCTAAGGGTGAGAGGTGGCCTGTGTGTCTAAGTACGTATGTCTGGTGGAAAGTATATGATGTAATAGGGAAGAAGGCTCCTTATGGCTGGTGAGTGGTCGTATTGTAAGTGTTGTCTGAGGACGTTTCACCCCCTATATCCCTCCCCTCCCCACCACTACTACTTCCTTGCATGTCCTACAAGTCTCCAGGCGTCAACATCACGTCATTCCTTCATGGCCAACATATCCTTCCACCCATACACAGTCCTGGTGGCACTTGATGTTATTAAGAACTTGCATCTGTTTACCGTAAACAGAGGAAATTGTTCAGGGCTTCATCTCTCTGATCACTACTTTAGCATTCACTATGTAACTTACCACAGTCATTAATGCCTATATATCTTCCTGAATCTGAGAAGGCAAACACTGAACTTCTTGCGGTTCCCTCTTGGGCGGTTGTAATGTTTTCTGCTTTACCTTGTACAGGAGTCAAGTGGATGCAGTTAAACTAGTTCCAGAACTTGCTTGGGGTAAATCTGGAAATTCTTATTCGCTGGACACGAGCAGCTGAAGGATAAATGTGTTTGAGTAAGTTAAGACTGTTGCTGGGGTGTTTTAATGCATGAGGAATTATTTTTTTCTGCTACACTGCTGGGGTCAAAAGGTCAAGCAAGGGTATAGGGGTTTACTGAGGGCGTAGATGATGGTCAGGTCTCAGTGATGTAGTGATGGCGTAGAGGGCCAGGGTCTAGTAGAGAGGGGAGGGGTCAGCTCTAACGCAAGAACCTAGATGGAACACCCACACCAGGTACTGAAGGAGGAGGGTTCCAGGTAGAGAGGTCGTCAGGTAGGTCCTCACCTGACGGCGTCAAACACTCCATCTTGGGAGTCGAGTTTCTGTCGGCGACTCTGAAGGAGGCACCTGACCTCCCCCACCCTCCTCCGCCCTCCTCCTCCGCCCCCCTCATTACCTTCCCTGGCAGGAGAGAGACCTAGTAAATATTGAGCTCCAGTCCCAGTATTTAAGCCCGTCCCATCATGTAAGCCACTGGCCCCAGTAAGCATTGAGCTCCAGTAGGGAAGCTCCACACAAGAGGAGCCTGTTTAAATGATAATAAGCCCTCGAAAGTGAGCCCAGGTAATTGGTGAGCGCTGGTTTTATCATGAGTTCCACTTAAAAGCTCCACTTGATCAACCTCGCCATTAAACTTTCACTGGTAGGTAAGCCTCAAGTTGAGCTCAAGCAGGCTGGTAAGCCCTGCTAGTTAAGTCCCACCAAGTGAGCTCCAGCAGGCAGGCAGGCAGGCAGGCAGGCAGTTAGGTGAGCTCCTACAGGGAGGCAGGCTGTTAGGTGAGCCTCTCCAGGTGAGCTCCAACAGGCAGGCAGTTAGGTGAGCCCCTCCAGGTGAGCTCCGGCAGGCAGGTAGGTAAGTGAACCTCGCCAGGTGAGCTCCAGTGGACAAGCAGGTAGGTGGGCTCCTGTAAGGTGGTCAGGTTACAAGCGTCCGGTGGGGCACTAACTGCCCTCGTCAGCGCATCCTTAATGAGGGTTTATCAGCGAGGAACAAGACGGACGTATCAAGTTTCCTAGCGTCGCCGCCTGACTGAAATTTTCAATTATAATTTGATATTTGATCATTAACGAAGGTAAGGCGATCGGTGTGTGGCGAATAATGTTAAACAGAGAGAGAGAGAGAGAGAGAGAGAGAGAGAGAGAGAGAGAGAGAGAGAGAGAGAGACGGGGGTGCAAGTGGACGGAAAATGAAGTCAGTTGAAGTGTTTGTTTACAGGTAGAAATGAAGAAGAAGACATTACGTTAATATACTGAAAATGGTCGGAATTCATAAGCGGACTTCGCAGCGCCATTGTTTCTGGAATTGACGTTAACAGAGGACATCTTAACATCATGTTTTATTTAATATGTCACTAGAGGATATAGTAACATTTTCTTGTATGCTTCCTTATAACATCACGAACAGTTATAACGCCAGTGGTGACAGCGCTAAATACCATGTTAAATGTATGGTAGTTACGGTAGTTAATGTATGGGAATCATCTGCTACTTAACTCATTAATGTCCTCCCCAGGCGTGTTTACTTGTCTCAGCTGTTTATAAAACGTTTGTCAGACAGCTGGTGAGTATGATGGAGTAGAGACGTTTATCTGGCGCGTGTAACAGTGGTTGAGAAGGGTGACGTACGATTTCTCTCTCTCTCTCTCTCTCTCTCTCTCTCTCTCTCTCTCTCTCTCTCTCTCTCACATCAACTAAAGAAAATATCGTGGCTAAAGACTATCATGGATTATTTATTTATACACACACACACACACACACACAGAGGCTCCTGAAACGTGAGAATGTCCAACCCACAATATTTTCCTTTAATAGAAGCCATTCAAGTCCATTTAAGTGTGCATTCATCTGCTTAAATAAGCCATTTGAAGTAGTTTAGAGGCCATTGTTGTCTTGAAGGGCAACGCCGTGCATTGCCAAGTCTGATACGTAGTTACCAGACGAAGGAATTGGAAATGACTTAGTTAGAACTTTCAAAGGGGAAAATTATAGAGGAAAGGTTGTTTTAGAAGTTTGAGAGAGAGGGAGGAGGGTGTGGCTGGGTGGTGTGGTGTGGGTGTAGGGTGTGGCTGGGTGGTGTGGTGTGGGTGGGTGGTGTGTTGTTGTGGGTGTAGGGTGTGGCTGGGTGGTGTGGTGTGGCTGGGTGGTGTGTTGTTGTGGGTGTAGGGTGTGGCTGGGTAGTGTGTTGTGGGTGTAGGGTGTGGCTGGGTGGTGTGTTGTGGGTGTAGGGTGTGACTGGGTGGTGTGTTGTGGGTGTAGGGTGTGGCTGGGTGGTGTGGTGTGGCTGGGTGGTGTGTTGTTGTGGGTGTAGGGTGTGGCTGGGTAGTGTGTTGTGGGTGTAGGGTGTGGCTGGGTGGTGTGTTGTGGGCGTAGGGTGTGGCTGGGTGGTGTGTTGTGGGTGTAGGGTGTGGCTGGGTGGTGTGGTATTGGAAGGATGTGGGTGTAGGGTGTGGCTGGGTGGTGTGGTGTGGGTGTAGGGTGTGGTAGGGTGGTGTGGTGTGGTATTTGAGGGTTGTGGTTGTAGGGTGTGGCTAGGTGGTATGTTGTTGTGGGTGTAGGGTGTGGCTGGGTGGTGTGGTGTGGGTGTAGGGTGTGGTTGGGTGGTGTGGTATTGGAGGGTTGTGGTTGTAGGGTGTGGCTAGGTGGTGTGTTGGTGGAGGGTGTGGTGTTGTGGGTGTAGGGTGTGGCAGGGTGATGTGTTGTTGCGGGTGTAGGGTGTGGCTCGATGGTGTGTTGCAAGTGGCTTAGAGGTAGTGGCATCTTTCTAGTGGCTCAAGGGGTAGTGGCATCTTTCTAGTGGCACAAGGGGTAGTGGCATCTTTCTAGTGGCTCAGGGGGTAGTGACACACTGTCCTGACTCCCAGATTAATGGACATGTCATATGCTTAATCCTCTTCACCTCATCACTAGCCCCCTCTCCCCCCTCCCGGGTCTGTCACTTAGCCCCCTAATCGTCTCTACACCAGTCCTCATCAGACGTTTATAACCATCAGGGGTCTTGAGAGCTTTGACCAGACAGCCCTTGGATAGACCCTGAATTTATTTGCCCCTCTTGCCCTCTGTCTGTTCTTGTCTAGTCATAAACCAGTATTCTATTTCCTAGCTAGCCCCCCTACACTACACAGCCCCCTACACTACACAGCCCCCAACACTACACACCCCCTGCCCTGCCCTACACCCTCTGCCTTACACTACAACCCATGCCCTGCCTTACACACCCTCACCTTGTTGACCCTCTTCCTGTCAGCTTATCGGGTCAGCTGGCCATAGAGCGGTGCCAAACACTCGAGGGGATCACAGGAGACAGCTGCCTATAATCCAACACTTGTTTTACGCCGTCAAAATAAACACATTCATGAGATTAGTTTCATTTACAGTCTTGCGACGCAGCTGTAAATTGTGTAAATATTAATGTTCCTTTTATTACTTAGTTTATTTTGTTAATTTGTAAATGAAAACTAAGAATATTTAAGTATTTTTGTGTTTCTCATCATTTACTTGACACAAAATTGTAAATTTCAAATAATCGTACGTTTGTTTAATTTTTTTTATCATTCGTCGTAAATATGATTTATAATTTTTTCTCTTTTTATATCGATTTGGTTTTGTTTACATTTTGCCTAACTGTAAATTATAAATCTTATTCTCTTGTTCATCTCTTCCTTGTATTTCTCTGTTTACATTTGTTCCTTCTTCAAATTAATGATAACAAATGTTGATATAAATGGTGGTATTAGTATTAATAGTAACAACAATAATAAATACTAACAATATTATTACTAGTAACAGTAATAACAATAACACACACACACACACACACACACACACTCTTAAGGGCAAGTCGCTCCCGCAGTTTTAGACACAAGTTGAAATTCCATTACTAACTCGTGGGTGGAAGTTGATTGTCTTTCTCTTGATTACAGACGTGGCGGAGTTAATTGAACTGAGGGAAGAGGCGGCAAAATGCTCTGTTTACTGTTGTGTCTGTTGGTCTTACTGTTGTGTCTGTTGGTCTTACTGTTGTGTCTGTTGGTCTTACTGTTGTTCTGGTGGAGGCTGGCAGCTTCCTGTGTCTTGTGTGTTGAGTTGTGTGTTTGCTGTTTCTCACTTGATCTCCCTCTTATTTACTCGTCCTGACCCCAGTAAACTCTTACTCGTCCTGACCCCAGTAAACTCTTACTCGTCCTGACCCTAGTAAACTCTTACTCGTCCTGACCCCAGTAAACTCTTACTCGTCCTGACCCCAGTAAGCCATTACTCGACCTGACCCCAGTAAACTCTTACGCGTCCTGACCCCAGTAAACTCTTACTCGTCCTGACCCCAGTAAACCATTACTCGACCTGGCCCCAGTAAACTCTTACTCGTCCTGACCCCAGTAAACTCTTACTCGTCCTGACCCCAGTAAACTCTTACGCGTCCTGACCCCAGGAAACCCTTACTCGACCTGACCCCAGTAAACTCTTACTCGTCCTGCCCCCAGTAAACTCTTATTCGTCCTGACCCCAGTAAACTCTTACTCGTCCTGACCCCAGTAAGCCATTACTCGACCTGACCCCAGTAAACTCTTACGCGTCCTGACCCCAGGAAACCCTTACTCGACCTGACCCCAGTAAACTCTTACTCGTCCTGACCCCAGTAAGCCATTACTCGACCTGACCCCAGTAAACTCTTACTCGTCCTGACCCCAGGAAACCCTTACTCGTCCTGACCCCAGTAAACTCTTACTCGTCCTGACCCCAGTAAACTCTTACTCGTCCTGACCCCAGGAAACCCTTACTCGTCCTGACCCCAGTAAACTCTTACTCGTCCTGACCCCAGTAAACTCTTACTCGTCCTGACCCCAGTAAACCCTTACTCGACCTGACCCCAGTAAACCATTACTCGCCCTGACCCCAGTAAACTCTTACTCGTCCTGACCCCAGGAAACTCTTACTCGTCCTCGATCGTCGTGGACAAAGAATTCAGGAGAAATCTGCCACTGGGAGGAGGACAAGAGGACAGTGCCCGGGGGAGTGTGCCTTTTGTCCTCTTGTTTGTACACATAGCAGGAACACTGTGCCTGGTGGTTGAGGTGATGCTGTTGGG
Organism: Homarus gammarus; assembly: GCA_958450375.1. Lineage (NCBI taxonomy): Eukaryota > Metazoa > Arthropoda > Malacostraca > Decapoda > Nephropidae > Homarus > Homarus gammarus. The sequence continues at coordinate 317,266 of CAUDMG010002925.1, forward strand.
GTGATGATGGTGGTTGTGGTGGTGGTAGTAGGTTATTGATGGTTGAAGTGATGATAAGTGATGGTGGTTGTAATAGTTACTGATGATGATGATGATGAAAGTACTGGTGGTGGTGGTGATGATGATGGTGTTGGTGGTGTGTGGGTGGTGTTATCTGCCTCGAATGTCAAGGTTGACCTCCTTACCCACTACATTGTAACACACCCTTCAGCACCTTGTTGGGTGGCGGCTGCTCAAGGTCATACTCCATCACGCTCTTATACTCAGGATTTATCTTTAATTCGTTCTAATAATCCGGATTCAGATTTTTTTTCAAATCTGTATATTAATATTTTTTTCTCCTAGTACTCTGAGAAATGATTTACAATGATTGGTATATTACTGGGTTTTTTCCTAGTACTCTGAGAAAAAAAAAGACATTGACGATGAAAAAATACAGGGGATTAAGCAAGAAGAAATTATTATCGGAAAATATTGAAGTGTGAGATTACATTACTGATCTTCTCGTTGTTTTCATTATAGAAGTTACATAGTGGTGATCATGAACACAAGGGGACTTGGAACAGTTGTTAAGTGAGGCAGGTGGGTAGTGTTTGATTACCTTAGGGAGTTATGACCATGCCTTGCCAGCTATTCCCAGCCTGTGGGTTGGCGTTAGCAAGGGCATCCCGTTGTAAAACTATGCTTCAACATGTTTGGAGGCAGCAGGGTTTACCAGAGCTGTGTGTACCCTTTGCCTCTACTGCAGGACGTCAGGTGGACAGCTTGTGTAGGACGCCAGGTGGACAGTTTGTGTAGGACGCCAGGTGGACAGTTTGTGTAGGACGTCAGGTGGACAGTTTGTGTAGGACGCCAGGTGGACAGTTTGTGTAGGACGTCAGGTGGACAGTTTGTGTAGGACGTCAGGTGGACAGTTTGTGTAGGGAGCCAAGTGACTGAGAACAACCACCACCACCAACCAGTTATGAGTCACCACAGTTTGTGTTGAGGTGTGACGTCATTAGATCACCTCCAGGCCCACATAAACTAGCTGGCCCGTCACCAACCTGTTAAATAATGCTAAACGAAGTAAGTAAATTATTATTATTATTATTATTATTATTATTATTATTATTATTATTATTATTATTATCCCCTTTTTATCCGTAGGTAAATAATTAATCTGTTCATGTAATAACTTATTTTGATACATTAGTATTTCTTTGCAGTTATTTAATGGTGAAATTCTGAGTTAATTTTTTACAAAGAATCACTCTCATTATCTCTCCTTTAAAAATACGAGTATATATCTCTATATATATATCTATATATATATATCATATACTATCTATACTATATATCTATATATATATATCTATATATATCTCTCTCCAAGGTTCACGGCGCAGTGTTTGCAGGGACCGGAGGGAAGGTACGTATTAAGACGGAATTAAATGTCACTTGTGATTTGAGACACTGTGTCCAGATTCTTAAAAAGGTTTGGGTGGTAACTTTTCCTCCGCCAATTGGAGATGTGAGAACGTGACAGGTTTGTTTATTATACCTGCGATATATAAATGATTCCTGGAGTTACCTTTTATCACTTAACTGGAGATGAGAGAATGTATATATGACTTCTTTGCTTATAAATATTAAAAAGTTTTGATGGATTTTCAAAGTTGTATTATTATCTAATATACTATAGGACTAGCCGTATGTCTGTCTGTCTGTCTGTCTGTCCGTGTCTGTTCTGGGCAGCCGAAATGGCACAATCGTTTTTCTTCAAACTTGGTGGAAAAATCGAAAAAAAATTGTAGAGTGGAACAAACCTGGTCCCATGTCGATGGTTTCTTTAGGAAGGCATTAATTAACAATTTTATTTACGATGGAAAACGATGCAAGTCTACGGACTTGGCGCACCCTCATTAGCTGTACGCTGTCACGAGCTTTCAAACTTTCACAAGGGCATGAAGGGCCCGCGATCACTTGTTTCTTAACTAGTGATGTGAGAACGACTGTAAACTGGTTCACTTGAGATGACTAGGATAAAATATATTCTCAGACTATCGTCAGTTCAATTTCCCCTTAACTGGTGACATGAGACTGCATATATACTGTAGTTGAGTTTTAAAAGTAATATAACTGGTTCATGACTTACCTGAGCTACGAGAAATAAATAAACAGCACATTCTTCAAGGTTCTTATTATAGATGTTTACCTTACGATTAGAGAACGAATCTAATTATCTCACTTAAACAACGAGGCACAAAGATGGCAAATTCTCAAAGGCTCTTTGAGTAAAATCTACAACTAACTCCTCTACCCTAAGGCAATAAAGCTAAGACATAAGAAGATTTCATTTATTATGGCGTCCAAACTACACCTGAGGCTCTACCATATCTAGAATGGGTTTAGTGTATCAAAAATTAACGCAAGAATCTCCGAGAATCCTGGACCTGAGTCGCTGAGGGAGGTAAAACCCATTTATACTTGGACAGGAGTTTGCTCGTTCTGGCAACCCTGATTTAATGCCTAAGTTTTGTAGAATTTTGGATGAAATTTTAGGGGTGACGTTTTTGAGGCTATTTTTGGGGTGACGTTTTAAGGTTATTTTAGGGGGTGATGTTTTAAGGTCATTGACGTTTGAAGGTTATTTTAGGGCGATGTTTTAAGGTAATTCAATATGATGGTTTAAAGTTATTTTAGGGTGACGTTTTAAGGTTATTTTAGGGCGATGTTTCAGATAATTCAATATGATGGTTTAAGGTTATTTTAAGTTGACGGTTTAAGGTCATTTTAGTGTGACATATCGAAGTCATTTTAGGGTGACATTCTAAGGTCACTCTGCTCCTCCTCCATCCTCCTCCTCCTCTCCTCCTCCTCCTCATGACTCGCACAACCCTTGCATAATAACACAAAAGCCATGATGGCGGCGCTTGTGAAGATTAGATTCTCAAGGGTTCATACGATAAATATCCCCCCTCCCACACCCCCCTCCCCCCCCCCACCCCCCCCCCCCCCCACACCCCCCATTAACCGGACATATCAGAATGCATCTAAATTTAGCAGTGAATCAGAGGTGACGGATTCATGAGTATTCGTACGTGATTTTTTTTTCTCCCACGTTCGTAAGTAGTCACGTCAGAATGAATAAAAAATGAAACAATGACTTAAGAGATGAATCATGCTTCGATGGTCGGAGATGCTGGGAGAATGTATATAAGTAAAACTGGTTTGCTTAAGATATAATGATGATGTAATCTGAAATGCTCGTAAGTTAAGTATTCTCTCTTAACTGGATATAGGAGAATATATGTATCTAGGTTACTTAAGAGGGATGAATAACACACACACACACACACAAAGATGGCGACTAAATAAATTGGAATCGAATATTACAATTGAGACTTTCAACTTGATAAATAAAACAAATTAATCCCAGTATTAGAGATTAACAGGAATTTTTTTTTTTTTTGGAGAATGACGACTCCAGGATGTCAGGAAACTGGGGGTCAGGAAGCTGGGAGGTCAGGAAGCTGGGAGGTCAGGAAGCTGGGTGTCACGAAGCTGGGGGTTACGAAGCTTGGGGTTCACGAAGCTGGGGATCACAAAACCTGGAGGTCACGAAACTGGAGGTTACGAAGCTGGTGGCCAATAAAGCTGGGGATCACAAAACCTGGAGGTCACGAAACTGAGGTCATGAAGCTGGTGGTCACGAAGCTTGTGGTCACGAAGCTTGTGGTCAGGAAGATGGGGATCAGACAGCTACAGGTCACGTACAGCCTCAAGGTCACACACGACGCTGCCAAATGAGGTCCCGGTAATGACAATAGTTTGGTCGTTTGTCTTAGCTGGAAAAACTTTATATATCCACTAGATTATCACTGACATTTTGCTTTCCTTCTTCTTCTGTGGTTTTAAATGTATGAGTGTTGTAGTGTGTGTATGAGTGTTGTGGTGTGTGTATGAGTGTTGTGGTGTGTGTATGAGTGTTGTGGTGTGTGTATGAGTGTTGTGGTGTGTGTATGAGTGTTGTGGTGTGTGTGTATGAGTGTTGTGGTGTATGTACGAGTGTTGTGGTGTATGTATGAGTGTTGTGGTGTGTGTATGAGTGTTGTGGTGTGTGTATGAGTGTTGTGGTGTATGTATGAGTGTTGTAGTGTGTGTATGAGTGTTGTAGTGTATGTATGAGTGTTGTGGTGTATGTATGAGTGTTGTAGTGTGTGTATGAGTGTTGTGGTGTGTGTATGAGTGTTGTAGTGTGTGTATGAGTGTTGTGTATGTACGAGTGTTGTGGTGTATGTATGAGTGTTGTAGTGTGTGTATGAGTGTTGTGGTGTGTGTATGAGTGTTGTGGTGTGTGTATGAGTGTTGTGGTGTGTGTATGAGTGTTGTGGTGTATGTATGAGTGTTGTGGTGTGTGTATGAGTGTTGTGGTGTGTGTATGAGTGTTGTGGTGTATGTATGAGTGTTGTGGTGTATGTACGAGTGTTGTGGTGTGTGTATGAGTGTTGTGGTGTGTGTATGAGTGTTGTGGTGTGTGTATGAGTGTTGTGGTGTATGTACGAGTGTTGTGGTGTATGTATGAGTGTTGTGGTGTGTGTATGAGTGTTGTGGTGTGTGTATGAGTGTTGTGGTGTATGTATGAGTGTTGTGGTGTATGTACGAGTGTTGTGGTGTGTGTACGAGTGTTGTGGTGTGTGTATGAGTGTTGTGGTGTATGTATGAGTGTTGTGGTGTGTGTATGAGTGTTGTGGTGTGTGTATGAGTGTATGAGTCTAATCTCTTAGTTTATCTTTAAGTCTGTTTTTGTGTCTGTAAAGAAGGAATAATAGTTATAATAGGAGAATAAGAATAAAGAATGATGATGGAATAAGAGGAGGAGGAGATATAAGAGGAGAGAGGATGAAGAACGTAGATAACAAGAGTAGGAGAATGTTGATTACGGTGGAAGAGGAGAAAGTGATAGAAGATTAAGAGGAAGAGGTGGAAGAGGAGGTGGAGAAGATATTTAAGAAAGAGGAAGAGTAGGAGATGGAAAAACGGAGGAAAAAGAAAAAAACAGATAACTAGAGGAGAAGGAGAGGGAGTGAGGGAGAAAGAAGGAGAACATATAAAAGGGAAATATATTGAGGTAAAGAAGAAAGTGTATGAAGAAAATGGGAAAAAAGCAAAAAGAGGAACAGAAAGGAAGAAGATAAAGACGTGGAGAGAAGAAGAAAAGGGAAAATAAATAATGTATGATTCTCTTGGGGGGGTTTTTCAGATTTTTTAATAATTTTGTGAGTATCTGATGGGCGAGTCGACCTGGCTCTGACGTCTTGTTTCTGCCTGGTAGGATTTTTGTTGTTGTTGCCGACATGACTCTGAATCGCTGTGATGTTAACGTTTTCCTATAATGATGATCCTGATTGCCTGTGAATGTGAATGTTTACAGGTGAGTTATGTGTGTTTGTAATGTGTAATGTGAATGTTTTTTTTTTAATGTGTTGGGGGTATGAATGTTTTAAAATGTGTTCTTGGTGTTTAATAAATAAGGATGTGAATATTTTCTTAGTATACATTGATGGTAACGTGTTTTTCTGTGTTTGTCATATGTGATGTAATAATACAAGAAACGCTTAGAACTTTGTTATTATTTGTGTTTGATGAAAAGAAGCTCTTATAAAATTTTGACGTAGGTTTATTTGATGTCTCAGGTCACAAACGTACGGGGATATGTTTCCTGTACTAGAATAGAATTGTTTGGGTTTATTTCTGGTCGTGTCTTGTACTGTAGGAGGGAAACATTCTTTATTTATCTCAAATTCCTTATCTTTTGTGGGTAATATATTCTTGGTGTTTGATAATGGAAAGCTTTTAGCCAGTGTTCTGTGTGTGTGTGTGTGTGTGTTTTATGTGCTAGTGTGTAAATGATCTGGCTCAAGACCAAAGGTTCATGTCTTGTCTGTGTGTAAGAGCTTTGGTTCCTGGCCAAACGTTTTTATCGTTGTCGTGTATAATATTGTGATGCCTCGGTAAAACGTTGCTCTTGTATGGACGTGTAGACGATCTGGGCTACAGCCAAACGTTGCTGCTGCTGGTGACGTTATTGTCTCTCTCAACACGTACTGAGTCGTTTGTATTCACTGTTGATGGGACGGGAATTGTCTTCCTCGAGGAACGTTTATATTGTTTCCAAATCCCTTCTTGATCCTGGATTAATTTGACTTAAGTCTCAACGATTTTTTTGAGAGAGTGAGAGAATATATTGTTTGTGACGACAGAGACTTGTCAGTTGTTCAGAAAGTCATTTTACATGCATGATGCAGCTTCTCAATTCTAACACACACACACACACACACACACACATATATATATATATATATATATATATATATATATATATATATATATATATATATATATATATATATATATATATATATATATATTCTTTCTCTCTCCAGCACAGTGATAAAGGTGAACTATAATATAAAGTATAATAAACATTGTCTTGTACGTATAACAGGCGCACTACAGTTTGGTATGAGGGACTTGTAGTTAAATTTTCAAGGAACGATGTAGAAATTAAGCCTACATAATCAACACTGCCCTAAGAGGTACAATTAACAGTGGTTGGCGATACCCTCCCTGGAAGCTACGCCAGACGACCATTCTCCAGCCTCCTTCCATTCTTTGCCCAGTTAGGAAACGCTAATAGTAGCTACATAGATCACAGTAAATCACTTCCTCAGACCTTCCACTCTGAGATGACACGCTTATGGATGCCACGCTAGACGAACCTTCGCCCGGTTCAGGCGTGCAGTGACTGTCTTTGATGGTAGAAGCATTACTGTATCGCGAAACGTGTTCACAGGAGGGACACTCAAACTGACCCCGACTTTCCATTATTCCTTGGAACGCGTTCGCTTTTAGATCTCAGGGTATATAATTTTTACAATATTTTTCCCCCCCTTTTTTTTTTTTTTTTTCCTGTCGAGGGTATAGAGGTGGTGCGATACTATGTGTGTGTGTGTGTGTGTGCAAATTCATAAACACACACGCACACACACACACACACACACACACACACCTCTTGTAAACCCCCAAATCTACATCTTTAAAGGAGACTTGAGGCATTTTTTATCCACCTTTTGATGTCGTTTTTCCATAAATTTATCCCCAACATTACGTAAGAGATGTTTCCCCTTCAAGATGACAATACACCTGACACACCTGACAGGTATGTGAGAACTTCCGGTCATATAGTCTTGTCTTGTGGTCGTTACTTGTATCTATTCTTGTCATCAGTTTCCTTCCCTATTCAGCTGTCTCCTCCTCCTCCTCCTCCTCCTCCTCCTCCTCCTCCTCATTCTCTCTTGGTCTTGACTCCGGTTTTTTCATCTTTCTATTTATATCTATGTTTATTATATCCTGTTTCTGTTTTTCTTTATTCCCTATTTTGTATGATCTTCTTGTCTCATATTATACTGTTTTACTTGTTGTATCTCTGGTATACACACACACACACACACACACACAGTTTTTGACGCGTGACAGTGCGTGCGTGCGTGTCTCAGTCCATCCATACATAAATCTTAAAGGTAATCGCTGTTATTTACCCGGAGGACCTTTGAATAGACCCTACAGTACCTGCGCTCACAGTACATCCATCTCCAACCAGACATAACCACACGTAGTATTCACACCTCGCCTCTGTTTACCTTGGTACTGTAAAAGTCATACCAACCTTACCTGGCGAACTCTGAGGACTGCCAACCCCACCGAGACACATACTGCTGCTGGTCCTGGTGGAGGATTTGACGTCGAGATTTCTCTTTTTTTTGGCCCTGATTCTCAATTTAGTTTCGTACGATGATATTTTTTCCCTTAAGTTTAGAAAGCATCTCACTGACTCACCTCAAGTAGAGATGGTTGGAGGGAGGAATAAGCATCGACAATGTACTAAGACTTTTGACGTGACTGTGGTCTTTTATTAACCAGATGAAGGGAGAATCATCGTAAGATTTTTTGAGAATTTTATAAACGCCAAAGGATACTCGTGTCTGGTATACATAAACAGACGGACAGACAGAACGTGAACGTCGCTACTGTCTCTTTTGCTGTTTACTGTCAACGCCATATATCGACCCTTGTGTAGAGCAGAGAGCAACTACAGTACAAATAAACAAATAGACGCATCTGTCTTTACTTGCATACGGAGGCAAAGCACACCCACACACACCCACACACACACACACACACACACACACACACACACACACAACAATAAAACATGTAAGTAATGAATTCATGAGCAAGAGTCCTCGTCTCAGCTATGCATAAAATTCTCCTTTTCCATCGCCTCGTTCCACAGCAGCCATTAACCCAGCCATCAACACTGCCCCTCCTCTCATTTTTATGCCATTCCAGGAACTTCTCTCCCATCTTTACTATCTCTTGTCTCATTCTCTCTTTCCCGTAGTAGGCCCCGTCGTCAACTCCCCCTCTCTCCCCCCACCTCCCCCTCTCCCCCACCTCCCCCTCTCAAGTCCTGGCTGGAACATACTTTTTGTTGTCACTGACGAAAATATTCTCTCTCTCTCTCTCTCTCTCTCTCTCTCTCTCTCTCTCTCTCTCTCTCTCTCTCTCTCATTGGAGCTCTCGTTTTTACTGATGGAGCCTTTATTTTCGTGACTGGAACCTCTCTCTCTGTCAAAACTGGAACCATCTTTTTCACTGCCGGAATACTCTTTATTATCTTTAATTTATTTGAGTTCTTAATATTTTTTGTAGATTAAACCCTACTTTCTCTCATTTCTGGAACCCTACTTTCTCTGACTTCTGGAACCCTACTTTCTTTGAAACTTTTATTTTAATGTCTAATATTTATTTCGGAGTTGGAACCATCTTTCACTGTTTTCATCACAGAAGAAAACCCTCTTACGTCACACATAAAACCCTCTTACGTCACACATAAAACCCTCTTACGTCACACATAAAACCCTCTTACGTCACACATAAAACCCTTTTGTCATCGCCTAAATAAAAACAGGGAAAACTATTTTATATTATAGAACGTCAAATATAGCGTCAAATAGAACGCCAAATATAGCACCAAATAGAACGCCAAATATTGCACCAAATATAGCGTCAAATATAGCGTCAAATAGATTGCCTCCACCTTCCCCCAGAACAATCACTTCCTTATGGTAAACAACTCATCTTCCTTCTTCCTGGCTACTCTCTCCTGCTGTCTAGGAAGTTCTCTCTTGCTTCCGTTTATTTCTTCCTCCCCCTTTTCTTCCCCCCATTTTTTCGTCTTTTTTCTTCACTTAAATCGTTTCTCTTTTTTTCCTTTGTTGTCTTATTTTGGTCTTTTTATATACTGTAGTCTCCCATTTTTTCCTTGGGCTTTTTCTTTATCTCTTATTTTCCCTATTTTTTGTCTTCCTCCCATTCCTTCTCCTAAAAATTGTCTTAATTCCTTAAAAGTTTCTCACCTTCCCCAACACTCCTCACCCGGAACACACTTCATCCTATAGTGGAGCTTCTTCTTTACTTCCTTAATACCATCCTTCCTCCTTTCATGCCGTCATCATCAGGGTAATGTCTTGTAGCCTTCTGCATGGAATACCTCCCACTATAGTCTGGAAACCCTCATCCTCCCTCTTCCACTCTGCCCCCCATGTTTTAACCTGGAATCCTCTTTAAATTCTGGAACCGAAGTATTTTTGGAAAACCCTCTTTTAAAACACTTCTCCTGGAATTTCTTTGAGTTTTCCTTTCTTTAAGATTTACTGTTTAAATCTGGACTTATTTCGTCTTGAAATACCAAACACCTTACCAGAGAAAAGTTACTTGGTAGTTCTCCTCCACTGAAAACCTTACCATATAAATTCTGTGAGATCTGTATATTGTTTTTGCCTTGTTTAGAATTATCTGGTATCCTGATTAACATTACCCTCTGGAACTGGCTTGTCTTTAACTCTCTCATTCTTTCCTTTGTTATCTTCTTGTTGCTGGAACCTGTACGGAATTTAAGCTGCTGCTCATCCTTCTCCTATAGTAGTCTTGTATTAGTGGACTTCAATCATTAAAGGTTTGTTAAGCGTGCACTCTAGAATCTAGATAATATACTAGATATCAATAATTTACTGTTAAGAGAAAGGCATCTCTAACTTTCCTTAAGACGGACTTTGCTAGTACTGAAAGACATTGTGCCTTCATTTCAGCTACTTTCTCATGTGGTATTGGTCAGCTTCTTACCTCTATCCTCATCCACCTCTACATATACCTTGAAGTTTCCATACTTAACCACTCTTTCCCTTTCTACCGGAGGACTTACTCTCCCTGGAACATTCTACCTGCCTACTCCCTGATCTGTTTCATCTCCCTGAAAATTCTTCTCCTCCCTCATATATTTCATCTGGCCCTGGATACTTTTCCTCCGCCGTTAAACAATGGTTATCACTCCAAGATGTCCTTTAATCTCTTAAACGTTATATCTCCATGGTAAACCTCGTCTCTCCCCTTTCAATATTTTTATACCTCTGAAACCTACTTCCCCAAGACTGCTCTCTTTCTTCGCCTCTGGAACCGCCTTCTCCTCTCCTTCCTCATCGTCTTTTTTTTCTCTCTTCGTGCTGTAACGACATCTACCCCCTGGAACGTCTGCCCAGATTCCCTAATTCCAGACAACCTGAGATGACCTATAAAGACCGTCACTGGAACGACCCGGAGCAGCATGGAACATTTCGCTGCAAATCCGTGCAAGTGATGTTTCATCATTTACTGGGGCGTATCTTCTTTTCCATGTCATTTGCCACGTGGACATGCACCTATTCCTAGTCAGGAAAGCGCAGCAAATATCAGGAATTGCGATCGGATCCAAGATTGCTAAGGTCAGTCGTCATTTGAAATGAGACTTTGAATTTTCTACTGAATAGAAAGTGCCATCGTACTTTTTGGGTTAGAATTTTCAAGAGTGAAGATATCACGTTTAAGGGTGCAGGATAGACTAATAAAACTCGTGTAAAGTTGATGTAGCTGTTATATAATTCAGCTCGGACGTTCCTGACGACATCTGGTGTATCATGAGCCGAGGGAGGAAGACGGGAAGTATCTTGGAATGGCTGGTCCTGCAAGAGACGAGGAAGGGAGGAAGTAGGGTTGGAGGATCGTGTTTAATAGCCAGTAGTCTCGGTGAATAAGTTTTTTTCTTTTCTCTTATTTTTACTTTAAGGTTTTACTCACTTTTCCTCTCTTTTAATCTTGATTTTTGTTCTTTCTTTTGTCGACTTCTTATTCTTCTTAACCTTCACCAGTCTTTATTCTTATATATCCATTCTTATAACTACTACCTTCCTATATCATCATCATCATGCCATTTCTCCATACCGTCTTTGAACGTCTTCCCCTCCTCTCTCATCCATCCCAATTCCCTCTTCGCACCTCGCCAGCCTTGGATTCCGCTGACCAGGACGGAGCAGTAGTAGTTGTACCTTCACTTGTTCCCTCACTGGTGCCGCGGCGGTGGTGGTACAGGGGGCCATAACATGAGGTACAGTAGAGGCGGCAGGACCAGCATATTCTGTGCCACATTCCACTCCACCTCATCCCACGTTATCTCATCCCACTTCACCTCATCCCACTTCACCTCATTCCACTTCACCTCATCCCACTCCACTTCATCCCACTGCACCTCATCCCACGTTACCTCATCCCACTTCACCTCATTCCACTCCACCTCATCCCACTTCACCTCATCCCATTCCACCTCATCCCACGTTACCTCATTCCACTCCACCTCATCCCATTCCACCTCATCCCATTCCACCTCATCCCACTCCACCTCATCCCACTCCACTTCATCCCACTGCACCTCATCCCACGTTACCTCATCCCACTTCACCTCATTCCACTCCACCTCATCCCACTTCACCTCATCCCACTCCACCTCATCCCACTCCCCCTCATCCCACTTCACCTCGTCCCACTCCACCTCATCCCACCCCACCTCATCCCTACGTTTCAGGAGTCCACCTTTGACGTTTCTGGACCCCTTTATACAGTTTTCAGACCCATTAAACAGTTTCCAAGACCCCCTTCTACAGTTTTTAGACCCCTTATACAGTTTCCAAGACCCCCTTATACAGTTTTCAGACCCCTTATACAGTTTTCAGACCTCTTATACAGTTTCCAGGCCCCTTATACAGTTTTCAGACCCCTTATACAGTTTCCAGATCCCCTTACACAGTCTCCAGACCCCCTTCTCTGGTTTCTGTCCACTTCCTGTAATATCCAACAGTTTTCAGACCCTTTGTTTAGTTTTCAGACCTTCTTGTAGATTCCAGAGTTCCTTCTACAGTTTTCATACTCCTTTCTACAGTTTCCAGACCTCCTACAGTTTCCAGACTCGTATCTATAAATTCCAGACCCTCTTTTACAACTTCGCTTTCAGCAGGGTTCAGCATCAACCTTCCATCAGCTGGGATTTAGGACCAATAATCACCTTATAAGAGATCCTTTACTGTCCCTCCGAGGTCCACAGTCTCAGAGATCCATACGATGTCTCCCTTCACCTAAGCTTCAACTAAGCCAATGCGTCTTAGTTGTTTTAGAGTTGATGGACTGTCGACGCCTCCCCCATTGACCTTTGAGTGAGTCATATTCTCGTATCCTGTGAGGAGAATATTTTTATAATAGGTAAATATGTGAATAAAAATTCTAGCATCGTACTTTTGATATTTTTTTGTTTTTTTGTTTTTTTGTTTTTTTTTAGGAGAATAATTTTACTGCACGAACCTTTGAGAAGTTGAGTCTATAAAACATAGTTAGTTTGTAATGATAATATTTTTAATTCGTTAGTCCTGTCAGATGGGATGGTATAGCAGAGTGGGTAGGTGAGGTGAGTGGGTAGAGAGGTTAGTGGGTTGAGAGGTGGGTGGGTTGAGAGGTGGGTGGGTGGGCGGTAAAGAGAGGTGGAGAGGTGCAAGATCAAAATACAACAGCTTTGATTTGTATTGGAGTGAAGGTTGTAATCCAGCTTTTAAGATTATTCCTTAGTGTTGACATATTTATGGTTTCCAGGCATATATCGAAAAAATACATTAATGACACAGATATAATATTAATAAAGAACATGTTATATATCTTATTTATTCATAAGAAGAGTGAAAACAAAATTAACTTTCTCCTAAATTTTCTGTTTATGTTTGAAGAATAAATTGTTTCGGCAGTAACTGGCACGTCACTACGACTATACAGTAACTCTACCTTTGGTCTGTAGGTTCCCAGTTACAGCAAGGTGTATTTCCAATTATCTTTCCATTAACTTTTGGTTTTCACATTATTTCTCAGTTTTTATTTTATTAAATTAACTTTTCACGATATACTTTCAACAGCTGAAAATAATACGTTATTTACTATAGATAAATTTCCCCATTACATATATTGAGTAAATTATACCAGAAGATGAGGCATTTTGTACTAAAATGTACCAGTTTTCTTCAAAATGTACCGAACATTTCAAAGACGTACCATGTGCCAGAAATATTAAAAAATGTACCCAAAAGAGTGCATAATTAATGTACCCTTTGCTGAAACATTAAGTGCGGCTTGTGAAGGGCACGTGACATGTGTGGGTGACCATGTTTTCGGTGAAGAGCGAGTAGACCTGGTGTATTCTGCTGAGTAGAAGGGGCAAGTTTAGGTGAGTGGATGGGTAGATGGATAGCAGTGTGGATAGAGAGGGATTGAAGAATGAGTGGGTGAGTGGATGGATGGTTGGATGGTGGATGAGCAAGCGGGGATTGAAGCATGAATGGGGGCGGGGGGGTGGGGGGCGGGGGGGGGGTTAAGGTAGGGTGTTTCAAGGGGGTCAAATTAGCATATTTATCGTATAGGTTTTATGGTGATCCCAGTTCGTACGTAATAGAGGGTATGTGAAGGGCGTGCTGCCGTAAACAATGTTATGAGCTGTAAACACACTAACTAAGGCGAGTCTGAAGGTGATCTTGGGAGTAATGAACTATGGAAAAGAGGAAGGAAGGAAGAAAGAAAAATTAAACATGGAAGTAAGGGAGGGAGGGAGGGAAGGAAAGAAAGGAGGAAGGGGGAAGAAAGTACAAATAGGAAGTGAAGAAGAAAGGTATGGGAGAAATGATGGGAGGAATGAAATAGGAAAAGAAGGAAGAAATGAAAGATGGATATAAGGAAAATGGAAGGAAGGAAGCAAGAAAGCAAGGAAATAAAAAAGGAATTAAAAAAAAAGTAAAAACAGAATAAATCAAGGGAGAAAGGTAAAAGTAGGAAAGGAAAGAAAGACAGGAGGAAGGAGGAAAGAAAGCAAAAAAGGAAGGAAGAATATGATAAAATAATGTATGAATGAGTTATTTATTATGATCGAAACCATTTAAGGGATGTGGTAATATCTCGTTCATACCTTAAAATTAATTTAGGTCAGGATAAAGACTTACGTTAAGGGTATATTATTATAAGACTGTATAAGAGGTCGTCGTAGTCGTTATCATAGTCGTGTTCGTTTATCGTCTTCTTTGTTGTCGTAGTCGTCTTCCTTTTCATCGTAGTCGTCGTCGTAAGTCATCATATTAGTCGTTATCATAGTTGTTGTTGTAGTCTTCGGAATCGTTGTTGTAGTCGTCTTCGTAGTCGTTGTCGTTGTCATCTTCCTTGTAATTATTGTTGTAGTCATCATCGTAATCGTCGTTTTAGTCGTCGTTGTCTAAAGTTTTCTTAAAGTCGTATTTCAGTCACCCCTTAACAGGTCATTATATTCGGGTGACATAACAGATCTTTACACTACCTTACTATACTGGCCAGTGAGTCTTAATAATAATAATAATAATAATAATAATAATAATAATAATAATAATGATGATAACACATCCCCAAGCCTCTGATATCCTATGTAGGATATCGCAACACATCCTGACATCGGTTGGGTCAGGGTGGTGAGGAGGAGGGAGGGAGGGGAGGTGAAAAGATGGAAGAGTGAGGAGGATGTGGGACGCCTCTCTCTCTCTCTCTCTCTCTCTCTCTCCCAGAAGATCTAAGAGGTGGCAGTAAGTCTTCCCTCCAAACAGAACCTTTAATGGAAGATAAATAAATGGGTAATGGAGGGGCAAGGCTAAGACACTGTAAGATGGACAAAATAAGGGTGGGGGGAGGCGGGGGGAGGGGGTGACCTAACGAGACATCTTAAGTGAAATTCCTTGATTTATTTACATGTGATAAGTGGAGTCCACGAAGCAATCTCTTATTTTTCCCTTTTTTTCTTTTTTTTTCTCTTTTTTTATTTATTTATTTTTTTGGTGTATCATTGTTCTTGTTTCTCTTTTCTTTTTAATTCAATCTTTGTTTTTGTTTCGTTTATTTTATATAATTTTCGTTTTTTTTTATCCCGTTTATTTTTCTTTTAATGTTATTTTTCTTTTTTTCGTGTAATTTCTCTCGTTTACAGGTTATCGTAAGTTTTTTTTATCATTTACAATATATCGTAAGTGAATTTCTCCTCCTAGATTTACAATGCAGTTTAAGTGTTGTTGGTTTTTTTTTTTACAGAATGTTATAAATGATATTCTGGCATTTGCGATGTGTCGAATTTACAACACATTATGTGTTAAGTTTCATTTATTTACAAGACGTCTTAAGTCAAGTTCCCTCATTTACAAGGCGTCATAAGTCAAATTCCCTCATTTACAAGGCGTCGTAAGTCGAGTTTCCTCATTTACAAGACGTCGTAAGTCAAGTTCCCTCATTTACAAGGCGTCGTAAGTCGAGTTCCCTCATTTGCAAGGCGTCATAAGTCGTCGTAAGTTCCCTCATTTACAAGACGTCTTAAGTCAAGTTCCCTCATTTACAAGGCGTCGTAAGTCAAGTTCCCTCATTTACAAGACGTTTTAAGTCAAGTTCCCTCATTTACAAGACGTCTTAAGTCAAGTTCCCTCATTTACAAGACGTCTTAAGTCAAGTTCCCTCATTTACAAGACGTCGTAAGTCAAGTTCCCTCATTTACAAGGCGTCGTAAGTCAAGTTCCCTCATTTACAAGACGTCTTAAGTCAAGTTCCCTCATTTACAAGACGTTTTAAGTCAAGTTCCCTCATTTACAAGGTGTCGTAAGTCAAGCTCCCTCATTTACAAGGCGTCGTAAGTTCCCTCATTTACAAGACGTTTTAATTCAAGTTCCCTCATTTACAAGGCGTCACAAGTCAAGTTTCCTCATTTACAAGACATGTTAAGTCAAGTTCCCTCATTTACAAGATGTCTTAAGTCAAGTTCCCTCATTTACAAGACGTCGTAAGTCAAGTCCCTTCATTTACAAGGCGTCGTAAGTCAAGTTCCCTCATTTACAAGACGTCTTAAGTCAAGTTCCCTCATTTACAAGACGTCTTAAGTCAATTTCCCTCATTTACAAGACTCTTAAG
The DNA here is from genome assembly GCA_958450375.1 of Homarus gammarus. Classification (NCBI taxonomy): domain Eukaryota; kingdom Metazoa; phylum Arthropoda; class Malacostraca; order Decapoda; family Nephropidae; genus Homarus; species Homarus gammarus. The sequence continues at coordinate 333,676 of CAUDMG010002925.1, forward strand.
TCAAGTTCCCTCATTTACAAGACGTCTTAAATCAAGTTCCCTCATTTACAAGGCGTCGTAAGTCAAGTTCCCCCATTTACAGAATATCTTAACATCTTGCACAAAGTCGTAAATATTCCTCTCTCCCAAAAAATTCATATTATATCCGATAGTTAATGGTTTTTCATGTGGCTTTGAGATACATGATATAAAGATGTAAATTATAGTGGCGCTGTTGTCGGCTACTGGTGGAGAAGTAGGAAGAGTGGAGGTGGATGATGGAGGAGGATGGAGAGGGATGGTGGAGAAGAAAGAGGTTGGAGGGTTTGGTGGTGGAGTTGGTTATAGTGGAAGGGGTGGTAGGGAAGAGGAGTAGAGGAGAATAAAGAGGAGGTAAAAGAAAAGGAGAGGAAAAGAAAGAGGGGGTGAAACATGAGGAGGAGGGTGGTGGTAGATGACGGAAGTAATGGTTAGAGGAAGAATAGGAAGAGAGGAGGAGTCCAGGAAGTAGGAGGTAGCAATAGACGATGAAAATAATGTAGAGGTAGGTGAAGGATGAGAGTAATTGGTAGAGGAGAAGAGGAGTAAAGATATAGAGGAAGAAGAATAGAAGGAGGAGGAGGAGAAGGAGGTGATAGCATAGGAGAAGGAGGAGGAATAAGAGGATCCAAGGATAACTCGTTGGTGAAGAAGTGATCGTAAAAACCAAATTACAACAATGTGAGTTTTATACGAGCGATGCCTATGCAAACTCCTGCCATTACTCAGCTACACAGAGTCATCGAGATACAATTATAAGAATGTTAGATACACCAAGACAGATTTAGATACCAGAGTACAGGTAGAATGTTTAGATACCAGAGTACAGGTAGAATGTTGAGAGCTGTATACTAATCTGTCATTGTAAGGTCTCTCTGACTCCCGGTACAATGGTCACGTATTAAGCAAATTATTAAATAACATAAAAGTATCGTTTGGATTACCATACATTTATAGGGTGTTAGTAAATAATTATTGAGCTGTTTTTATACTCTGACGGGCAATAACACAGAGAGAGAGAGTCATAAGTGTGACGCATATATACAGAGTTACGACACGGCGCCTTGATGCGCCTGGAATAGGAATGGTCCAAATCTGTCGCAGGGGTCGGGAATGGGTTAGAATCGGGAATGTCTCGTTCGTCGGAATAGGAGGGACAGGTCAGGGGGAAGGAGGGGGTCGGTGGATGGACTGGGGTAAAGGGGGAGGGAGGTAGATCAATTACCTAACCTAACCTAACCTAACTTAACTCGTGTTCCTTATTTGTTATGTGTGGAGCTTATTATTATTATTATTATTATTATTATTATTATTATTATTATTATTATTATTATTGCTGTTGTTGGTGGTGTTATTGTAATAAAGATGGACTTAGGGGTACAACTAAGGAACAAATAATACTACAAAATACTTCGTGTTTTCTCTGGATCTTTCCTTCCTTCCGTCCTTCTTACTTTCCGTCTTTCCTTTAATTTTGTTTTCTTTGCTCCATTTCTTCCTCTTATATTTTACTTTTCTAAGGTGTTGTGGGGTGGGTTGGTGGTGGGGAGGGTTGGTGGTGGGGTGGTTGTTGGTGGGGAGGGTTGGTGGTGGTGGGGTGGTTGGTGGTGGGGAGGGTTGGTGGTGGGGTGGGTTGGTGGTGGGGTGGTTAGTGGTGGGGAGGGTTGGTGGTGGGGAGGGTTGGTGGTGGGGTGGGTTGGTGGTGTGGTGGGGTGGGTTGGTGGTGGGGAGGTTGGTAGTGAGGTGGGCTGGTGGTGGGGTGGTTGGTGGTGGGGTAGGTTGGTGGTGGGGAGGGTTGGTGGTGGGGTGGGTTGGTGGTGGGGAGGTTGGTGGTGGGGAGGGTTGGTGGTGGGGAGGTTGATGGTGGGGAGGTTGGTGGTGGGGGCTTGTAGGGGGTATGGATGCGTTTGTCTGTCTGTCTGACTCTGGTGTCAATACCTCCTGGGAGTCACCTTCGACACTTATCCTTATCCTCCTCCTTCCCCCTCCTTTCTTCCCCCTCCTCTCTTCCCAGCTTCTCTCCTACCCCCTTCTCTCTTTCTCTACGTCTCTTCCTCTCCTTTCCTATCAATCCATTTCTCTCCTTCTCTACCCCTTCTCCCCTTTCCTACATATCCTCTTCTCTCCTCTTCCTCCTCCCTCCCCCCCCCCCTTGCCGCCAGCACAATAGTTCGAGTCACCGCAATACAGCTTCATACATTTCCCCCTATCAATCCCCTTCTCCCTTACCCATCTCCTGGTCAACCCCTCCCCCTTACCTCTTTCTTTCCCCATTTCCCTTCACCCTTCCTTCCCTCCTACTCCTCACCCTTCCTTCCCTCCTCCCCTCTCACCCGTCCCTTCCCTCCCTCGTCCTAACCCTCTCCTTCCACCTTCCTCTCCCCATCCCTCCTTCTCCCTCCCACTCCCTCCCCACTCCCTCCTTTTTCCTCTTTTTCCCTCATTCTCCCTCCCCCTTCTCCCTCCTCACTCTCTCCTTCTTCCTCTCCACTCCTCCCACTCCCTTCCCTTCCATCCTTCCTTCCTTACCTTCAACTTCCTCCCTCCCGCCAAACATGGAGCTGACACGATCGCTTCGCCCACCGTTCGCCAAATTATTTATTGCCTCTTCTTCCCTCATCGTCTCTAGCTGACCGTTCGCCAAATTATTCAGCACTCCTTCTTCTTTTAGGATCTGCGGCTGCCAGTATTCGTCCACTGCTCGCCAAATTATTCATTGCTTTTCCCGTTGGACCTCTGGACAAAGCTCGTCAAAATTTTTTAACACCTATTTTTTCCATTGGATTTTCAATAATAGTTCGCCAAATAATTAACAGTATCCGTTCTGTACCTAGTTACCCGCCAAATTATTTACATTAATAATGCTGCACTCGCCAAATTATACATAGTTTCTTCCCTCAAAAATACTGACCACCATTATCAGCTAAAGTAATTTGTTCATATGTTTCTTCGAGTCTTCTACGCCAAATTATTTTCACCCGTTTTCCAGGTCACTTCCCGACATTATTCCGTCTTTCCTTTAACAGTTTCTCAACAATAGCCATCTGAAGTATAACTCTGTCCCGGGTCATAATCGCTAAAATAATTAAGAATTTTACTAAGGTTCAATTGTTTCTTAAAAAAAAATATTCGTCAAGTTATTTATTATACCACAACCGAAGTATCCTACAAATTTCGAATAGGAATAATCGCCAAATTCTTCTAGAAATATACGCCAAGTTATCAAGGAAACTCCCAACAGGAATAATCACCAAATTATTCCGGATATTGGCTCCGGAAATGACGCCAAATTATCCCTCAAGAAAGTTTCACCAAATTGTTATTTTCTGGGAATCGCCGACAATTAATTATCTTTGTTTTTTATTGGCTGGCTCGACCATTATCTCCGAGGGGTAGCATAGGGGGAGTTTGTGGGGGTGGGGGGGGGGTGAGGGGAGAGGAGAAGACGCTAGACTAGGCTGAGACAATGACGGGGTCTTGAGACATTACTTGAGGGGAAAGACATTAGCCCGAGAGGAGGGAGAGGTCTTAAGTTAGAGGGGAAGGAAGGAGAGGTAGGGAGAGGTCTTAGGTTAGAGGGGAGGGAAGGAGAGGTCTTAAGTTAGAGGGGAGTTGGAGGTCTTAAGTTAGAGGGAAGGGAGAGGTCTTAGGTTAGAGAGGAGGGAGGGAGAGGTCTTAAGTTAGAGGGGAGGGAGAGAGATGTCTTAGGTTAGAGAGGAGGGAGGGAGAGGTCTTAGGTTAGAGAGGAGGGAGGGAGAGGTCTTAAGTTAGAGGGGAGGGAGAGAGATGTCTTAGGTTAGAGGAGAGAGAGGGAGAGGTCTTAGGTCAGAGGGGAGGGAGAGAGATGTCTTAGGTTAGAGGAGAGAGAGGGAGAGGTCTTAAGTTAGAGGGAAGGGAGAGGTCTTAGGTTAGAGGGGAGGGAGGGAGAGGTCTTAGGTTAGAGGGGAGGGAGGGAGAGGTCTTAGGTTAGAGGGAAGGGAGGTAGAGGTCTTAGGTTAGAGGGGAGGGAGAGAGATGTCTTAGGTTAGAGGAGAGAGAGGGAGAGGTCTTAGGTTAGAGGGGAGGGAAGGAGAGGTCTTAGGTTAGAGGAGAGAGAGGGAGAGGTCTTAGGTTAGAGGAGAGAGAGGGAGAGGTCTTAGGTTAGAGGAGAGAGAGGGAGAGGTCTTAGGTTAGAGGAGAGAGAGGGAGAGGTCTTAGGTTAGAGGGGAGGGAGGGAGAGGTCTTAGGTTAGAGGAGAGAGAGGGAGAGGTCTTAGGTTAGAGGAGAGAGAGGGAGAGGTCTTAGGTTAGAGGAGAGCGAGGGAGAGGTCTTAGGTTAGAGGGGAGGGAAGGAGAGGTCTTAAGTTAGAGGGGAGGGAGGGAGAGGTCTTAAGTTAGAGAGGAGGGAGGGAGAGGTCTTAAGTTAGAGGGGAGGGAGGGAGAGGTCTTAAGTTAGAGGGGAGGGAGGGAGGGAGAGGTCTTAAGTTAGAGGGGAGGGAGGAAGAGGTCTTAAGTTAGAGGGGAGGGAGGAAGAGGTCTTAAGTTAGAGGGGAGGGAGGAAGAGGTCTTAAGTTAGAGGGGAGGGAGGGAGGGAGAGGTCTTAAGTTAGAGGTGGAGGGAGGGAGAGGTCTTAAGTTAGAGGGGAGGGAGGAAGAGGTCTTAAGTTAGAGGGGAGGGAGGAAGAGGTCTTAAGTTAGAGGGGAGGTAGGGAGAGGTCTTAAGTTAGAGGGGAGGGAGGGAGAGGTCTTAAGTTAGAGGTGGAGGGAGGGAGGGAGAGGTCTTAAGTTAGAGGGGAGGGAGGGAGAGGTCTTAAGTTAGAGGTGGAGGGAGGGAGGGAGAGGTCTTAAGTTAGAGGTGGAGGGAGGGAGGGAGAGGTCTTAAGTTAGAGGGGAGGGAGGAAGAGGTCTTAGGTTAGAGGGGAGGGAGGAAGAGGTCTTAAGTTAGAGGGGAGGGAGGAAGAGGGGTTAAGTTAGAGGGGAGGGAGGGTGAGGTCTTAAGTTAGAGGGGAGGGAGGGAGAGGTCTTAAGTTAGAGGGGAGGAAGGAAGAGGTCTTAAGTTAGAGGGGAGGGAGGAAGAGGTCTTAAGTTAGAGGGGAGGGAGGAAGAGGTCTTAAGTTAGAGGGGAGGGAGGGAGGGAGTGGTCTTAAGTTAGCGGGAGGGACAAGCAGGGACCGTCAGCCCAGTCGATTATAAAACACGACTGATTACTGTACAAGTCCAGCCTCTGAGGGGAACGAGGTCATTGGATAGTTAGTGTTCCAGTCTCCCCTCACTCCCTCGCTGTCTCCTTCTTGTGTTCCCTCTTATCTTTACTGTCTCTCTACTCACTGTCTCTCCCCTCACTCTCCCCTCACTGTCTCTCCCCTCTCTCCACCCCCATCTCTCCCCTCACTGTCCCACCCCCTCATCTCTCCCCTCACTGTCACCCACTCATCTCTCCCCTCAGTGTCTCTCCCCTCTCACCCCTTCATCTTTCCCCTCACTGTCACCCCCCCTCATCTCTCCCCTTTCACCCCCTCATCTCTCCCCTCACTGTCTCTCTCCCCCCATCTTCCCCCTGTGTCATCCTTGTTGCCCTCTCTTTTTATCGTCCCCTCTATTGTTATTTTCCCCTCTTTCTCCCCCTCCCCCTCTCCCTACCCCTCTTCCTCCCTTCTTCCTCTCCTTCCCCCTCTTCCTTCCCTTTTCCTCCCCATCATTTCCCTCTTATGCATGCCTCTCCTGCCATCCCTACCTCTCCTTCCCTCTTTGCCTCCCCCTTCTCTCCATCCCTCCCCTTTTCCCCCCTCTCTTGCCTTCCTTCCATTGCCTTTCCCCACCTTCCTTCTTTCCTTCCTACCCTCTTCTTTCTTTATTCCCCTTCCTTCTTCCTCTTCCTTTTCTCTCCTTCCTTCAAACCCCTTCCTTCTTCCTCTTCTTTTTCTCCCCTCCTCCCCCTTCCTCTCCCTTTTCTCTCCTTCCTTCCTTCACACCCCTTCCTTCTTCCCCTTTCTACCGTCCCACCTCCTCCTCCTCCTCCTTCCTTCTCCTTCTCTTCCCCCTTTCTTGTCCATCGTAATTCCTCCTTTTTTCCTACCTTCCTTCCCTTCCCCTCCTCCCCCTAATTCCCTTCCCTCCCTACTCCTTCCTTATATCCCTTCCTCTCTCATTACCTTTCTTCCTTCCCCCTCCCCTCCTTACCCCTTCCATCTCCTATTCCTTCCTCCTCTCCGCTTTCTTCCCTTCCTCTTTTAAATCTTTCGTTATTGAGGATTAAATCTGGGCTTTTTTCTCGTGTTTTTGTTTCCCATTTTTTTTCCTGTTTTGTCTCGTTTATTTTCTTTGTTTTTTTTTATGTACTTTTGTGTGTTTTGGTGTTTTTGTTTTTGTTTTACTGTAGCTGTTGTTTTGAGGATATTGTTCTTATTTCTTTGTTTTTTTTTGTTTTTTTTGTTTTTTTGATGTTTGATTTTGTTTTTTTTTGTTTGTTTGTTTATTGATAAAATTTCTTGTTTGTTTGTGTTTTTGTTTGATGTTGCTGTTGTTATTTTTGTTTGTTTTGTATTTGTGTTTTTTGTTGTTGTTAATGTGTTTTTTTTTTTAACTGTTGTTTTTTTTCTCTTTTCTTTCATTTGATATTTTTTGTTATTTACCTTGAAAATATAAATTCATCTTCCTCCTCCTCCTCTTCCTCCTCCTCCTTTCCTTCTTTCCTTCTCTTCCTCCTTTCTGCTTCCTTCCAACCTTCCCATAACTACTCCACCTACCCCTTCCTCTCCCATCCTGCCCCTCCCCTCCCTCCCTCCCTCTATTCCTTCCTCATCCCCCTCTTCCATTCCTCCTAACATCTCTCCACCCCGTTTCCCTCATCTCTTTCCCTTCCCCATTCCACCTATCCCCCACCCTTCCCCCTTTCTCCCCTTCCCTCCTCCCTCCCTTTCCTCCGTGATTAAATATTTGAAGAGAATTATATAATGTAACTCCCATATTTATGACGTCATTCGATAGCTTCCATAATCTTATAATTGGCGATTTTAGGATTGGCGAGGGATTTATTAAGTCACGCCAAATCCCTAAAATTATTGTGTAAATCAGGATTACCGCGCAAGAAAGTAATCCAGCCACAGTGGATTAAAAAAAAATACTTCCCTGGATTTTTTTTTTGGGTGGGCGGGTTATATGCAACACGTGGAGATTACTCTTGTTATTATTATGGGTAATTGTATATATTTTTTTATGTGTCTGTCTGTATATTTGGTGTTTGTCCGATTTCTTCTCTTTTGTTCTTGCTTTTTTTTCTATTTTCTTCTTTTCTTCTTTCTTCTTTTTTCTTCTTTTCTATTTTTTCTTTTATTCTTTTCTTTTTTTTTCTTCATCTTTCTTTCTTTATTCTATCTTCTTTTTCTTAGTTTCTTCTTTTCTTGTCCCGTCAAAATAAAACTCGGGTGATATGGCATTAATGAAGGGCATGTTATCATCTGTCCGTCCGTCAGTCTGTCTATCTGTCTGGTTAGTGAGAGACAGAGGGGGGGGGGGGAGGCGAGCCATTAATAGCGTCTCTAATATCTTCGTGTTTGTTTGTTATTTCTTATTTCTGTCCTCACCAATTTCATCACCGTTGTCGTCATCATTTCTTTCTTACCTCCTTCTTACTACTCTTCATATTCCCTAACACTTTTTGCTTCTCCTTCTCCTCCTCTTGTTCTTTTTGCCCTCCCCCCCCCTCCTCCCCCCTTTCACTTCTTCCTCATATACCTCCTCTTCATTCTTTTACCTAATTCCTTCATCATCTTATCTTCTTTTCCACCCTTCTCCCCTCCCACACTCGCTGCCCCTCCTCCTCCTCCATTACATCATAAACACACACAATAATCTTACTCCTACAACAAGTCGTCATATCACGGTTTTATCTAAGAATTCCGAATTATAGCGATTAGGCAGATTTATATCTTGGTTTTGCCAATAAAGGTGTTAAAATCATCTCCTTGGTACAGCATTGGTTTACCCTCACATGTCTGTCTGTCTGTCTGTCTCCCGCCGTATCTTTCTCAATAACTCTCTCCCTTACTCTATTCTCCCTCTCACAACCCCTCCCTTTCTATCCCTATATCTCTTTCCACCCTCTTCTTCTTTCCTAACTTATCTCCGTTCTTCCCTCCCTCCCTCCCACTCGTAAGATAAACCTTCCTTTTCGTTTTTCAAGCCTCTTCCGTGCACGTGTGTGTGTGTGTGTGTGTGTGTGTGTGTGTGTGTGAGCGCGCTTCCATTTTATCCCATTTTACTATCAACATTAATGTAACACTAAGACCAAGAATACGACAATTAATGACACAGAGCGGCGTCAGCTGAAGAGTGGCTGTTGAGAGGTTGGGTGTGGGATGGGGAGTAGGGTTCGGGGTTGGCTATTACGCTCATTACGCCAGACTGGTAATCCCTGGCGTATGCTGAGCCATTGTGCGTTACCCTGGCGTATGTCTGAGAGAAGGGCCTGACCCACGGTTGACGCCAGTGTGTGTTGGTTCGAGCCGCGGTTTATGGGGTAAATGGTCCAATTTAGGTTTCTACAGGAGCTTCCAAGTGTTCCCCAGGGCACGTATCCCCGGGCGTTTTGATTAGTCAACTCCCTTCTTTTTTATCGCTTTCTGGTGCAACGTTAATGTGGGAAGAAAGACAGAAATGGAGGATTTATCGAAGTGTACATGAAGGATATGGTATTGTTATTGATATTTATCTGCCACCGCCACTACTACTTCCTGCCATCATCACCGCCACTACTTCCTGCCATCACCACCACCACCCACTACTTCCTGCCATCACCACCACCACTACTTCCTGCCATCACCACCACTACTTCCTGCCATCACCACCACCATTACTTCCTGCCGTCATCACCACTACTTCCTGCCACCACCACCACCACCACTACTTCCTGCCATCACTATCACCATTACTTCCTGTCGTCATCACCACTACTTCCTGCCATCACCACCACTACTTCTTGCCATCACCACCACCACTACTTCCTGCCGTCATCACCACTACTTCCTGCCGTCATCACCACTACTTCCTGCCATCACCACCACTACTTCCTGCCACCACCACCACCACCACTACTTCCTGCCGTCATCAACACTACTTCCTGCCGTCATCACCACTACTTCCTGCCGTCATCACCACTACTTCCTGCCGTCATCACCACTACTTCCTGCCGTCATCACCACGACTTCCTGCCGTCATCACCACTACTTCTTGCCGTCATCACCACTACTTCCTGCCGTCATCACCACTACTCCCTGCCACCACCACCACTACTTCCTGCCACCACCACCACTACTTCCTGCCACCACCACCACCATCCATTGCTTCCTGCCGTCATCACCACTACTTCCTGCCGTCATCACCACTACTTCTTGCCGTCATCACCACTACTTCTTGCCGTCATCACCACTACTTCCTGCCATCACACCACTACTTCCTGCCACCACCATCCATTACTTCCTGCCGTCATCACCACTACTTCCTGCCGTCATCACCACTACTTCCTGCCGTCATCACCACTACTCCCTGCCACCACCACCACTACTTCCTGCCACCACCACCACCATCCATTGCTCCCTGCCGTCATCACCACTACTTCCTGCCGTCATCACCACTACTTCCTGTCGTCATCACCACTACTTCCTGCCACCACCACCACTACTTCATATCATATTTAATGAATACTAACCCACCCCCTCTTCCCTTCCCAACACCACCCTCCCCTCTCCTCCTTATCGCTCACGTAATGCTGAACTTCCCTTCCGTTTCAGTGATTCCGAATACGTAGTCGGACAATTAACACTAGCAAATGCTCTGCCCAGCTGTGGCTGTAGCTTTAATAATAACAACTCTCCAGACAAGACACGACAGGGCGAACCTTCAAAATTCTGAATAAGATGGAAGACGCAATCCCAGATAAGTTTTTCGAGATTGCAAGCTCCACAACACGGGCGGCTACAGCTTAAAGCTTACTAAATTAACATGTAGGACAATTATAAAGGAGTACTTCGTCACTGGAAAAATTCCTTAAAATATATAACAAAACTAAAACGGTAATAACTACATGTGGTGTAAACAGGGGCGAGAAACTGTCATTGCCGAGGTTTATTTTGTGTTTTATGTACTGCACAGCGCCACAGAACTAGACCAAACCAAATATCACCAAACCCTAAAGTTTTGTTACATACCAAAGTAAAATCAGTCATAGGCCAAACAGAACAGATACAAAGTGAACAACAACAGCTATATTGACTTAGCTGAGTCAAGATGGTATGTGGTGGTGTTGGTGACTGCGAAATAAAATCTCATGTTAAAATTTTCAGAGTTGCATTGGGAAAAAAAATCACTGAAATTTTGAATAGGTGTTTGTCAGTCAATCAAAAACCCTTAGGTACTTTATAACTCATTTATTATCAGGTTTGTTTAGTGTAGGAAAAGTTGTAGAACAAGTTAGAGGGTTGTAGTGTCATCCAGGAAACTAACCTTTTTTTATCATAGGCACTTTACTTCACTATTTGCTGCATTTTCCGGGAAAGTAAGTCCCTTGGATGGCGAAGTGTTACTATATATAAATGTTAACACACACACGTACACGTACACCTAAGCATACACACACACACACACACGTACGTACACCTAAACATACACACACATACACACACACACACGTACACCTAAACATACACACACACACACACACGTACACCGAAGGGTCAAGACGTACCTGGCGCTCCTCTCGGAGCAGCCAGGTCAACTGTTAAGTTGGCCCATACCAACTCCCTCCCCTGAACCCTCCTCCCCACCGGAATATCAACAAGTTCTCACCAGAAGTTACTATTTCATTTAGGAAAGGAATGGAACCAGTGTTAAACAGTGGTGAACAGTGCTTAAGTCAGTGAGAACAACTCAACAGTAACAATGGTACCCAAGTTGACCTTCACACAGTGAGGTCCCAGGTACCCAGTGATAACGGCCCGACCCAACAACCAGCGAAGTGTTAATCCGTCTATGATAGGAAGGCCTGGTACCACACCTCACTCATAGAACACCGTCTGTGAGGGAACTGCTACACCACGTGAGGCCCCTCATAACACCATCTGTGAGGGAATTACTACACCACGTGAGGCCCCTCATAACACCATCTGTGAGGGAATTACTACACCACGTGAGGCCCCTCATAACACCATCTGTGAGGGAATTACTACACCACGTGAGGCCCCTCATAACACCATCTGTGAGGGAATTACTACACCACGTGAGGCCCCTCATAACACCATCTGTGAGGGAATTACTACACCACGTGAGGCCCCGCATAACACCATCTGTGAGGGAATTACTACACCACGTGAGGCCCCTCATAACACCATCTGTGAGGGAACTACTACACCACGTGAGGTCCCTCCTAACACCATCTGGGAGGGAGTTACTACACTACGTGTTTGCTGTTCAACACCTACATTAATCTGTTTGTTCACTGTATGTTCCTTCACCTTTCTCTAATGAAGGCTTTTCTTAAACCACCAATGTATGTAATAAGTCATTTATGTCCAATGTATATTTTCAGCCTTCGGGCTGCAGAACTTTTTCAATAAACCGTTAATTATTATTATTATTATTATTATAAACACACACACACCTAAACATACACACACACACACCTAAACATACACATTACTCTAGGTCCGAACACACTCCAGGTTGTAGATTCCACGAAGCTCCTCGGCGTCACCATAGACAACAAACTAAATTGGAAACCACACGTCAGTGAAGTTGTCAAATCCTCCAGTTTCCGTCTCCACCTCCTCCGCCGACTCAAGTCCCTCGGAGTTCCTGCACACGAGCTCCTCAGTGTTTACACAACATTCATACTTCCCAAGCTCACCTATGCCTCCCCCACCTGGTCTTCCTCCCTAAATGCCACACAACGTAAATACCTAGAAAAAGTGCAAAAGAGGGCATGCAAGATTATTCTCTCCCCTTCCTACTCCACATATCAAGAAGCGCTCAACACACTGACCCTTTCGACTCTCACTGACCATCACCACGACCTCATCTGCAAATTTGGTAAGAAGCTTCTACACCATCCCCGACACCGGCTCCTACTACCACCTGAGATCCCTTGTCCGAGAATTGCTGTTCGACACCACAACCGCATCCAGCCCATACGTGCACGAACTGATCGCTATAAGAACAGCCCAGTCCCAACCATTGTAAAAATTATCAATAACTTGTAATAAATCAGTGTATTCACTCCCAGTAAACACTGCTCCTTACACTGTCACTATGTTGAAATGAACTGTAGTCTGAGCTTTTCCCCATCTAAGTTATTATATGTCTTATTTGTGTCACTTATGTTACTTGTATATTATTTGTAATTCGCAACCCATTCCCCAAATATGTAACTGTATATTTTCAGCCTTTTGGCTGCCAAGCTCTTTCAATAAACCGTTAATTATTATTATTATTATTACACATCACTATCATACCTAGACCCGTTACTGTTGTTATTACTATTATTTTCATTATTGTTGTTGTTAATATTTCCATTATTATTTTTATTACTATTACTATTATTAGCACTCCTACTATCACTGCCCTTGCACACACATTTAATATTACTACCGTTATTATTTCTAGTGATATTATTATTGTTACGATCATTGCTACCGTCGTTATTGTTATTTTCATAATTATTATTGTTTTTATTACTTTTCCCGTTATCTTTATGAATTATAACTATTAAAGTTTATTTACTCTATTCTTCCTTCCATCTTTTCTTTCATTTTCTTTTGGTTATTTATTTTTCTCTTTTCTTCTTTCATTTTCCTTCTTTCTGTCCTTTCTTTTATTATTATTTGCAAACTAAAACGTCAATTTATGAACTGGAATACATTAAATTCAATATTAAAAATCGTTAAAAATCTCCATTCGATGACCAACTCCCCCCCCCCCCCCCTTCCTCCACCAATTTGTGGTTGGTATGAAGGTTTTATGATACAGCTCACAGGTGTGTGGCACAAGTGGGACGCGACGAGGTGTAGAAGTGCTTGCCCCGCTAGGCTCCTGCAGTACAGAGTCGCCTCAGTCACTCTACCGTCTAGATCTCTCTTAAGCTGACGATAAGCCAGACAAGCTGCTTCCCGTCACCATGAGAGTCAACAAGCTGGTGTTTGCCGTCACACTTCTGGTCAGTATCTCTCCGTCACACAAGTTGTTTCCCCTCCACATCCACAACACTTACGGTCCCACACCCTCCACAACACTGTGTTAATTATCATGTAGTGACATAGTTTACCACGTTCAGTTGTAGTGTCGTTGGCCTGGGTTATGTATTCGTTGTTCTCTCGTCGGAATAATGTCCACCTCATACTCGTTCACTTTATCACTTAGCATAAGGGTCGGTTCGTTTCTCAGTCTTTTTTCCGCATGTTAAAGTTATCACTTGGGTATAAACATCTGAAGTTGGTTGTGAATTTCCCGGTGGGAGTAAACTCGCGATCAGTAGTTTACTCGAGGCGCCCAAGCTGTAAGTTTATTGATTATCACTTCCAAGTACGATATATTGTGTTATAATGGCTTAGCACTGTCTTTAGTTTGTATGGTAATATTATTCTAATTTTGTCGATAGTTTTTGTAACAATATTATACACTGAGTCTATCATTCTCAAATTTCGTGATATATGTAAATGAATTGTAAATATTTATTTTTACGGAGTAGTAGAATATTAAGTGACTTACTTTTGGTCAAAACTGTAAACTACTGTTTTCAATTTGGTGATTAATGAATTGATAAAAAATATTTACTAAGGCAATTAGTAAATCCTTCAAGAGTGTTTTTTTTTATTGAACTGCCTTCAAAATATTCTAAGAACTTACTCACTTACCACAAGTTTCTGCTGATGGATTTTTATAATTTTTTTTCAGTGTGTGTGGCTCAGGTGTGACGCCAAGTCATTTGATGCTATCAGGTAAGTCTGCCATCATCCTTTACGTTAAGCAAAATATTAAGTCTCAGTCTTGGTCTTGGGAAATTAGGCCTCAGTCTCTGTCTCGGGTGTGTGTTGTCTCGGATTTTTTTTTAAAGACCTTTGGAGACCACAAATTTAATTATAAATTTCCTAATCAATTGGGAGGGAATTGTCAGCTAGTTCAGGAAAGGAAAGTTACCTCACCTGCCCTGGGGTCACTACCTACGATGAAGGGATCTTCTGAGTCATGGTCAAGGTGACCCAGGTAAGAGATGTGACTCTAGTTCAGTTTTGGCAGCAGTAAGAGGCCAAGTTTCCATCAGTGGTCACTCTAACACTAACCATTCTGACTGTATTTGCCTCCAGTTGGGCATGTACTTAGCCATAGACTACCGATCATCAGGAAATGTACTGAATATATTGATTAATCTTAAGTGTAATGAACATTTCTCACGTTTTAAATATCTTAGAAAATTAAAGTACGTGGATATCATCACCGAGCCTCAATAACATATATGACTCCACTAAATAAAGAATATGTGAAGATTAAATTACTCATTCTTACGTCACGAAAGAAAATACGAATCATTTGGTAGTTGTTACACACACACACACACACACACACACACACACACACACTAGTTGGGATATATTTCCATGTTTTAAAATAACACTGATTCTCCATTATCCAGGGATTTCAATTCCTTTAAACCTTATACTTATATGAACCGAGACTAAGTTTTTTTACTGAAAAGGTTTAACCACCCAGACCGCAGCATTTACCCAAAGATTGGTCACCCCCCCCCCCCCCCCATGATCGTTAACCACCCTAGCCGAATCACTGTTTGTGGTATAGGAAGGAGAGTGGCAGCATCTCTTGTCTGGACTATTTCCATATTCAGTAATTATCCAGTTACTGGTCTAGTGCTTACTTCGACACTACTGAAGGCTGATGCAGGAGTGTGTGTGGTACTATATGAAGGGCCACTCTTCAGGTGACGGTGGACCTCAGTAGTCACCTGAGGATAAATCATCCCCAAAACTATCTTGCGAGGTTAATTTTCAAGTGATCTATACTTGTTAGAATTGCGAATGGTCTCGATCTCGGAAGACAGACCTTGGTCTCGGTCTCGACAGTTACAAGGTTCCCAAATTTACGGAAGTATATTTTACAAACGCTAATTATTTATCTCTCATATTGTTGTGCTAAAAATGTCATTCTCAAACAGAACGACTCCATCTACCTCCAAATGTATCAAAATAAACACAGACGACAGATGGTATTTATTTCACTTCTCTTCCAGCAAGTGGCAAGGCTTTGATCAACAACAGAATCTCGTCTTTGGAGCCCATGGTCGTCAGGTGGTGGAGCCTGGCGAGACTGCCAGCAATAACAGTGATTCGAAAGCAACGACAATGGACTTCGAAAACACTAAGGCTCTCACTCGACGTAATTATATTTACTACTGTATATGAAAATAACATTTAATAAGGATATTTGCCAAATAAGTCTGGTTAGGTTAGGTTTTCTGTGAGACTATTCATTTGCAGTATATGCATTATGATGGTCTACATGATTGTTTGAGGCTAGTCACTATGAAAATAACAGCGGAACATACCGCTATTAAGTATTTAACTCTATTTAGCGGCACACACAGAGCAGAAGCGGCCTCTTCAACCAAAACTGAAGTTGCCTCTGAAGATGTCTTGAATAAAGACGAAAGCTAAGGTGCTCCGTTGTTTCCCTTTTCCCGTGTGATTTTATCAAGATTTATCTTATCCACGTTTTCATTGTGGATCTACATGAAATATATATATATATATATATATATATATATATATATATATATATATATATATATATATATATATATATGTATATATATATTATATATATATATTATATACGAAGTGCCTTTTTGGAGTTTCAGTGATAAAGAAGACTTAGATAGAATACAAATTTATTTTCCAAGTAAACATTAAAGACTTTCCAACATAACGCTCCTGTAAGCTTCTAATACTTTCTGCATAATGTATCATTTCTTGCTACTGTGACTCCATCTGAGCACTTGTTACCAAACTAAAAGTGAAGAAGTCTTGCCTATCGTGGAAACGCATCTTTTCCACGGGGAATGGGAACTGACTGTTGTTTATAACCGTGAAGTGAACTAACTGCCGCCTGAAAACAGTGTAAATATTATGTTTACTTCATCTCTCACAGTATGATTGAAGTTAACTAAGTCACCCAACAATAAAATACTCACTGATTTTTGCTAAAGTTGGAAAGAGACGAACCACGACGTTTTGTGGAGATGATTACTTATGGTATAACTATACTTTAACTCTGCTCTAATTTTATGACAATACGAAGATAAATTTCGAACAAAACTCCCTGGACACTAAACCAGTCATTACCGTTTGATTATTTTTTTCGAGATTTAATTGTATTAATAATATGTGTATAAGTTAATATGACATTAATTTTGATGTAAAACAAAGATCACCAACTGTAAGTTAATTAGAATTAAGACCCGTTAAAATTATGTAAACAATGCCAAGTGTGGAGGAAGTTTGGGCAGTAACTGAAGACGTGGTGAGAAACACGTACAGTAACTATGCTGTAACCATTTCAGAAGCCGCGGCGTGTAACAGCACCACACGTCTCCAGCCAGGTGACGAGGTCGTGTTTCAGTCTGAGAATTATCCAAACCAGTATCCCAATAACCATACGTGTGAGTGGCTCTTCAAGGTGAGTCTATTTTCACTTAGGTAAATGCTTAGTAGTTTACCGATCATATAATGTACATTTCTCTTTTATTATAGACGCCAGTAAAGCATCCGAATTTTTGTCCTGAATGGTGATAGTTGATAGGTTTTTCTCTCATATGGAATACACAACCCAGAATGAAATAAGGAAAATTTGGTGAATTCGGAAGAAAAATTGACTCAGAAACCAAAAAAAATCATACGGTCGTAATCTTACCTCCAGTTCATTACAGAGGCCAATGACTAATATGTTTATCTTCATATTGTTTCTTTTTAGTCTTACAATCATACATGGTGACGTCATGATACCAAAAAAAAAATGACTGTCTACATAATGAAATATATCGTTGTAATGAACTATATATCTTATAATGCTCATTGTTTGATTAAGTTCCTACGGTTGGTCAACAGACTGATGCTGACAAAACCCTTACTCTTGAGTGTGATCCATTCTCTACTCAAATGCCTCGGGATAAACTAAGGCTCTTCCAGCCTACATCAACAAACTACCAAAATAATCTCGCTCAGTAAGTAACCTTTTTCAACAGGTGCTAAGATTTTTCTTCTGAATAACAAAGTTAAATAGTTACAGATTTAAGCATTTTGGCTTTTTCTGAACAAAAAAACACATCTGTTTTCTATATTTTCACTTCATTATATAAAATTTTATTAATACTTCCATAAAACTGTAAAGTTTATGTAAAGAACTTTGTACAGTACGTTTATAAAAATTCACTGGTTCAGGTCGATGTTATATTTCTTGCTAATTGATCATGTTCGTAAAAACATCTTTCCCTCCTTCCCAGTTATAAGCGATAGTTAGAATTAACACGTGAAGTCACTCATTATTTATTTAGTACTGGTCATAGACTGTGCAACTCATGATAGCATTCTCCTCTGGCTCTTACGGCGATTAATGTTCAAGATGTTTTATTGAGACTTTTCCCACTGACCTTGTAGAGAGTGAGTATGTTGAACTATGGACCAGGTTTATTTACGATAATCATTGTGTGTAATAAATTCCTGAGGTTATTTTCACTTTGCACCATTAAGTACTCGATGATGGCACATTACCTTACCCTGTTTATAGTGAAAATCGTTCAAACCATTTATAAAGTGACATTTTAAACTGCTAGGTGACTTCGAGGAGTCAGTGTGGAGATAATTACGATGGCTCAGGTTATTCAAGATTCGAATGTTAATGTTTTATAGTGTGGAGCTCTAAGTACTCATATACACTTTTCAGTCGAAACAAAACTTAACTTTTGAAGTAACGCAACGAAGAGTGTGAGAGACTGCCTCCACTAGATCCTAAACTGAATCTGAATCTGAATACAATACTGAAAATTTCACTGACGGTTGTATTAATAATGGTTTTTCATTACAAGTGACAAGTAAAATACGTTTCAGTCATTAAAGGCTTTATTTTAATGGTCGCTAATCCATTTGGTTAGGTTAGATTATAGGGTCCAGTATGCAGGGTCCTGATCATCAATCTGGTGGAACTCAGGATAATTCTGCATCTTGAATTTTTTTCTCATGGTGATTTAGTTGTTATAGAAAACCTTTTGTGTAATTAAACAACTAAAATAATAACTAATATATATCATTCTTCCTGACAGAATAAGTGGTGACGTAGAATGTTTCATGGCGGTCAGCTCCACAAATGAAGTGAGGGCCATTTTCAAAACAAATGATTTAGTAACTTCCACAGGCTTCAGCTGCACTGTCAGTGTCACAGGTGAGTTTGCGTTCCCCTCTTTTTTTTAATCTGGATACTAATGGGATCTTCAGCGCTCGAGCCTGTACCTTCCCCAGTATCTGTTCCTCCCTGATGGGAAAGCTTATGGGTATGAGATTTGTAGAGGATAAGGCTGAATTATTTACAAATATTATCGCCGTGCACTTGGCTCGTTCACCTAACACATATACTGCAGATCTCTCTCGAGTCTCTCTCTCTTGGTGATCAAACGTCTGAACATGAGATAACGAACAGGAAGTGTGATAGTGAATCATTTGTTTACATTAGGCATCAGAAGGTACTAAGATCTTATTCATCAGCAGGACACTAATATTGACACACGGGTGGAAACATTTAGCATGTCAGTGGTTCTTAGGCTTGGGGAGTGCCTTCCAATGGGACATCTAAATTTTTCAGGGTAGTGGCCAGAAACCTTGGGGAAAATGATCAACGTATCTCTTACTCAGAATATATATTCCCAATTTAATAAACCCAGTTATGTACACAGAATGGTAACTTCGACTAATTGTTTGGATATTTATTACGGATCGATAACTGATGATGATTTTCTAGGCGTCAAATTACTCCAACCAACATGGTTTGCCTTGGGATAAACTAATCGGCGTTTACACCGATGAGGCACTGGCCAAGCTTGGTATCTATTCTGGGTTTGTCATCAAAGACCGTCGATCAGTAAACTTTTGCGTATTACGTGCTTCTTTAGTCCACCAAACGATCTTCATATCATGACGTTTGCACTGGACCACCACCTTCTGTTGGCAGAAAGTAGCAGGTTTGGTTAAGAGTGAAGGTTCCTTTTTCAGTCAGTGAAGGCAGTATTTTTACTATAAAGGAGTACCTCGATTCCTCGGTCATTTTCTTCATACCAATCCTTAAATTTATTTTTAGACTGGCCGAGAGTCTCGCTGATGATGACCTCCAGGATACCCTATCCGGCATTGGGATTCAAGCCACTAATTGTTGGATTGCTCATCAGCTTCTCGTTGAGCTGCTCCTTGAAAGCGTGTTCCACTTCCTGAATCTTAAGTCGCACGGTTTTAAACCCGCTTTTGTAGGCTTGTTGATTTTACCGTTTTTTAGCGAAGCGAATGGCGATTTGTGCTCTGATTAAGCAGTGATCTGTCTCACAGTGGTCTGAGCCACGCATGGCTCTATATTTTGGTGATCTCTTTCTCTGACAATAATGTATTTAATCAGACACTAATGCTTGTATCGTGGGAGTTGCCAAGAACCCTTGAACTTGTCGGGCTGCCTAATCAAGGTATTGGTGATATTAGGCTGTACTCGGCACACTTGCTGAGGAATAAGCCGTTTGCATTAAATTGCTTCGCTCCATTTCTCCCTATAATGTTTAACTTCATCTTACAGTATGACTGAAGTTAACTAAGTCACCCAACAATAAAATACTCACTGATTTTTGCTAAGGTTGGAAAGAGACGAACCACGACGTTTTGTGGAGATGATTACTTATGGTATAACTATACTTTAACTCTGCTCTAATTTCATGACAATACGAAGATAAATTTCGAACAAATCTCCCTGGACACTAAACCAGTCATTACCTTGAGGGTCATGTAAGGCCGTTTGATTATTTTTTTGAGATTTATTTGTATTATACATATGTGTATAAGTTAATGAGGCATTAATTATGATGTAAAACAAAGATCACCAACTGTAAGTTAATTACAAGTAAGACCCGTTAAGATGACGTAAACAATGCCAAGTGTGGAGGAAGTTTGGGCAGTAACTGAAGACGTGGTGAGAAACACGTACAGTAAAGGTGCCGTCACACTGGCATTCTTTCGTCCTTTTTTTTTTTTTTGTTAACTCTCAGAAAATCGTCAAACTTTTCTGTTGTGCACCGTCACACAGGCGTTTAGAACTAACTCGCCAGTTTCCCTCGTTCGACAACTGTCAACAAACAAGATGGATCCAACTGACGAAGAAAGCGCAGCAATTCTACGCCTTTGTTGGTGTATGAAGAGTCCTGGTGATCCCAGAGACAGCGGCGCTGCCTTATCTGGTCCTCCAAGAACTCCTCGGAGACCTGTGTCCATATTTGAGAAATTATTTTATCTGTTGGCATCGTCATGTTGTTGTCATTCCCGCGTGGTCAAAAGTAAACAACAAATGACATTTTCTTACCTTTTTAAGATCACGAAATTAAACATAATAATGAGTCATCTTGGGAAGAAGAGTAATAATTACTTCATAATAATCTTAGCTTTATATTTTAAGTAGAAATTAGTTTATTTTTATACCTATTTGTAGTATCAATTATAGATCATGAGTTGACTCTGGTAAGTTGTCTGTACGAGTTGTCAACGCAGACAGTTTGCACCGTCTGACATACAGCCAACGACAACGTTGACGATTCGTGAAAAAGTTGACAGTAATGAAAAAGTTGTCCATAGAAATGCTCGTGTGACGCCGCCTTAACTATGCTGTAACCATTTCAGAAGCCGCAGTGTGTAACAGCACCACACGTCTCCAGCCAGGTGACGAGGTCGTGTTCCAGTCTAAGAATTATCCAAACCAGTATCCCAATAACCATGCTTGTGGCTGGATCTTCGAGGTGAGTGTGTGTGTGTGTGTGTTATTCTTCTCATATTGCGTCGCAAGAATTATAGAAGTCTATACTCACTTACTGTAGGTAAATACTTAAAGTTTACCAATAATATTATGTGCATGTCCCTTTTCATAGTCAATAAAATTGTGCTCATAAATATGTAGTCACCCAAAGTTTCATCAACGTCGCCCTGGCTCTCGTAGTCGCAGTTTTACCTGGCAATACTGTGTGAAGTATTGCTGTATTTAATAGGGATTGTGATTGGTGGATCTATTTTCGGTTGTATCACTGTCAGGATAAATGTTAAACAATCAAAAGTAGTCTTTTTATGATAATAAATTATTCATCGTTATTTTGGATCACGCCAATTTTCCAAATGTTCTTATATTTTCTTAAATAATGAAGACAATTATATTAATAAATTGGTAACGCAACTACAACCAGAGCTGTTTACAACACAACAAGAACGAACAAAGGAAAACTTTGTGAATTCAGGCGACAAATTAATTCAGAAACAGCCACGGACATAGTTTTATCCAGTACACTACACTGACCAGTGACTATTATTGTGTCTTCTTTTTACTCTTACAAGTCTTTAATTTCTATTTCAGCAACATTTTCCACTGTCTATATAATGAAATATTCCCTTGTAATGAACTATATATCTTAAGATGCTCATTTGTTTTTATCAAGTTCCTATGGTTGTTCAACAGACTGATGCTGACGAAACCCTTACTATTGAGTGTGAGTCGTTCTCTACTGAAATGACTGTTGATAAGTTAAAGTTCTTCCAGCCGACAGAGACAGGTCTACAAAAAAAGCTCGCTTAGTAAGTACTTTATCACGTATAATATTATTTAATGTCAATATTAAGTGATGCAGATTTAAGCACCTTAAAATTTCTATTAGAGAAAAGGTATATTTTCTCATCATTATATAAAGAGTTATTAATAATACCTTGAGAAATGTAAAGTTTATCTAAAGAACTTTGTTACGTGTTACAATTTTTTGAATTTCTCACAGCACTGATTGATGTGCGTCTATTATTCATTGGTTTAGTTTGATTTTATAGTTCTTGTTAATTTACCATGTGTGTAAAAAATTCTCGCCTGCTTCATCCATCAGAATATACTGTCTGAGTTTCTAGTTACAATTGACAATTAGAATTAATAGGAGAAGTCACTTATCACATGATACTGACCATAGACTGTGCCACTGATAGCATTCTTTTGTGGTTCTTCGAGTGTTACTACAGAAAATGGTGTTCAAGAGTGAGTTTGTTAGTACAGTACAGTCACGGCACCAGAGGATTGTGAACCTGATTTAGTTATGATCGTCATCTTGTGTCCAATAATTTTTTCCAGGTTATTTTCACTCTGTTGTGCACATTGAGTAACTTATAACGGTAAATAATTTTATAACTGTTCATTGTGAAAATTATTTAAATAATTACTTTAAACGTAATTTTAAACTGCCAGGCCACAAAGTACAGACTACAGTATCTTCTTTAACACGAGGTATACATTGATAAGTAACTGTGAAGGTCATAACCAAGGCTCAGATCACCAAAGGCTCGTACGTTAAATAATAATCTTCAGCAGATGTAAGAGTGCACATAAACGCCTCAATTAAAACAAAACTTAACTCTTGAAGAAGCATCAATAGTACTGTGAGACTCTTCCTAAACCAGATTCATTTTCTTAACACAGTTAGGGGACAAAAACTATGTACTGAATCATTATGAATCAGGACGCAGTGCTGAAAGTTTCCGCGAAAAAGCTGTTATTACTAGTGACTACTTAAATGGGCCCCAGCCATTAGGTCCCATTACAATGGTTCCCATCTCTATTGGTTAGGTTATGTTGTAGAGTCCAGTAGGCAGGGGTCTGATCATCAGTCTGGTGGACCTCGGGAAAACTCTACATCTTGCTTCATTGTACAGTATAGGATATTCTATTTTTTATTGTCTTACAATGTCTGTGGTACTATCACGACACTCTTGTGTAATTAAAAATTAAATGTATAACTAATACAATACATACTATTCTTCCTGACAGTGCAAGTGGGAACTTGAGAAAATTTATGACGACCAGTTCCTCAAATTCTGTGAGGGCACTTTTCACAACAGATGGTTCTGTAACCTCCACAGGTTTCAGCTGTACTGTCAGTGTTTCTGGTGAGTTTGTTACCTTTTTCACTTGATTTTAGCGGAATCTTCAGCTCCTGAGGCTGTATCTTCCTTCCCCAGTTTTTCTGATGAGAGAATTTGTAGGTATTAGATTTATGGATGATAAAATTGAACAATGAAAAAATATCTTGCCGTCCACTTGGCTGGTCCACCTAGCACATGTAGGCTACAGGTTATTTTACAGTCTTGGTGATCAAATGTCTGCACTTGAGATAAGAAAGAGAATAATGGATGAGTGGAGGCGAATAAAATATTTACATTAGGCTTCAGAAGGTACTGTACTAAAATTACAGTACCTCGGGAAAAGAAGTCAACAAATATTCAGCGTTAAGCACTGACAGTAAAAAGTTTCCCTTTGGCTCTCCATAACACACTGAATGTTGTTGTTACGTGAGAGCAGATCACTAAACATTGTTTTTACACATCAACATGCGATATATATACAAAAGAAATACACTGGCTAAATGTTACGAGCTGCGAGATGAACTGAAGCTCATCTTGGAATGCAGTAGGACCTCGATCTTCTCGTTGTTCCAAATGCCCTTGGCTTAAATTGTCGATATTCTTGATGTTTTAAACTCTCAACTGGGAACTTCAAGGCAGGGACCATAATATCATGAGTTACTATGACTCCATTCGACCATTGTAGAGGAGTAAACACCACTATCTCACCAGGCGTAGATACACAGTACATAATGGTAAAGAAATGGCACTCATACCAAATTAAGATAGTTCCTTCTAGTAATGAGGCAAGTTATAAAAATAGTCTATATATTCGTGTTTAGGTAATAAATTCCTCACTAAGATACAATAATTAGGATGAAATATTACATACTTCTACTAATTCTACATATTCACATGTTACAGGCTCCTTGGACTAGATACAAGACTACACTGGAGGCATATGTGTTTAAGAAGCAGCAAGCTGAAGTAGTGGTGTACCTGTTCCTACCACTGACACACTTGCTGCCCTACTGACCGCCTCCCTACCGGACTCACCACCACAACTCAGCTCAAACCCGCCAGTGATCCACCCTGCTGACCGTCACTCGCCAGCATCAGTCTACCTGGCCACTGTAAAACCAGTCAGCAGCAGCGGTAACCTTGCTGAGTTTTACAGGCATCTGCTTTTAGAATTCGATACAGTTTAGGTCATTTACAAGGACGTACCATCGGCGTTGTTTATTCTAAAGCCAAAAGTTATATATGAACGCTGATTGATATTCTTTACTTGCGTGTACAAAGTTGAGGCGGAAAGCAACAGAACAAAAGTATATAGAGTAGTAAATTTGAGTAATTTCCACAAAATATGATGAGTGAAGACATAACACAGAAATTGTTCACTACGAGAGATGACTTAATTTTCTAGGACACAAAACCATTAAGTATCATCTACGGTAATTGTTTTCTCTTGCCAACCAGAGAGAACTGTAACGTCATCAATCAACGTCCGTATAGACATAAGGTGACACTTGGTCTTGATAGAAGCCGCATAGATTGTCATGATTGTAATTGTTAAATACAGTTAAACTTATATTAGTTGTGATTATAATTGCTATTACCATACATATTCTGATTGTCGCGACAACACTGCACATATTCTGATTGTTATAACTAGATATGTTATTTTATTTTCTCGTCATAACTGCAATTATTATAATATAGTTTCTGAGTGTCATGGTATCAACACCACATACTGTATCTTCTGATCGTCATTACAGGATAAAGGTGTCAACTGACATTAATAGATATGTTATTCCTATAAATTCTGTCACGACAACTAAAAATTTTTTTTTTACATATTTTAAATACAGACGTAATTATTACTATTATTGGAGACATCTTTTTTTCTGATTGTCATAATTGGTTTTATCATCACTATATTTTCTGAGTATGAATTCACTATTATATGTAGTTTCTGAATTCGGATCTACACCCAGTTTTAATGTCTCTTCCACAGCACATGGTGTATACTGTGCACTGTTATTCCCATCTGTCAGTTCGTCCGTCCATTAGTTCCTTCGGACAAAGTCTCGTTTCCTTGCAAATGGTTTGTGTTTTCTTGTTAACAGTTTCTTGGTATTATGTAATGATGATGATCATCAGTAGTTGTGACTCCTCCTCTAGGTTTTTCTGCTGAAGTTTATGGTCAGAATTTAACAGTTGTTTCTTAAATGTGTCTTAATCCCAACCCATATCAACAACTTTCTGGGGAATTTTTTATGTATTTCCTTCCTTCAAAAACTTTACATGTGAAGCTGAGGCATTTTGATCTAGTGATAATTTGGCGCAAAAAAAAAAATCCCCATTAGAAAATTCTGATTTTTTTTTCTGTTCATGCAGTTAACCTTCACTTTATTAGGAACTTTCTGCAACTTGGATATTAGAAATTTATAATTATTTATGATATTCAATAAATTATTATTTTTACTAAAAAGGCAAAAATGATCAATTTCACAATACCGCCTCACTACACTACACTACAGACCAATGGAGTTCAGTTCAAACACAATAGACATGAATGGTGCAGCTATCAACACATTGCTGGGTATTACTCTTGGTGTAATGTTACGCAAGGGAAAATAATTGGAAATCAATGATATGAAACACTGAAATTGAAAAAAAAAATTTAAAGATGATTCATTGAACCGAATAACTGATTATAAAAAATCTGCAAGTTTCCGAGGGATGCAAACTTTAAAACCACGATCTTTAACCTGTCTCTGTACTCAAGGTTCCTAATGCCCGGGATTAGTCTGGTCATTCTCCTCTGGATTCTTTCCAAGGATTCTATATCCATTCTGTAATACGGTGACCAGAACTGCACTGCGTAATCCAGGTGAGGTCTCACAAGCGCAAGATATAATCTTAAGATGACCTCCCTAGTCTTGTAACTAACACATTGTTTACTTGGCTTAAGATTACTACTTATCATTACTCCTAAATCTCTCTCGCAGTCGGATTTCTTAATGGCATCGTTGTTCATGTGGTAACTGATTTCCCTGTTTACGTCTCCTATACTGAGTACTTTACAATTATCCACATTGAATTTCTTCTGCCATTTTTCAGACCATTCGAAAAATTTGTTTAGATCTTCCTGTAGTTTTGCTGAGTCCTCGTCAGATTTAATAACACGTCCTATTTTAGTGTCATCAACAAATTTACTTATCTTGCTGTCTATACCGATATCTATGTCGTTTATGTATATAATAAATAATATTGGTCCAAGTACTGAGCCTTGGGGAACTCCACTAGTGACGTTGCTCCAATGGGATTTAGTGCCGTTAATGCTCACTCACTGTTTCCTGTCCTGTAACCATGCTCAAATCCATTTTAGAATATTATCTTTAATGTCATGTGCTTCTACCTTTGTTATTAGTCTTTCGTGGGGGACTCTGTCGAAGGCTTTGCTAAAGTCGAGATATACCACATCATAATTGTGCCCCTTGTCCACCGATTCGAAAACTGATGAAAAGAATGTTAATAGATTAATTAGACATGAACGCCCGCTTGTGAAGCCATGCTGGGAATCATTGATCAATTTGTGCTTCTCCAGGTGGTTTCGAATAGAGTTTGAAATGATTGATTCCAGTAATTTGCCTACAATTGTTGTTAGACTGATTGGACGGTAGTTTGAGGATAGTGATCTAGCCCCCTTCCTGAAAATCGGTATAACATTCGCTATCCTCCAGTGTTCTGGTACTATACCTGTTTTTGAGGACATGTTAAACAGCTTTGCTAAGGGCATACTAAGCTCTTCCTTACATTCCTTTAATACTCTGGAAAATATCTCATCGGGTCCAGGCGACTTATTAGGCTTTAGTTTGTCTATTTGCCTACTAACATCGTTACTAGTCACTACCATTTCTCTTAATATGTTTTCTTCACTATCTCTGAATAGAGTCGGTGCTTCGGGTATCATGTTTAAATTTTCGTTGGTGAAAACTGTTGAAAAATATTTATTCAGATTATTGCTCGTTTCCCCGTCGTTATCAGTTAGCTCGCCGGTATCTGACTTGTAGTGATGGGTTGTCAGACCACAGCTTACATCTCAGAAGCAGTCCAGACCTGACCCGACATTAGGGGGGTCAAGTGTAAGGGTAACCCTCACTGCCACTCAAGGAGTTACAAATCAACTAGCTCCCCTTCTCATGTCACACTACCCCAACAAACATGTAAGAAGCACCTGCCGACTCTCTCCCAATATACACAACTACATTACATCTCAGACAAGGCCCAGACCTAACCTCAGATCAGCCAGGTAAAATGTAACCCTCGAGCCAGAGTCAAGGGGCCACAAATCAACCAGAGCCTCTCATGTCACACGGCCCCACCAACGATGTTAACAGGCAAGCATTCATCTGAAGATTTCTCCAGAATATACAACAACTAATAATCTCAGAAAAAGTCCAGACCTGACCCTACATTAGCTTGGGCAAACGTAAGGAGACCCTTCGCCTTCCCCCCCCCCCCCCCCCGATCAGCTCAACCTGACGTCTCCCACTATATAGGACGTCGTAATCCTCCCTCGGGTGAGAGAGAGAGAGAGTGTGTGTCTTGTAACCCGGAAGGGCCAGCTACTACGTCCCCAGGCCCGCTCGAGAGGAGTCAGAGAGGACCGGAGGCGTCAGGAGCGAGACTTCCCTCCGGTGCCCAGCTAAACAGTCTCCCATAGAGACAACCCAGGACCACCGGCTAGGCCTCCCCTAGGTCACGTGAGTTTTTGTCAGAGCTTTCCATGGGATGAGTTACTTACGTGGGAAGTGCATTCATTTCATGTTCGTGTCCGAGAATCAGTGTCGTAAATATAGTGTCCTAGTAACTTCAATAGAAGGTGTTATTAATGTGTCCATGTCATGTTCGTAATTAATAAAGAGTTGTAACGAAGCGGTGTTTGCGAAGTCGCCCTTAAGAACGTAATAGATGTGTATTGACATATAAAATAGGATAAGTGTAAGTCCAGACAAAATAACTATCACGGCCATGCTACCAAAGTCTTCCTCTCTTTACATTTCTCTTGCTATCAATATTCTACCTTTATGTAATCTTCATCTGGTGAGATTTTTCTCATTATAGACTGTATTGGCCCAATCTTTTCTCGTGTTTTAGTTTGATACATTTGATAGAATCCCTTGGGGTTTGTCTTCGCCTTCCTTGCTATCCTCAGCTCATTATTCCTCTTTGTTTTCCTTATCTCGGTCTTAACCCTACCGGCCAATACCTTATAATAATCCCTGAGGTAAATTTCGCCACGATTTATCCTCCTACCTATAGCCTTCCTTTGACCAATAATGTTCTTTAAATAATTATTTATCCATTTGGGGTCATTGTTGTTTGATCTGAGTTTTTTGTATGGCATGCTCTGCCTTTGTGCATTAAGTAACTCATTATTTCATTTGTCGTGGAACTCGGCAACCTCAGATCTCGTTATCAGGTTGGTTTCAATCGTCAGGTCCAAGTAGTTCACCCCCAAGTGTGATACTCCTTCTCTCAACTGTCTCTTCAAACTATCAAAGTTTGCCCTTCTGAAATCTGGGACTTTTGTGGAATTTTCCTTCGGCTGCCCTGAAAATCTAACTGGAATCTAATTTCTTTGTGATCGCTGTTTACAAGTTCGTTCCTTACCTCGACATGACTAATGAGGTTTTCTCTGTTCGACAGAACTAAATCGAGTATATTATTACCCAGGGTGGGTTCGGTTATATGTTGACTTAAGAAACAGTCCTGGATTGTTTAAAGGAAATCCTCTGATTCTGAGTTACCCGTAAGGTCAATCCAATCTATTGGCCAAAGTTAAAGTCGCCTACTATACAGACTTTGTTGTGTATGAAAGCCTTCCGCATTTCATCCCAGATATGTTGCTCATTAACTCTATCAAGATTGGGAAGTCTACATATTACTCATGTGATTAATTTTTCCCTACCGTCGATTAATCCTATCCAAATTGTTTCTGTATTCCGCTCAGCATCATCTCAACTTCCACAGCCATAATAACAACAAAGTTTGCCACCATCATAACTAAAAACCACAACAGAAAAATAAATTAAAAAATATATATAATAATAATCCAGGTTCATTTTAGAGAAAATGTTTTAAATGTGTCACAGGTGTATTGAGTGGCCTCTCTGACACCTATTTCAGAAAATCAATACTGTTCACAAATCTTCGACAACATTAGGTAGATTAAATTCATACCTGAAACTATTGGTATATTCTCGATAATATCAGAAAAAAAAACATGAAATAAAATGTCTAAGAAAACAAATGAAATAAAAAAGGCCGGTAAATATTTTGAAGTGAATTCTGTGAAATTAGATATTGCGAAATTAACACAAGGAAATCTTAACACTAAAATCCTGGCCATGATATCAGAGACACTGAGGCCGCTCTTCTGACCAACTCAACAGTTCTTACCACGCATAGCATTTCCGCAGCCTTTTTCTCGTATTGAGGTTGAGGTCCCTTTTTATTAGGTCTTTTAGATTATTAAGAGCTGCTTTTGAGTGACTCTTTTTTCTTCTTTCGTACATCTACCATCACAGTTAATGTTACTTCCCAAACACACAAAATGTTCTTTTTGTTTAAGTTCCGTGTTGCCTACCATAATTTTTATTTTAGGATTTTTTCCCCAATTTGGAAACAACTCGAGTAGCACTGACAAAATTTTGTTTCTGTTCACAAAGCGCTTTAGTAGTAAGCTCAAGAGATCTCCAAATGAATGCCTACCTGGGCTACCACAGTTACACTAGTCTCTATGTCCTTGAGAGTCTGCCTCTCGTCTTACTCCACCACTGACCAGCCACTGTTCCAGTGATGGAGGTAAAAGGGGGCTGCGGGTGGGGGAATTCCCCCCCCCCCCCTACCCAGCTTCAGAAAGGATATTTTCGTAAAATTGGTGTGCGTGAAAGGTCTACTGCGTTCTGTAAAGTAGGACGGCACAAAAATCTCAGAGTGTCGTAACTCGCCCTTACCGCATGCAGTGGTTGAGTGTACCCTGTCTTTGTGTCTGACAGACATAGGGTGCTTAATGTGAAGAACATTTAGAAACCATCCTTACCAAATCCAAAAATAAATGCAGCTCGCTTGATATTCCTGTTGATTTTTTTACGAAAATTAATATCAGGAAGGAAATCATTCTCTGGTGATGAGCCTACCTCTACAGTATAACCGATTCAAAGAAACGATTTAGAGTAGTATTTACAACAGTGTGTTGGACACTGTTATCACCGACCTCAAAACGAGATTTAACTTCTGGATACAATAAGTATTGCGGAGAACTGAACATGTTTAGAGACTTCTCAAAAGACGTTTTCTCACTCGAGATGATGGAACACCAGTACAGACATCAGCCCGCACCTGGGAGTATGGTGGTGAGGGAGAGGCTGTGCCAAGGGATCATGAGGATCTTATGACCTTCCTCATCAAATATAAAATGAAAGGTCAGTTTGAGAGAGTTGATACACTTCTTGAGACTGCGTTGGCCTTGCCTTTTCTTCTGCTCATTATGAGAGATAACCTTCAGCTGCTTGGAGAGACTCAGGACATGCTTGTGGAGTAAAATGCCTGGGAAGCGACAGTCACTCTAGCTTATATATCTCAATCAATCACGAAGTTGTTGAAAACTTGTCTTTAAGGGAACTTCAACAATCCTTTCTGAAAGAGCAAACAAGGAAAATTCTTCAATAAAATAAGTTTTTATATTACATGAACATTGTGAACAGTAATTTACAAATAAGTTGTTCGTTAGTGGTAGTGATATGCTTATCCATAAAACTGATTATATATTTTTTTTATCTCTTTTTAAAGTTATATCAAAAGTAAATTTTTGTGTTTAGTGTTTCACTTTTATATACTGAAGAGTAACAATTAATTCAGGTGTGTTTTCGGTATATGGTTGTAGCAGCCATGTTATTTTTATCGTTCGTTCTCTTATGCTTGGCAGTATAAATTGTTACAAATTTTCTAGCTAATTGTTACACATTCCGCATTGCACATTTTCCCCTGTGAATTATTTATGTTCATTTCGTGACAACGTATTTGTTCTGTTTTTGTATAAGACTATTGATGTACGTGCTCTATCATACATGTTTTCATCGCACTTAATAGATTCTCTATATTGCCTGAAAAATCTGATGGCGAACGATTTCTTAAATTAAACGGAACAAATTTTAAAATGTACGAATGAATTTTAATTAAGTTTTAGCAATAATTTTGTTTATCAATATTCCACTATCCGGCAAAAAACATTTATTGATTTTAAGGTTTAATCGGTGCTTATCTCAACTTATCGGCGATTATCTCTATTTTTTAAATGGTGGATAGCTCACCCGGGCACAGGTCACCGACCCACAACGGAGCCGTGTGGGCTGGGAGGGGGGGGGGGGGGCAAAAAAAAAATATATTGGACAGAAGTAAAGCCAACCCAGATATTAGAGATGTACTCCAAGTTAGGACGAATGAATCCCTTATAAACCTGAAGCAACTGGTCAGGAGTAAAGTAGCTACGGCTTCTGTACAATATCCCAACGCTTGTGGGAGGCAGCTTTAGCTATGTTGTGGATGTGTGACTTCCATTATATATTAGAGAAAATGGTGAGGCCTAGCACATCTATTTTAGAATTTGGCAAAATGGTTACGTCCTGGAATGTGATTGGTGGGAGATCCTCTATTTTGGAAAGTGTAATTGGTAAATACTGTGGTCTCTTACAATTGAAGTTGACTGCATTTCTACTTCCACATTTGGAGATGCTAGTTATGCTTCACAAATCTGCATTGAAACAGATCTAGTTTGAGAGTTAGGGAAAGGGTAAAATTGAGAGGCGTGAAGAGTAGAATCATCAGCATAAGATTGAATAGAATAGTAATAGTGTGAAGTAAATCATTGATAAAAAGAAAGAGGAGATTAGGTGAAAGAACAGAACCCTGTGGAACACCACTTTTGGTAGAGAAAGAGCGAGAGATCAAACCCTCGACAACAACTGCCATGGATCGTTTCTCGAGGAAGCTAGAAATTAGAGAACAACGTGGGAGAGAGAAACCATAAGAAGGAAGTTTAATAAGCAAAGACATATGCCATACCCTGTCAAATGCTTTGGAGATGTCGAGGGCCACGACAATAGTTTCCCCCATAATCCCAATGAGATGATGACCAAAGATGGGTGCAGTTGAAGAGTAGATCATCAGTAGATCTCGTCTGGTGGAAACCATACTGGTGATTCGACAAAAGAGAAAGACGTTCAAGGTGACGGAGAAAATGAGAATTTAAGATACTTTCGAAAATCTTATAGCTGAACGATAGTTAAGAGGGATTAGAATGGTACACCCTTCTTCAGGATGGACTAATCAAGACATGCTTCCAAAAAGATGGAAAAGTTTGGGCTTAAGGCGAACGAGACAAGCAAGCTCAGAGGCCAGAACTTCAGCGCACTCCCTTAGAACAGATTGGATGACACACCAGCAGCCCTACGAGTGGAGGTGATTTTTTGGGAAATCCAGATATTTTATTTCCATATTAACACTATATCAATATATTTTCATGCAATACCATTACCACCACTACATCCTACCATTACTACTCCCTCCCATCTCCACCACTACAACCTAACATCACCACCACTACTTTCTACCATCATCATCTACTACTTCCTACCATCACCATCCCTACTTCCTATCATCACCACCACTACTTCCTATCATCACCACCACTACTTCCTACCATCACCATCCCTACTTCCTATCATCACCACCACTACTTTCTACTATCACCACCACTACTTCCTACCATCATCATCTACTACTTCCGACCATCACCACCACTACTTCCTACTATCACCACCACTACTTCCTACCATCACCACCACTACTTCCTATCATCACCACCACTACTTCCTACCATCACCATCCCTACTTCCTATCATCACCACCACTACTTTCTACTATCACCACCACTACTTCCTACCATCATCATCTACTACTTCCGACCATCACCATCACTACTTCCTATCATCACCACCACTACTACTTCCTACCATCGTCACCTACTACTTCCTACCATCACCACCACTACTTCCTACCATCACCACCACTACTTCCTATCATCACTACCACTACTTCCTACTATCACCACCACTACTTCCTACCATCACCACCACTACTTCCTACCATCACCACTACTACTTCCTACCATCACCACCTACTACTTCCTACCATCACCACTACTACTTCCTACCATCACCACCACTACTTCCTATCATCACTACCACTACTTCCTACTATCACCACCACTACTTCCTACCATCACCACCACTACTTCCTACCATCACCACTACTACTTCCTACCATCACCACCACTACTTCCTACCATCACCACTACTACTTCCTACCATCACCACCTACTACTTCCTACCATCACCACAACTACTACTTCCAACCATCATTACCTACTACTTCCTACCATCACCACTACTACTTCCTACCATCACCACCACTACTTCCTACCAATACTAGTTAACACCACCACCACTTTCCACACACCACCACTTCAACACCACTGCGTCGCCCTGATTCCTTATCTCTCACGTAATGCTTTTTAATTCTGGTACAGTGATTCCTAATACGTGCTTGGCTGAAGGCAGTACATGATCAGCTTCGTGACTACCATCATGACTGCCACCTCACCACCACCTCATATGCCACAACGTCAGTAACAACAACTAACAACTCTACCCTAATAAACTCATACCCTGTGTTCCACCTTTTCTAGGGATGTAAGGTCTCTCTGTAGGTAGGGTTTCTATGCCTGGTTACAGTAATCCAGACTCAAACGTCTATGATATTTATAAATTTGAAGGAGCATTTTCCTCTATGGGTGTTCGAAGGCTCGCTTCTCTCACTGCTGCGTCGCCTTCAGTGACTGATCTGTCACAACGCCGATAACTTTCACTTTATGAACAGTATCCAAGAAAGTGTTATTAACAGCAAAGTTGTCATTAGGGTAATTGTATCCTTCGTTCAGAGTCTTGCATTGTATAATGTTAAAGAGCATTCGCCAGCCTGGAGACAATTTGAACAGTTTGTGCAAATCTATCCGAATGATTGCGCCATTGTCTTGAATTGCTACCTTCCCAAATATCTTCGTGTCGTCCGCAAACTTGATATTGTGGCTCCATATATTTTCATCTATGTCGGCTTTGTAGAGTACAAACACATTAGTGTGGTACTGCACTGAGAACCTTTCTCCATTCTGAATGTACTCCTTTATGACCACCCTGTGTTCGAGCCAGTTGTTAATCAACTGTCCGTGATGCCATGTGCCTAGGCCCAGCCTAGAGGCTAGCCGTGCATGTGAAGCGTTGCCAAACACTTTAGAATAATCCATTTACAGGTAAAGAAGATAGTTGCGTTAGACTCACCGTGCCTTATGTTCTGAACCACCACATTGGGTCTCTTTGCTTACCAGCTGATGGCGCGTATGCCTGTGTGCACAGTGCCATTTCTCGATGTTAGGAAAGACAGTTATTTAGCAATGCAATTGTGATTACAAAATGATGTGTAAGAGAAGGATTATATGCTGTATACCTCAAAACGTGATTGTTGATAATCTGCTAATTATTTTTCGTCCATCCCTTAGGCCTACTAAATTCACCGGCGTAATATTACTAGAGGTTATCAATAGTCGCTGACTATTAATAGTCAGGTGGTTTAAAATTGAAGACCTGGTAGAGGCGCTAGTGCAGGAGTGGAGTCATGCTTATGAATCATCGTATGTGTGTATGCTAAGACACGGTTTGCGTAATGATAACATTGTATGGATAATATTATGAGATAAAGGGAACCTATATTTCATAGTTACTTAGTACGAGCTTCAAACTCTGATACACAATATTACGTGGGACAGATTTACAGTAACTGATAGAATATTATTGATATTAACATTGAAACAGTTTATTTAGCCAGAAAAATACAGATACAGAGTGGACAATAATAACAATATTGACATGGCTGAGTCATTATTGCTAATTTGATATTATATTGTCATTGTTCTCGTTTTCATACCATTTTACACAAGGTCCATTACACCTTGGTTTACAGATTGATGCAGTAAGTCGTAATAGAGCAGAAGATGGCTGGCCCCATCACCAGGGTCCATCCTGTTTTTTCATTTCACCTAATATAACAGTCGCTACAAAGTAATTCAGAGGACACTTTTACAGACACAAGTCCTACCGTCAGGTTGATATAATGTTTGACAGAGGTTAACAAAAGAAAAGTATAGTATGCAGGAGCGCGCATGCGTGCGTAGTGTCAACAAAGGCTGTATGAGACTGCTCCTTAAAATTCGTATTTCTGACGAATTCAGCGCGTCTACCAATCCCAGCCTGTGCAAACAACTATAGTAAGACCCAGTTATCAGCACAGTGGCATATATTTTTTTGTTACTTTTGGACTTTGTCTTTTTTGGGGGATAAAACATCTGGTCCTACCACCCGATCCCTCTGAGCAAAGTTTTTCAAGTTTGCGCATGCGCAATGTGATAGTGTGACGTAGCAGTGACGTCATTACCACTCCACCTGACTGCAGTGTTGCCAACGTGCCCTATGCCCGCCGTTAAACGCTCCCGTTCGTTGGAAACGGCGGCAGTAGGTGACAGTGATGCTGACAACTTTTTTCTTGAAGACACGTCAAAGAAGAAGCAGAAACCTCAGAAGTCAGGGTCTCCAGCAGGGGCCACGGCTCCCCCTTGCACCCCTTCTGGGGCTGTAGAGGGTGGACTCCTGTCATCGGGGTCCCCAAGTGAGCCTACATGTGGCTCAATGACCGACCCTCCGCCGACGATGGACATAGGGGATTCCCTTTGTCTCCGTGCCCCGTCGCGCTTTCGTCGTCTCGCCTTCCCTCGGGACTTGCCTCTGAGCACACGGACGACCTGGTTCTTCCATCACTGCTCTCCACTTCAGGACTCAACACTTCGCCTCCGCCGAGGTCTCACAGCCATGATAGTCACCACACAAATGGACGAGACGGTACGCCTGCTCACTCAGGTGGGCCTTCCTGCTCCCCAGGGGGAGGTGATGCTGAAGTTCACCATCATCACCCCAGAAACTCGTCGTACCAAGGTAATGGTTCGCCACGTACCCTGGGAGATCCCTATCGACGATCTTCGCCGTCTTCTCCCACAACTACTGGACATGGAACGCCGCATCAACCCGGTCTCCAAACGTCCATCCAACGAACTCATCGGCTGGTGGGTGGGCCCCCTCCCCCCGAAGGTGAATGTAGGACCAATTCACAACTGTCCTCTCGACCGATTTATCGGAACCCCGAAAATCTGTGGTCGTTGCCAATCGTGGAAACACCGCACCTGGGAGTGCACGAGGATGGTCGCCTGTGGTTTCTGTGCAGGTCCTCACGAAACAGTGGAATGCAAATCGAAAATTCACAACAAAATCCCAGTTATTCCACGGTGCGTCAATTGCCATGGCAGTCACCACGCCTAGAATGCCAATTGCCCACAGCGTCCTGGCACTCGCCCGGGGAAAACTTACCTTGTACCACCGCCCTCGTCTCTGATGAAGCCCCTGTCAACCAAACCTCAATCCTATCCACCACCGCCTCTTCCATCCACCAAGGCTTTCCCATTGATCTCCTCTCCTCTACCACCCCCCCTATCACCCCGACCACCCATCCTTTCTCCCCTCCCTCCCTCTCCCTACCGTTCTTGGAACAAGGTCGTTGCCGGCCCTGCCACACAGTCACCACCATCTCCTGCCCACCCGGACCCCCGCTGTCTCTCACCAGCACCACCACCTCTTACTCAACTGAACCCTCACCGTCCCTCTCCGTCACTACCACCACCACATGCCCAGTCGGGCCCTTGGCAATCCTCGCCGCCACCTCCAGCTCCTGCACAGGTACACCAAGTTGGTTCTATGGAAACAATCACTCCCCGTCTGGATCGCCACTCCAAGCAAATCAACCTTCTCTCAGCCCAACTCGATTTGTTTGTGAAAACAATTGCGACATTGCAGAAGCAACAACAACTCATTCTGGACACCCTGACCCAACAGGGGCGCACTTTGCAAGCCCTGATGACCCGCCTCCTTCCATCTCCCGAGATGGGGGATCCATCCCTCGCTCTCCCTCTCCATTTTTCTCAACAGAATTTGGTACCTCCTCTGGAGCCCTGTGTAGCCCCTCCGACTCATCTCACACCGTAGGCCGTTCCCTCCTCTTCTTACAATGGAACATCCAGGGACTTAGACCTCGCCGGACAAACCTCGCCCAGTTTGTGCTCTCCCATCAAGTAGATGTTGCTCTACTTCAGGAAACCATCACAGACGATGTTACTCCACTCCACCTCTCTGGCTATACTGTTTACACCCTGCCTCGGTACCGTGGGCAGGCTCGTGGCCTCTTCACCCTTGTGCGTAACACCATTCCATCTGTTCGTCTCCCTTCACCTGACTCACATGGATCCCCGTCTGAAATACTTTCTGTCTCCCTTACTTTTGGTGACCGGACCCTTCGTGTAGTCAATGTTCATTTCAAGAGTGATTCTCTGGACACCCAGGTTCTTCACGACCTCCATGATAGGGTTCCCACTATTGTTCTTGGCGACTTTAATGCCCGCCATCCCACTCTTACTCCAGATCATCCCACTCCATGTACCCTTAACGGATCACATCTCTCACAGTTTCTTAATGGGGATGATGATGTTCGCTATCTTTGTCCTGACGATCCTACTCGCCACCCCCATAGTTTCCTTGATGGTGGCTTACTATTGAACGGTCATACCTCCTTTCATCCTACCGTCTGCACCGAGCCTGCTCTGTATAGTGACCATCTTGCCGTTACTACCCATCTCAGGCTCTCCTTCTCTGCCCCGACATCAGCTCCTTATCGATCCCCTCGCCTTCGTCTCACACAAGATGCTGTTCCTTCCTTTACCCAATACCTTTCTACCTGGGCGGATTCCTATGTTGTCCCCCAGTCCCTTGACTCTTACAGCGCTGATTTTGTTGATGCCGTGTATGACTCTGTCAATCGCGCTACCCCTCCACGCCCTCCCCGTCACCCCAGAAGTGCCACCAACTACTGGTATCGTATCCCTGCCATGAGACATCTCCGGCAGGTAACCCGTGATCTCCACTCTGCCATACGGAGGTCTCGGTCTCCAGAGGACTGGGAAGACTTCAAAAATTGGTGCTCCTTTGCAACTCAGGAGCGCCGTCGGATACGTGAGGCGGACTGGCTATCCTTCACGAGGTCTCTATCGTTCCAGTCGTCACCCTCTTATGTATGGAATCGGATTAATGCTATACGGGGTACTCGACGGAGGCCTCCTCCCCACCCTGACCCCGCCTCCCTTGCCTGCTCTTTAATGGAGGACTGGACACGAGCTTCCTCCCCTGAGGCACTTCCAGATCCAATGCAGGAGGCAGTGCAGGCCCGCATCGATGCGTCTGAGGCTGTTGTTCGTGCTGCTCTTACCTCCCCTGCCCTCACTGATCATCCCATCACACAGTTCGAGCTTGAGAGTGCTCGTCGCTCTAGAAAAGACACCTCTCCTGGGGATGATCAGATAACCTACTCCGTCCTCAACGCCTGTACTAATATTCCTAACGGCCCCTTGCTTGCTCTCTACAATATGTCTTATGAACATGGGGTTCTCCCGTCTAACTGGAAAAATGCCACTATTATCCCCATCCCTAAGCTGGGAGATCCTGGGAAATATCGACCCATTAGTCTTACCTCCTGTGTTTGCAAGATGATGGAGAGGATACTCCATCGTCGCCTTCTTCACACCATAGGCGGCTTCCACAACTCCCTCAATGGTTTCATTCAACATCGCAGCACAGCACACTCCATTGCTTCCTTTTATTGCAATCAGACTGCCCGCGTCTCCGTCTTCCTTGATATCAAGGGAGCCTTTGATACGGCTCAGCCTGCCCTCATTTTAGCTGAACTTGCACGGTTAGGGGTTAAAGGGAGACTTCTACAATGGATCGCCTCTTACCTCACTGGACGTCAGGCCCGGGTTCGCGTTGAAGGCTCTATGTCTCCTGTTCAAGAAATGAACCTCGGCACCCCTCAAGGTGGAGTCCTGAGTCCCACCTTGTTTAACACTCTCATGCACTCCATTGCATCACTCCCGTGGCCGACAGAAGTTGTCCACTCAGGATATGCCGACGATGTCCTCCTCCAAGCCCCTGACTACCTCAGCATGCAGGAAGCCCTTGATCTGGTCTCCAGAGAGTGTGATTCACTTGGTTTCCTTCTTTCAACTGCGAAAACAAAAGCCATGTGGCACGGTCGTGTTGTACCTCCACCCCTTTTCTTATCAGGAACGCCCTTGGGCTGGGTTAATGAGACAAAATACCTGGGTGTGTATGTAACTCGCACACGTTGTCAGATCCCTGAAGTCCGCTATCTTCGAGACATATGCTTTCGGCGTATCGCTCCCCTCTCTACCATGTGCAGGGGTTCCCTTGGTGCCACCATCCCTGTACTTCTCACCATGTACAAGTCCTTTGTCCGTTCCTGTGTCGACTACGCCGCCCCTGCCCTCGTCAACATTAGTCGGACTGCTGTCAACCGTCTCGAAGTTATCCAGAGGAAAGCTGCTCGTATCATCCTTGGGGCTCCTCAGTGGACACGCTCTACTTCTCTATATAACGAACTTGGTCTTTCCCTCTTACAGGATCGTGTCCAGGAGTTTTACCAAAAAACTGCCGTTTCCATTCTACGGGATCCTCGGGGCAACTATGTCCAAACCAACTTGACTACTGCTGTCCGAGACCGACCTCCATCTAGAAGACAGTGGCGAGGATCACTCATCCGAGCCCTTCAGAAACACGACCTCCTGCCTGATATTGTTGTCACCCCTGCTGTTGGTTCGTCTCCTTCTCCCTGGCTGGATTTTCAACCTGAAGTGATTGCCCTCGGTGGACCGCTCCCGAAATCCCAGGTGAACCCTGTTATTCTCTGCAAATACCACCTCTCTAGGATCGCTCACTGGTCCCCAGGTAGGGTCGTCCTCTACACTGATGGTTCTGTTGACCCCGCTACAGGTAGGGCCGGGGCTGGTGTCTACATCTCCCGTCCTGATGCCCCTGAGCCTATCAAACTGTCTCTCAGAGTTTCTGACGGGGCATCCTCCACTCAGGCTGAACTAATAGCCTTCCTTGCTGCCCTTCTCGCTGAGGAAGAAGCAGATGGTTTCTGTCCCTTGCTTGTCTGCTGCTATTCCAGGTCTGCTCTCGACGGGATCGCATTTGGATCTCATCCTCCGAATACGAGGGTTAACATCCACACTTCAGGATGCAGGCCGTCCTGTGACATTCCTATGGATACATAGTCATGTCGGTATCTTGGGGAATGAGGCAGCAGATGACCTTGCCAAGACTGGCTGCAACAAGGCCACACCTGACTACGTTGTTTCTCGAACACTCTTACAGATTAGGACCCAAATCCGCCGCAAACAGAGAGAAGCTCGGGAAGCAGCCATCCCCCTGGACTCCCCGCCCACCTGGTACGATGTCCTCCGTAAACTTCCTGACCTCTCGTACGTCTACGGGAAAGGGTCGCGGAAGGGGGACGTGATTGCTGCCCGTATCATCATTGGGTATGACTTTGCTTGGGAGATTGGTATCCCCGCATCCCTTGAGCAACGCTCTTGTGCGTTATACAGAAGACCCGACAGCCGCACCCTTATTCACTACCTCCTAAGATGTCCCCACACACAACGCTTCCGTGACGCCTGCTGGACCACCACTCCACAACCCCCTGAGGGGAGACACGATGATCCTCCCAATACTGGCCAGATATTTTGTAAATAATGTTGATTATGTGTTAAAAGAATATCCTTCCTTCCTTAGGCTTTAGTAAGCCCCTTTATATTATTTATACTGTATATACTTTTCACACTTGCCAGATGATTCTGGTGTCATTGTACAGGGGTACCTAGTGACAGTACTAGGATCCCGCTTCCTCTATCAAGGAATAAACAATTGAAATTGAAATTGAATTAAATTATAGTATGCGTGATGTGCCGGTAGGCGCAAAGCAAACCTTAATTGCAATTTTGTTTCTTGGAAATAACACATCCACAATGTTTTACGCAGTAATCACATTATAATTTAATTTGAAATGTAATCATATGTGGTTACCTTTATATCATGGTAAAAACATATTAGTAATTGTAGTGAACAACTCTCACAAATTGGAGCATCTTAATTTACACTCCCTCGAGAGACATAGAGTGAGGGGCGATATGATTGAGGTGCATAAATGAAAGTCGGGGCTAAAAAAAGGTGATATAACAAAAGTACTCAAACTATCCAACCAGGAGCGAACTCGTAGCAATGGTTTTAAATTAGACTATTTTAGATTTAGGCGCGAGACAGGTAAACATTGGTTTGGAAATGGAGTAGTGCATGAGTGGAACAAGTTACCAAACATCATCATTAACTCGAATACGCTGGGTAGCTTCAAACATAGGTCGGATGAAATGTGAGCGATAGGGGTTGGGTGTAAACAGGAGTGCCCAGTATAGACCAATAGGCCCCCTGCAGTTTCTTCCATTCTCCTGTTCTTATTTTCTCTCCCCGACCAAAGTATTTGTCTCCCATACTCCAAACACCTTCCCTATTGTCCCTATCATACTCATATTTGGTGCATAAAGTCAACACCAGCCAGGGAGAGCACACCGGAGCAG
Organism: Homarus gammarus; assembly: GCA_958450375.1. NCBI lineage: Eukaryota > Metazoa > Arthropoda > Malacostraca > Decapoda > Nephropidae > Homarus > Homarus gammarus. Next base: position 375,656 of record CAUDMG010002925.1, read on the forward strand.
TTGATGGCGCCAGACCGCACCTTGTGAGAAACGACGGACAGGCTTCGAGAGGTCATTCAGAGGGGGGAGGGGTGGCTGTTGAAACACTGAATAAAACACGCATAAGCCGTCCATCCTGTAATCATGGCCGATGATTGTGAGGCGGGGCGTGGGGGTTGTCGGGGGGACTTAGCCTCATCAGAATGTAAAGTGTGGGGAATATATCCATTGTCAACCCCATTGTACAGAATACAAGAAGTAGTTATAGGTCAACAATTTTAAAATTTACCACTTATATATTCATACCTTAAACTTTTTCGAATATATATATATATATATATATATATATATATATATATATATATATATATATATATATATATATATATATATATATAATTCGTTCACCTGGTCTTATTCCTTGCCCTCCAGGTTACACATTCCTCTACTGTTATCTCAGGAATTTCCCTGACGTTTTATGTTAATGATAATTGAGTTAACTTCATTTAACGAGCTAAACTGGGAGTAGTCTTATTACATGTCGACCCAGGAAACTACCCTCATATTGCCCCCGCTCATGTCCTTAAATGATATATTTTGCTACTAGACAGAGGTCATTTAAGTGAGTTCATGAGATATTGACTCGCTAGAACGTCTTCAGCTGCAAATTCGTGAGTTAGACAAACACAATTACACACCCGACATTGATGTTATAATGAGAAATTTAATGTTGTGCAAATACTGTTATATTGATTCAGAGGAGTAAAATATTTACTCTTGTTCATGTGCGTTTTTTTCTGATGTAGTGGAGGCAGTTTTCTTGGCGTACTTTACAGAATTAACTCTAACGAAGTCAGGCTAGTGGGCTAGTTATCTAATGAGTCCTGGTTTATATAAGACAGTGACTAAGGTGTAGTGTCGACATAAATGTGTTCATGCTTTGTGATTAACGATGATAAAAATTCAAAAGGTATGTGAGTGTTTTCTGTGAAAAATTTTGAAGGGATACACTCATTGCTCGTGAGTGTGAAGTAAATCTATACATCTGCTCCTATACATTAAGATAACTACAGTGTGCTCACAACAACTATTTGCACTCATGTCGTATCGGTAATGGTCTACGAAATATAGTTAGTCTGTTGTATTCTGGAATACAGTGTTTTATATACCCAGTTCTCAGAAATGAGCTGTAAAGTAATATTATTACTGCTACTAAAATAACTATATTTATTTTCATTATTTCATTATTGTTTTATTTATTTATTTTATTTATTTATTTATTTATTTATTCTTTTTTTTTTTGCTGGGATTAGTCCACCCGGGCACAGGTCACTGACCCACATCGGGGTCTGAGGGGCGAAAATAATAATAATAATAATAATAATAATAATAATTATAATAATAATAATTCGTAATAAATAAAATTTATAATAGAAATAAAAATATTAATGATACCAATAATAATAATAATAAAGACCTACACAAATGAAAAAAGATCAAGAGTGAGAAACAATATATGTATGTTGTGTTGTCAATGGTAAGAGAAACAATTGAGACCCTGCAATTGTGTGTAAGTGAGGCAGTAAGTCAGATCAGCAACCTGGGACCTTGTCACAATTTTCGTGATGCCCTATGGCAGCAGGGTCTACTATAGACAACATATTATGCTTCCAATATCTTCCCAGGCGGTAGTACCTCCCTCTTTGGTAGCTGCCTACTACCATTCTGCTGTTATTAATATTTCTATTTTTAGTGTTATTTTCAATGTTATTATTACAATTTCACATAATGGCACCTAAATTTATAATCTTTGACGTAAGTTGAAAAGGCACCACCCCACTCCCCGTCACCACCACCACACGCCACCTACAACCTCTCTATAGCTACCCTCAACTTCAACCTGGATTCTTCCTTTTTTCTTTTAATTCGGTCCTTCAATCGTGGAAGAACGAGGATGTTTAGAAACTTTTAATTAACCATTTTGATCATATTTTGTGAATCCCTTGTAAATTTGTGGTTGGTACGAGGGTTTTACAATACACGTGTCAGCGCACAGGTGTGAGGCACAGGTGGGACCCGACCAAGGTATAAAACCGCTTGCCTAGTTAGCCATCATCACCAGAGGGCCACCGTCACCAGCCTTCGTCAACATAGCGCTCAAAGATCTCTTCCTGAGTGAGTGTGTCTCTTAAGCTGACGATAAGCCAGACAAGCTGCTTCCCGTCACCATGAGAGCCAATAAGCTGGTGTTTGCCGTTACACTTCTGGTCAGTATCTCTCCGTCACACAAGTTGTTCCCCTCCACCTTCACCACACTTATGTTCCCACACTCAGGTGTGTCACCCTCCACTTTCACCACACTTATGTTCCCACACTCAGGTGTGTCACCCTCCACCTTCACCACACTTATGTTCCCACACTCAGGTGTGTCACCCTCCACCTTCACCACACTTATGTTCCCACACTCAGGTGCACCTCACCTTCACCACTATGTCCACATCAGGTGTCACCCTCCACCTTCACCACTTATGTTCCCACACTCAGGTGTGCCACCCTCCACCTTCACCACACTTATGTTCCCACACTCAGGTGTGTCACCCTCCACCTTCACCACACTTATGTTCCCACACTCAGGTGTGTCACCCTCCACCTTCACCACACTTATGTTCCCACACTCAGGTGTGTCACCTCCCTCACCACACTTGTCCACACTCAGGTGTGTCACCCTCCACCTCCACCACACTTATGTTCCCACACTCAGTTGTGTCACCCTCCACCTTCACCACACTTATGTTCCCACACTCAGGTGTGTCACCCTCCACCTCCACCACACTTATGTTCCCACACTCAGGTGTGTCACCCTCCACCTTCACCACACTTATGTTCCCACACTCAGGTGTGTCACCCTCCACCTTCACCACACTTATGTTCCCACACTCAGGTGTGTCACCCTCCACCTTCACCACACTTATGTTCCCACACTCAGGTGTGCCACCCTCCACCTTCACCACACTTATGTTCCCACACTCAGGTGTGTCACCCTCCACCTCCACCACACTTATGTTCCCACACTCAGTTGTGTCACCCTCCACCTTCACCACACTTATGTTCCCACACTCAGGTGTGTCACCCTCCACCTCCACCACACTTATGTTCCCACACTCAGGTGTGTCACCCTCCACCTTCACCACACTTATGTTCCCACACTCAGGTGTGTCACCCTCCACCTTCACCACACTTATGTTCCCACACTCAGGTGTGTCACCCACCACCTTCACCACACTTATGTTCCCACACTCAGGTGTGTCACCCTCCACCTTCACCACACTTATGTTCCCACACTCAGGTGTTTCACCCTCCACCTCCACCACACTTATGTTCCCACACTCAGGTGTGTCACCCTCCACCTACGTGATTATAACCATCTACACACATTTCGTATAATGCCTCGAAATCTGAGACAATGTCTATAGCCGATTTTTTTCTTCATTTTTCACCTTTTTGCCGTTTTACCATAAAGTATATGATTTCCGCGATGCCAGTGCATAATCTCTTAGCAACACCATCATATAATTTAATCTATTAGATGATATGATATTGTATTCTAGCAAACAACAAATTCTTATATATATATATATATATAACGTTTCTCCCCATGCAACGGCACACATTGCCGTGGCACAGGTATTGCCAAAAGTTAGCAGGCTGTGTTTTATGTCCACATAACACAACGTGTTATTGATGTTTCCCAATTTAAACAAACACCAGAAATTATAAAGTATCTGCATTCACATAATGGGGATTGCTTACTAAACACGGTGCATCAGTGCCCTAAACTGTGCCCAGCGCTAACACCCACTGTACCCCATGCTCCCGACGTCACCTCACCTCACCGTCCAGTAGACAACAGATAGGTAGTACAGTAGTCTGTATTAAACAATAATTATAATAGTAATGAATAAATCAATAAATGAATAATACAGATATAACTTCTGTTCACTAATGTATTATTTTCATGGTGTTATTACTTAAAATAATTGTGTTTGACAACTTTTTGGGTATATTCTTATTGTTCATTGCACTAATACTGTGATGATGATTATGCAATTAAATTACAATGCATCTGTTATTCAGTGGGTTATAAATACAACCCCGTCGTAAGTGGACACCATATGTAGATGCCCCAGCCTATCCCTCTATCACCCATGGAATAAGTGACAGTTGCTTAGGTTTCAGCAGGAGGGAAGGACAGGGAGGCAATACTTCATGGCAGGTACATGTGTGTGCGCCTTGGGGGGAGGGGTTGTGTTGTCACTGTGGCCAATGATCTCGTAAATTCTGGACAGTAAATATGCATAAATGGTTCAGACCTGTAACACAAGCTGAGAATACCACCCGTATGTGTTGTAACACATTCTACTCATACTGTGTGTTTTGTCCTGGGTATTTATACCCTTGCTTAATATATCCTGCATTGTAACTGTCCTGGTAACTGCTTAACTCTACCCACCCTTCTAGCCTTGTCTAGCCCCCCTACACTTGACCCTCCTCAAACCCCGCATTAGCCCGCCACCCACTCACACCGGTTCCAGTCCTCCCCTGGCCTCCCTCTCTCCCTAGCTCGTGAATGCTTCAGATTCAAATTCGATACTCCCGGGGTTCACACCACACGGAGAATGTGCAATGACAACGCTGATTATACCAGTTGGAAGTGAAAAAGGCTGTACAATTGGGGAGGGGGGGGGGGGCTGGTTGTTAGTTACATAATAAAGATAATGTATAATACACGTGAGAATAATGAAATATTATAATATAATATTATGTTGTCTTGTAAGAAGGGCTGACCACAGCCATGACCGCCGACCAGCCATACCGTTCAACACTCTTAACACACACATGCCGACAGAGAATTGGTCTTGTGTTTCTAACTCCCGCCAAACATAATTGCTACACAATTAGTCACACCAACCGTCGTTCTCTGTAGAAAGGCATTCGGCTGTCACTAATTCCTCCTACAAAATTGTGTCACCATTAATAATGCAGAAAAAAGGCCTATGAGGTTTGGAAGGCTCCTGGTTATTGGATGGTGAAATAATTGTGAATTACGAGTTAATTTTCTCTGAAAAACATGACTCGGTTTTAGCTGGGTGAGGACAACAACTGAAGCCGTGAGCGATGTAACTCAACAAGGCGACCATTTACACAAACAAGCGTTAGTCACTCCACGGGAACTAAGTGTACGGTATGACTAGTGAGGTATTGCTTGTACTACATATATATATATATATATATATATATATATATATATATATATATATATATATATGAGCAAGTAAATCACTGTAGGTTCGCGTGATCTAGGTATATGCTGATAACCACAAGGAAAGAAGAAAACACGAAGTTCCCAGTACCTGACCATTGTGGACCTGGTCTCACCCTCCTCTGTATATATACACCTTGATTTGTATTACTCTCTCTCTAGACTGTACCCCTGAAGATGTGAATTACACGAAAGCGCTTGGGAACTTCGTGTTTTCTTCTTTCCTTGTGGTTATCAGCATATATATATATATATATATATATATATATATATATATATATATATATATTTATTTATATATGCTTATATTATATTATATATATATATATATATATATATATTATATATATATAATCACAACCTCACCCGGCCAGGATTCGAACCCACGGCCCAAGACTGTGACCGGGAATGCTACCTCTAGACCACCAGGATACTAAAAGTAGTTTTAGACTCTGTTATATTGCACACAAAGCCTGTAACCGTTGGTATACTCGCTTGGCCTGTGGTGTAATCGTCGGTATACTTGCTTTTCCAAACGAATGATCCCGGTTTCGATTCCCAGTCGGTTTGAATTTATGGGTAAATTTAATGACGCCATTTACCTTTACCCACCCAACATTAAATGGGAACACTGATGTTAATCAATTTGCGGATTGTAGTCCGAGGTAATGGGTAGCCAGTACAGGGCGAGTTTTCCTGTCTTCTTGGATTTTTCCTTGACACCGAGTCATACAGCTAACTTAGGGTGCAGTTGTTATATTAGCAATAGTTCCTACACCTTAAATAATTGCATGGCGAGGTGGCCCATTGGCCAGCCAGCCTCGAACATGAGAGGTAGCAATTATGGAGGCAACATAAGATTTACAGTGGAGTGAGTGGAACTGGCAAAAGTATAAAACAAAACACGGTTCCTTGCTGCTACGGGAATGATGCGTTTATGTAAAAATAGACAAGAATGGAAAAACAGACCAGATAATATAAACATGCATTTCACATTTTATTAATTAACACAACAAAAACATTCAAGACTAACGCTTTATGGCATGATAACAAACATGCTGCTGTTGTTGTCTCAGAGATAAGGACTGTTATTGTTACCTTAATGGATGGAGGTGTTCCACGCCATACCTTTCCTCAGTAAGTCACAGGTGTCTTACTTTTGGTCACAACTGTAAACTTCTGTTTTCAATTTGGTGATTAATGAATTGATAAAAAATATTTTCTAAGTTAATTAGTAAATCCTTCAATAGTGTTTTTTTTTTATTGAACTGCCTTCAAAATATTCTAAAAACCTGTTCACTTACTGCAAGTTTCTGCTGATTGATTTTGATATATTTTTTTCAGTGTGTGTGGTTCAGGTGTGACGCCAAGTCATTTCATGCTATCAGGCAAGTCTACTATCATCCTTTACGTTAAGCAAAGTATTAAGTTGTGATGATAATACAACACATACCCCGTACTACACACAGTATATACGTGTCAGGCTAAAGAGAGATAACCGCCGGGTAAGCTTTAAAAGGCAACAGATTTTTGCCAAATATGGATCATTTTTGGATGTATTGCTATAACGTAATAGAAATTTGTTTGTATATGATTGAACTTTCTCTGTTTTATTTAAGACGTATTTTACCATCATCAAATAAGCTAACTATGCCTAAAGTAGGTTAGATTAGGTTAGGTTTTGTATGACTCTATTCATGTACTATATACATTATAATGATCGTCTATTGCCAGTCAGATATTTCCAAGAAAAGAAAAATCTATATATCGTTAATCGGCAATTATCTCTATATAGTACAATAATATATATATATATATATATATATATATATATATATATATATATAATCAACGACCTCACCAGCAAGGAATCGAACCCTCGACCTACTGGGTGGCCCTAGGGAACGCTTACCGGCTAGCCCACAAGGACACTAAAAGCAGTTCTAGACTCTGTTATATTTCACACAAAGCCTGTTCATCGAGCTGATGGCGCCGTGAACCTCATTGGGAAACTGCCCGTGCCTCGTATGTGGTGTCAGTAGCATTTTACCGAATCCAGCTGGTATGAAACGCGAGGTACATATATATACTTCGTTTTTAGTCCATTTAACACGCGGACTATGAACATATAATCAACGACCTCACCAGCAAGGAATCGAACCCTCGACCTACTGGGTGGCCCTAGGGAACGCTTACCGGCTAGCCCACAAGGACACTAAAAGCAGTTCTAGACTCTGTTATATTTCACACAAAGCCTGTTCATCGAGCTGATGGCGCCGTGAACCTCATTGGGAAACTGCCCGTGCCTCGTTTGTGGTGTCAGTAGCATTTTACCGAATCCAGCTGGTATGAAACGCGAGGTACATATATATACTTCGTTTTTAGTCCATTTAACACGCGGACTATGAACATATAATCAACGACCTCACCAGCAAGGAATCGAACCCTCGACCTACTGGGTGGCCCTAGGGAACGCTTACCGGCTATCCCACAAGGACACTAAAAGCAGTTCTAGACTCTGTTATATTTCACACAAAGCCTGTTCATCGAGCTGATGGCGCCGTGAACCTCATTGGGAAACTGCCCGTGCCTCGTATGTGGTGTCAGTAGCATTTTACCGAATCCATACGAGGCACGGGCAGTTTCCCAATGAGGTTCACGGCGCCATCAGCTCGATGAACAGGCTTTGTGTGAAATATAACAGAGTCTAGAACTGCTTTTAGTGTCCTTGTGGGCTAGCCGGTAAGCGTTCCCTAGGGCCACCCAGTAGGTCGAGGGTTCGATTCCTTGCTGGTGAGGTCGTTGATTATATGTTCAAAGTCCGCGTGTTAAATGGACTAAAAACGAAATATATATATATATATATATATATATATATATATATATATATATATATATATATATATATATATATATATATATATGCAGGGTTTTCAGGGCGTTTCGGAAATAAATTTCTTAATTCTGGGATGTATAACTGAGACATACTGTATATGAGGATAACTATGACCATAGTGTCATAGTTTCTGAGATATAACACATGACAGTTGGGAATGGAAGGTGATAAAATCTACAGAGTATAAATTAAAGAACCAGTGTTATTAGTATAATTTATATACAGATAGATGTAATCTGATAGGTATTTTACCGTAAATGAAAGTTACCACCTGTTTTAAAAAGGGCTTGATAATTTCTATTTATGTCCGTAGACTTGTTGTAGTCCTTTCCTACCCAATGTTGTGGTAATAACTCAAAGACTATGGGGTATTGACACTATGGTCATGGATTCATTTATCCTTATTTATGTCTCACTAAAACATTCCAGAATTAGGAAACGTATATCCCAAACACCCTTTATATTTAATATAATATATAGGATATGTGAATACTGGTGTATAATTGGCATTTATTGTCAATAACAATGACTTTATAATAAACTTATTTGAATAATTTCTGTCCGCTAAAGACAAAAATAATATATACAATTTTATTTCCTCCAAATTGTCCAGAATATATATTGACTCCCTCATGATAATAACTAATGTATCAAAATAAACACAGACGACAGGTGGTATTTATTTCACTTCTCTTCCAGCAAGTGGCAAGGCCTTGATCAACAACAAGATCTCATCTTTGGAGCCCAGGGTCGTCAGGTGGTGGAGCCTGGCGAGACTGCCCGCAATAACAGTGATACTAAAACAACGACAATGGACTTCGAAAACACTAAGGCTCTCACTAGACGTAATTATATATATATATAGTTCATAAATGAGGCCTGAACTACCTCTTACAGTATGACTGAAGTCAACTAAGTCACCCAACAATAAAATACTGATTTTTGCTAAAGTTGGAAAGAGACGAACCACGACGTTTTGTGGAGATGATTACTTATGGTATAACTATACTTTAACTCTGCTCTAATTTCATAACAATACGAAGATAAATTTCAAACAAAACTCCCTGGACACTAAACCAGTCATTACCTTGAGGGTCATGTAAGGCCGTTTGGTTATTTTTATGTGTATTAAACATATTTATGTTAATATGGCATTTATAATTTGTAATATAAGACAAAGATCACCAACTATAAGCTAATTATAAATATGACCCGTAGGACGAGGGGGATACTGACAACTGTGGAGGGAACCGACTGTATGTTGCAAGTGAACACGGGTGGGGAACACATTAACAAAGCTCAAACCATTTCAGAAAATACAGCACCTGAATCTGAGTGTGACACCTACACTTATCTCCGCCCATCTTGCCAGGCCGTGATTCAGTCTGATAATTACCCTGGAAATTACTCCAATTTTACATTTCAGTTATGGACCTTCGAAGTGAGTGTGTCATGTTCTTTTCAAGTTGCGTCCCAAATTTAGTAATTTATACGTCAATACTCGGGTATATAAAGGTTTACCAGTTTTATAATGACCATTTATTTATATCTTTGATAAAGTATTTGATTTTTGCCTTAAATATATCTTTGTTTGCTGTTATGAACAAGGGTAAATGATATTATTTGGGCATCATTTTCCACTGTCTATATAATGAAACACTATTACCATGGACGATTCATTTTATGATACTCATTGTTTGATAATGTTTCTTTGATTGTTTAACAGACTGATGAGGGCAGTACACTTAATGTCACGTGTGCCCCAATCGAATTGGAAGAAACGTTTGATCATTTATATTTCTTCCTTCCTGACAGTGTAAGGTAAGACAAACACTACACTCGCAGATTATACTATCAGGAGGAATTTTTTAAGTAAACAAATTAAAGAAATGCAAAGTGATCATGTTTGTAAAAACACCATTACCTGCTTCAGCCATCAATGAGTATAGTCTGTGAGTGTCTAGCTATAAGTGATAGTTAGGTTTAATAAATGAAGTCACTCATCACTGAGTACTTGTCTGTGCCACATTTATGATGCCATTGTTTTGTGGAATCTTACGAATTGATCTTGTGGAGAGTGAGTTTTAGGTAAAAGTCTTGGCACCAGAGGAGTTTTTTACCTGATTTGCTTAATGAACGTCATCGTGTGTAGAAAAATATCTTTGGGAAATTAAATAACGTCATAATATTACATGTTTTTGTCTGTGTATTATAAAAATTAAAAGTGAAAAAAGAATCATTTTAATCCATTTTCAACTTTAAAGCCACAACGAACTTTTACTCCTCACAAGGTGTACATTGATAAGTAGCTGTGAAGGTCATAACCAAGGCTGAGATCACCAAAGGCTCGTACGTTAAATAATAATCTTCAGCAGATGTAAGAGTGCACATAAACGCCTCAATTAAAACAAAACTTAACTCTTGAAGAAGCATCAATAGTACTGTGAGACTCTTCCTAAACCAGATTCATTTTCTTAACACAGTTAGGGGACAAAAACTATGTACTGAATCATTATGAATCAGGACGCAGTGCTGAAAATTTCCGCGAAAAAGCTGTTATTACTAGTGACTACTTAAATGGGCCCCAGCCATTAGGTCCCATTACAATGATTCCCATCTCTAGTGGTTAGGTTATGTTGTAGGGTCACGTAGGTAGGGGTCTGATCATCAGTCTGGTGGACCTCGGGAAAACTCTACATCTTCCTTCATTGGATTTGATTTTCTTTTACTTTCTTGTATAATATGGGTGTTCTCGCAACACTTGTGAAATTGAATAGTGAAAAATTATAACTAATGTGTACTATTCTTCTTGACAGTTATGATGGAGTTGTGGAAACCGGATTGCAGCTTAACACCACCGGGAATAAATTGATAGTCCTTTTCCAGACAGATTTTTCAATTGTATTTTCTGGCTTCAGTTGCAATGTTAGTGTTTATGGTGAGTTTGTGTTACATTTTCTCTTAGATTTTAGCGATTCCTTTAGCTCCTGAGGCTGTCTTCGCCAGTGTATTTTCCTCCCAGATTAAATGTATTTTATATCCAGCCTCTTTATTCCTCCCTGATGAGAAAGTTCATGGGTCTCATATTGGTAGATAATAAGGTTGAATTACGAACAAATCTCATCACCGTACTCCTGGCTGGTTTACCTAACACATGTAAGCTACAGATTCCTCTACTTGCGATTCTCTTGGTGATCAAACGTCTGGTACTTAAGATAAAAAACAGAATTCTTGATGTATGGAAGTGTAATCTTTGTTTACATTAAGTATCATAAGTTACTGACATTATATTCATCACCAGAACGCTAATATTAATACAGGCGAGGAAACAGTGGTGTTGAAGATGATGGGTTCCCATGGCACTATCATCATCTTCATCTTGTTATCTCTCTCTCTCTCTCTCTCTCTCTCTCTCTCTCTCTTGCAGTTACACTTGAATTATCATAAGGAATGTAGAGTCTGGAGGTCAGACATCAGGATAAGAATCTATTGCATATATGGAAGGTAATAGGCAGGTGTGTCGGGCGGTCAGGTATAAGGCAGCAGGCAGGTGTGTCCGGCGGTCAGAAGTAAGCCAGCAAGCAGGTGTGTCGGGCGGTCAGAAGTAAGGCAGCAGGCCGGTGTGTCGGGCGGTCAGGAGTAAGGAACCAGGCCAGCGGTCTCCACATACACAGAGAGGAAACACTATTGATCTTGCTTCCATTCGTTCCATGTTATATATTTACCCTAAAACAAACAAAAGCTGGGTTTATCACATCTAGAATTCAAAAAATATTCATTCTTAGCTATTGTAAACACATGTGATAAATTACATTTAACTAGAAGTAAATTAATATTTCCTTTGTACCCACAGGAGCCACCGGTGATGAATGCCCCATCGACTGTGGTAAGTTTATTACATAAGAACATAAGAAAATAAGGAGTCTGCAATAGGCCGGTTGGCCTGTGCATGGCAGCTCCTGTCGAGGAGAGTTATCACCACTCTTTATCATCCATGAATCTATCCAGCCTCCTTTTGAAACTTTCCAGCGTTCCAGCACTTATTACAAAGTGGCTAAGCTTGTTCCACTCGTCCACCACCCTATTTGTGAACCAGTTCCGTCCTATCTCCCTCCTAAACCTTAACTTATCCAACTTAAATCCGTTGCTCCGAGTCCTATCCTGCTCGGATATTATAAGAACTTTGTCTATATTCCCTTTATTGATTCCTTTCACCCACTTAAATACTTCTATCATGTCTCCCCGCACTCTTCGTCTTTCTAGGGAATGCAAGTTTAGTTTCCTTAACCTATCCTGATCTGGAAGGTTTCAAAGTCCCGGAATCATTTTCGTCATTCTTCGCTGCACCGACTCCAGTGAATTGATATCCGTTCTATAATATGGGCACCAGAACTGGACCACATAATCGAGGTGCGGCCTGACTAGCACTCTTATTACGTACACTTCTAGATATAAAACCCAATACTCTGTTTGCCTTATTTCGAACATTAACGCACTGTTTTCTAGGCATTTTTAGGCCGTAGGTCGGGGCTTACAAGTACCCCTAGGTCTCTTTCACAAGTCGACTTCTCTAGGTTGATGTTGTTAAGGCTGTATACATTGACAGTATTTGTTCTTCCTTTATTAAGTACGCTGCACTTGCTGGTGTTGAATTTCATTTGCCATTTTTCAGACCACCCCTGCAGTTTATTTAGATCCTCCTGTAATGCATTTGCTTCCTGCCCCGAATTAATCTGGCGCCCTATTTTGGTGTCATCCGCAAACTTGCTTATGTCACTGCTGATCCCAGTATCTAGATCGTTTATGTAGACTTTGAACAAGAGTGGGCCTAGTACTGACCCCTGGGGAACCCCACTGGTTACACGGCCCCACTCAGATTTAACACCATCTATGCTGACCCTCTGCGTTCTATCGGTGAGCCATGATTTTATCCAATTTGAAAACTTCCCCCTCGATACCATGAGCCTTAATTTTTCTCAGAAGCTTCTGATGCGGTACTCTGTCAAATGCTTTGCTAAAGTCTAAGTAAATAACATCATAATTTTCGTCATTATCTACTACCTCGAAGACTTTCCTGAAAAAGTCAGCAGATTTGTTAGACAAGATTTTCCCTTTGTAAACCCATGTTGAGAGTCGTAGATTAATTTGCTTTTCTCTAAATGCGATCGGATGCTATCTGCTATAATTGATTCAAGAAATTTCCCCACTACTGACGTCAAACTGATCGGCCGGTAATTTGACGCTGTTGCTCTGTCTCCCTTTTTGAATATGGTTACTACATTTGCCTGTTTCCGCAAGTCTGGCACAACTCCCGTGTCTAATGATTTTGTAAATAAATTTACGAGGGGTCCGCTAATCTGTTCCCTACACTCTTTCAAGACTTGAGGGAAAATTTCATCCGGCCCTGGGGATTTTGTCTTCTTTAGTTTATTTATCCTCTTAAGAACATCCTCTTTCTGATAGTGATATTCTTTAATTTCTCTTCTTCCTTTCCCCTAAATATCAGTTCAACCTCTGGAATTTCCTCTCGAATTTCTTCTGTGAAAACTGATAAGAAGTAGCTGTTCAATGCTTTGCTTATTTATTCACTGCCATTTATCACTTCTCCCCTCCCTGACTTTAAAGGCCCAACTTTATCCATGACCTTTGTTCTATATACCTGGAGAAATCCCTAGGGATTTGCCTTGGATTCTCTTGCTATTTTGATTTCATAGTCTCTCTTTGCTTTCCTCACATTTTTCTTAACATTCCTAGATAGTTCATTATACCTATTTCTGAGCTGCTCCTCCCCTCCCCTCCCCTCCCCTACCTTCTTAACCCCTGATAATCCACCAACCGAAAGTTTGGGACTCTGACCATATTGTCATTGTTTTTCGTTTCCCAATTTAGGGTGAACCTGATTTCTCTGTGATCACTGTTACCTAGTTCTTCCCCTACTGTGATATTTCTGATAATATTTTCTTTATTTGTTAATACTAGGTCTAATATATTATCACCTCCAGTAGGTTCTGTAATTAGTTGTTTCAAAAAATTGTCCTGTGCTGCGTCTAGGAAGTCTTCAAATTTATAGTCACCTACAATGTTGTCCCAGTCAATATTTCTGAAGTTGAAATCCCCATAATGCACAGGTTGTTTTATTTTGCTGCCCTACTCACTTCCTGCCATATGGGTTGAGCTGCTTCTTTCCCAAGACTTGGGGGCCTGTAAATCACTCCCATAATTAGTTTTTCTCTTCCTTCCGTGATTTCTACCCAACAGACTCAGTTCCTATTTCACCCTTTATTGAATTATTAATACAACATTTTAATGTATCCTTGTGAAAAAGGTTGTACCCTTCTATGTGGTACTCTGATAAAAAAAATTTGCTCGCCAGATTCATCCAAGTTTCGGTGATTGCAATGACGTCTACATTCTCGGTACATACAACCGCTCTCAGCAAGTCTATTTTATTTCTAACGCTCCGACTGTTTGTATAGTATACATTTAAACCTACCCTTCCCTGGTCCTGTTTTACCCCTTGTCCTGAGTAACCAATTTTACTTCCCAGAACCTGCTTGTTTTTTGACTCCCACTTTCCCCGATCTCTCTCTATTGGCGAACCCCCCACCCCTTTGGAGTGACAATTTCATGCTCCAGGGATGCAGACAACGTCTTTACCCCGCACGAGACAAGTGTACTCCGTCACAACTGTACAGGTAGTCGTTGCCATAGAATCGTTGCCAGCAATCAATGAATGCCCAGCTTTAAGTCAGGTGTAAGGCAGCAAGCTGATGTATTGGGCGGTCAGGTGTAAGGCAACATTCAGGTGTATTGGGCGGTCAGGTGTAAGGCTACATGCAAGTATATTGGGCGGTCAGGTGTAAGGCAGCAAGCAGATGTATCGGGCTGTCAGGTGTAAGGCAACAGGGGGGTGTATCTGGCGGGCAGAACTAGGAGCCAAGCCGGTGTGTCGTGCGGTCAGGAGTAAGGAACCAGGCCGGTGTGTCGGGCGGTCAGAAGTAAGGCAGCAGGCAGGTGCATCAGGCGATCAGGTGTAAGGCAACATGCAGGTGTGTCGGGCGGTCAGGTATAAGGCAGCAGGCAGGTGTGTCGGGCGGTCAGAAGTAAGCCAGCAGCCAGGTGTGTCGGGCGGTCAGGAGTAGGCAGCAGGCCGGTGTGTCAGGCGGTCAGGAGTAAGGAACCAGGCCGGTGTGTCGGGCGGTCAGAAGGAACCAGACCAGCGGTCTCCACATACACAGAGGAATCACTGGGCTTATGGGCCCATACTGGGCAGTCCAGTTTACACCCAACCCCTATCGCCCATATATCCATCCAAACTATGTTTGGAGCTATCCAGGCTATTCAAGTAGTGAAGATTGTAGCCAGACTGGGGTGAGAGCGGGGTTTAATGAGATCCGTCCAGGATTACACGACAAATGATTATTCGTTCATACCTGGAAATACTTGTCCCACTATCAGTTGTAAGTAACAAACACACAAACGCTGTCCATCATATTTTAACTCACATCCGATAACATTAACAATCAAGAGATTAATTTCCCAAGTTGGCTTAATTCTGAATACAATAATACAAATGTTCAACACTCACTTGTGGCGGGTCTGTTGGAATAACATGCGTGAGTACAATGGCAAACGATCAGAGGTGAGTTGTCACCATACCCTGAACTCTTCGGTTTCCACTCACCGACTATTTGAGTTAGGTCACTGATGTACAGTTGCTTGATATCAGTTAGAAGGCGTCTCCGGACAACTTAATAGACCACCTAATCTGCTCACTGTACCACACGCACTGACCCTCACTAATACACACATGGCCACCAGCCCGATATCAGAACGCTGATGGACCCGGTGCTGACGAAGTCACTCACTTCAAAACAACACTCCTCCCTCTCTCCATTTCTACCACATCCCATGTCCCATGAGATGCAGTAAGAATATTGTTTGGTAACTTGTTGCAGTCATCCACTACTCTATTTCCAAACCAATGTTTACCACCTATCTCTTGTCTGAATCTAAATTTGTCTAAGTTAAAACATTGCTACGAGTTCGCTCCTGGATGGATCGTTTCAATACCTTTGTTATATCACCTTTCTGTAACCCTGACTTCCATTTATACACCTCGATCATATCGCCCCTCTCTGTAAGTCTCTCGAGAAGAGGAAAATTAAGATGTTTTAGCCTGTACTTTGCTACCTTCAGTTCATTATTCCTCTTTGCTTTTCTTATCTCGGTGTTAACCCTACTGGCCAATACCTTATAATAATCTCAGAGGTAAATTTCATTATGATTTGTTCTCCTACCGATAGCTTTCCTTTGTCCAATAATATTTTTTAAATAATTATTTATCCATTTTGGGGTCATTGTTGTTTGATCTGAGTTTTCTGTGTGGTATGTTCTGCCTTTGTGCATGAAGTAACTCATTATTTAAATTGTTGTGGAACTTGTTAACCTTAGATCACGTGATCAGGTCATCGTCAAACATCATATTTTGTGAGGTTATCGTTGTCAGGTTACCAGGTAAAGTGAGGTCGCCCTCTGTAGGTACATTGTGTGAGGTCATCTCACGTGAAATCATGTAATTTACCCCCAAACGTAATACCCCTTCTCTCAGCTGCCTTTTCAACCTATCAAAGTGTGCCCTTTTAAAATCTGGGACTTTAATGGAATTTTCCTTGTGACCGACATTAAGTTTTGCTTTGACTCTCACTTCTTTGTGATCGCTGTTAGCTTGTTCATTCCCTACCTTGACATTACTTATGAGGTTTTCTCTGTTTGACAGAACCAAATCGACTATATTATTACCCAGGGTGGGTTCGGCTATTTGTTGACTTAGGAAACAGTTCTGAACTGTTTCAAGAAAATCCTCTGATTCTGAGTTACCCATAAGGTTGGCCCAATCTATTTGACTAAAGTTGTGTGGTTGTGTGCAGCACACTTGCTGAGGAGGAGTAGACCGTTGGAATTTCATTTGCCTAGTCCATTTCTCCTTATGATTCCCTGTCAAATGTCAGCATCTCTGCCAACTCTGGCATTAAAGTCGCCGAGGAGCACAACCTTATCTTCTCTGGAGATTGAGGTTAGCACTCTTGTCAGTGTCGGCGTAAAAGGCCTCCTTGATGCCATCTTCTGCATCCAGTGTTGGGGCATATGTAATGATGAAGAAGGCATGACGTCAGTGATTCAGTGGGACTCAGAGCGTGAAGAGGCGCTCGTGATCCCAACAGGCATTTCAGTTAGTCTATGGAGGATACATTGGCGGATGGCAAACCCAACTCCATAAATGCAGTTTCTCTCTGCAGTAGATTTAGCCTTCCAGAAGAAGGTATACTCAGACCCCATTCTGTGAGTCGACCCTCGTTTGAGAGCCGAGACTCACTAATGGCTGCCATGTCGATGTTATACTTTGCCATCTCCTTTGCCACAGGGACAGTTCTTCTTTCAGGATGCTCATTTGTGCCAGTATCCAGAAGGGTCCTGACATTCCATGCAGGGACCACAAGAGGTTGTATAGTTTGTTTTTGTTTTGATCTGTGATTATGATTGTGTTTTAGACCACTTAAGGATGACCTTATTGGGTGTGGGTGCCCAGTCTGGTTGTTTTTTTAGGCAGGCTATGTTTGGGGCACCTTTTCTAGCCCCCTCCCCATGTGGGGTGAACAGAGTTGTTCCTCGAAAGGGCTGCTCAGTCGCACAGACAGGACCGAATTGCACTCCTGCCTAAATCCCAGTGCATAAAAGATCATCTTATCTATGACGCCAATGTACAGAGTTGTGACTAAGAGACTCCCGGCAGTCATCTCTGCCTGTCCCCGTCGCCTCTCGTCCATCACCATAGGATTTTTGAGGAATAGGGGTTATGATGATGATAATAACTATGATGTGCTGGATGATGGCTGTGCGTGAGTTGATTTATGTGGTGAGGCAGGAGCACAGGCTGCAACCACATATCTTGGCTCTTCCTTTTCCTGATTCAATGGTGCAAGTGTTGCAATGACTGGGGAGAGGGAGGGTTGCAATGGACTGTCGATAGCCCAGTTTGTTGGGTTTCGCCTTAGTAGCCTGTCCATCATACATTGCCCTTGTCCTCCAGTATAGTCACCTCTTCCGCCTATACCGCCGTTGGGGTCTTGTTGGAGCTCTGTAAGCATGTCTGCCTGATGCGGGGCTCCACCACAGATTTTTCGTTCGGGTTTACTCCTGTAGCCTTATACCTACCATGGGAGGTACTACTGCCTGGGAAGATATTGGAAGCATAATGTGTTGTCTATGGTAGACCTTGCTGCCATATGGCATCACGAAAATTGTGCCCAAGTCCCTGGTTGCGGATCTGACTTTCTGCCTCATTTACACACAATTGCACGGTCTCAATTATTTCTCTTACTATTGACAACACAACATACATATATTGTTTCTCACTTTTGATCTTTTTTTATTTTTATATTTCTTTATGGTTCTTTGTTATTATTATTATTATTATTATTATTATTATTATTATTATTATTATTATTATTATTATTATTACTACATTTTCGCACCCCAGGCCCCGATGTGGGTCAGTAACCTATGCCCGGGTGGGCTAATCCCCTTAAAAAAAAAAAATAAATAAATAAATAAATAAAAATAAAATCCCACAAACGTTTTCATTTTTACTCTGGCTCACAACTTCCTCATCTTATATTTCCTATTCTCTTCATACCTCTACAAGGGCTCCACTCCATCATTACTGAACGGTTCTTTTACACATTCTGATCGTGTATTTTACTTATTTGCCTCAAACGGGATCTTATTAGCTTTACTTTTAATGGATCCACTCCATATATTTCCTCTTTTCTGGTATATTTGTTTAAAATTTCTGTGTATGCCCATATAGGTTGTTTCCTGGTATCATCATTTCAATCCTTTGATTTCCTATTATCGTTTGATGTGGTTTAGAGTATAGACTAACTTAGTAAACATGCTTAATGACCATAGTTGTTGAAGCCCCTAATTGAAGGTGTATTATCAATATCCAGGATGTGGAATCTCCAACGCCACTGAAGGAAGTGGAGCATTGGCGACTAAATATCCCTGGCAGGTTGCCATTTTTAGACTGAGAGGCCATTCATTTCACTTCAAATGTGCTGGAGTAATATTATCTGAGGTGTGGATCATGACTGCTGCTTACTGCGTTGAACAGTAAGTACCTTCTGAATGCGATGACCAATTCTCTTGAGAACAAAAACCATTGAGTATAAAAACCTAATCCCTTGACTATGAAGACTTAAATCATTGTGTATAGTAATTTAGTTCCTGGGTTTACCGTTCTATTACGGTGGCACCCCCTGAGTACAATAACTTAACCCTCTGATTATGGTGAGCAATTTTCTTCTATACGATGACATTGTACTCAAAGGGTTAACTCATCGTAATCAACGGTTTCACACCTGCTGGACTGATACTGTTATTTTTTGTCAATTGGATGATAATTATTATAGTGTATGATATGGATAGATAGTATTTTCGAGGTCGTCACTCACGAGGCTGTCACTCTGGAGGATGTCACTCAGCGTGAGTCTATACTTCTCGAGCTCTCTGTGACAGTTTAGCGTTCAACAATGTTGTCAACGGTGCTTCCTGGGTCAAGTCACTTCTCAACACACGGTATTATTCACTCAGTCAATAATAGTATCATATACCATTCTACTATAATATTGCTAATATTTCGTCCAAATTGAGAAAATTATGATAATTAGGGATGAGTATTCCTCGTAAGCATGCACTTAAATGGTTGGCTTAAACTCAAGTACAAAAACAACATCGTTGATTGGTATTAGGTTTGCACACAGGTCAACATTTCTTTCCTATTTCATTTATTGAATTTGGTAAGGAACAAATTCCAAATTGTTCTTTTGAGGAATATTAGGTGTTAGAAAACCTCATGTCCTATACTTGCTGGAGGGCGCACTGAAATGTGCCACGATGTGATTGAACCCTTGAGTGTGTACAGTACATACGACTTGTTGATCGCATGTCACCTGGCTGGCTGAGACCGTAATGTTATCAACTAATGGATAAAGAGAAGTAATGGGTTGTTTATTGGGTTCAAACTATACATACATTCCAAGAACTGGAATAAGAAAAATGTATAAAATACAACCTTAATTAATCATAATAGCATTACCTATGTCGACATTCATTATAAGGTGACATACAGTACAACAAGATCTTTACCTCTCCAGTTCTGACCACTATTTCGTACGGGTGGGTGACGCCGACTCAGAAGCTTTCTTTTCAGTCGAACAGGTGAGTGAGGTTGAATGTTGTTTCAATAGAAATGATATATTATAAATAATGATTACTCCTCGTTTTACTGAGACTGGTGTATATTTCATTTAATATATATATATATATATATATATATATATATATATATATATATATATATATATATATATATATATATACGAGTATATATATAGACGTTAATTTGTACATGGTAATATTTACTATTTCATTAAGACATTCGTTTATTATCATATGATACATTAGGTTAGATTAGGTTAGGTTAGGTTAGGTTACGTTACGCAAGACTAGATTAGGTTCGGTGTTGTATAAAACCTTTCATTTTTATGTACCTTTAGGACCTACAGTACATGATCGTTTATGGCCAGTCAGAAGTTTAAAAAAAATTGAAATAAATAAATATGTAGAAGTTATCGTTAATCTGTAGTTATTCCTATTTAACGTAAATAAACAGATAGATAAAATTTACATAATTGGGGAGTGGATTATTTATTGACCTGAGTGACATATACAGTATATTAAATAACAAGGAGAGAGTAATTTAATAAGGAATTTCTACCTCGTAACTGTGTAAAAGTAAGATTGGCAGGGTGTAAACATACTTGTTAACTACGAGTTTTTGATAATTTTAAAATGGTAGGAATTGGGCTGTTCTTATTGTAGCGATTACTACGTGGTCGTATGGGCCTTTCATAACCCGGAATCATTCTCTGTGCACAAAAATGCAATAATCAAGTTACAATTACTTTCTGTGTCTTATGAAAAGAACGAATTAATATTTTTTTTTCAGGAAATAATCCACGAAAATTATGACAAACGCTTTGAAGGATACGACATAGCCCTCCTCAAGGTGGGGATCTCACTAGACTTGAGCGACAATGGCCTGGCTCCAGTGTGTCTACCAGCGGATCCGAACCATACCTACGAGGGAGAAAATGCCGCTGTCATTAGCTGGGATCGTAAGGAAATAGGTGAGCGATAAACTTTACTTCTCTGAACTTAACGACAACAAATTGTATCAATACAGTTTATTGTACTTGGTGTAAATGACTGTCACTTGTTTATTATCTTCATCACGATGGCGATACGTAAATAATTTAGGTGTTTTCTACTAGAGGGTTCAGCTGCTGGCCACCTGTCACAGTTATACATGTCAAACTGTTATACACTCATCTACCTAAAAAATGTGAGTATGTAATTGCCCTAACAGAAGCGCTGACAGTGGTTCACATTACGCAGAAATTATAACGTGTATGAATAAAACTCATCAATATAATATTTTGTCATATGATTTATTACAATGTTAATTTCCCCCTGTACTGCTCTTATCAAAATCCAGACAAAAATAAACAATAGATAACAAAAAGTAAAATTGACTTCAGTATAAAAGACGACTATATTACTGACCATCTCTTTAAAATATTACCAGTTTGGTTGACCGAGCAGGACACAACACTGTTCATTAGACTCAGATGGTTTGCTTAAGTATACCTATTCATGTAAACTTTTAGGGGGAAAGTGGGTTTACCGATGGAGGCCTTGTTTTGTTCACCCTGTGTGTGTGTGTGTGTGCGAAGACGCGTTCCCTGGAGGAGAATCATGATGTTAGTGGGACATATCTAGATAAGTAGAAAGAAACAGGCAAAATAAGTTTCGTATTCACTCTTCCGCTCCTGACAACCACGCACAGGTAGATGGACACAAACACGAATATCTTGCTCCACAGTTTTAGGTAACTTAACATTATGCTTGTGTTCTATGACAAATAAAGGAATCCATTTACTGAAAGATAAATTGTTATTTTTTTCTTTATCAGATCAAGTAAAATTTGCGTCGACCCTGCAAGAAGTAGATGTGGTAATCCGGACAAACGAGGCCTGTCAGAAGAACAAGAATGAAGATATTCCCGACATATTCCTCTGTGCCGAAACGTATGACAATGTCCTCTGCAACGTGAGTGTTTAAAACTCTTATCGTTTCATATTAAAGTGAAAGAGTTGATGAGACATGGCGAAGTATGTAGAGTGTACGAGAAGCAAAAGCGAGGCGTGTAATGAGGAGGCGAGTGTTAGAGGTTTATATGTATCACTTTTATCGAGATGTATGAGAGAGAACTCCTTTGTGCACGAACCAATGTGTGTGGATAGAGTGGTGCCTTTAACTCTGTAATTTAACTTTGGAAGAATCGATTAGAATGTCATAACAGTGGCCAGCTTAAGATGAATTAGCGATGAAACACCCAGAGTTATTGCCGAATAGGGATAAAAAAAAACAATTTTTGTTAAAACTGGATGGAAATTTATTTACATGTGGTAAAATTTGCTCAGTTTCATTTACGGCGTCGCTTACAGTCTTAAGATATCCAAATTATACCAAAAATAGGTTAGTTAAAGCTAGGCTAGGTTAGGTTATTTTTGAAACTTTTCATTTACATGTATATGATCGTTTATGGCCAGACAGAAGTTTCGAAAAAATATAAATACAGAGAAGGTAGTTATCAGAAAGGAAGCTAATGGAGGCAAGTACAGTAGTACCAAGTATATAAGAATGCCACATGCGGCAGAAGCCTTCACCACCTCTCTGAAAGTGAGACGAATTAACCTGGAACATTTTATTGACAGACAAACTCACAGCTAAAGTATCTTTTGTGTGTTTCAGAAAGACGACGAAGGCGTAATGATCTACAACAATGATGGCATTTATGAAGTCATTGGTTTTATGTCAACTGATCAAAATAGTTGCGGTCAGAACAGTGCCACATTGTACACCAGAGTTTCTCGTAAGCACTACACTAGTTTACTCACTCCCGGCTTACAGTACAGTATACAATACACTATCTCCTGACCTACAGTACACTGTACAGTTGCTGACAAAATTATCTGAACACTTGGCAATATTTGACAACTACTTGTGGGTCATATAGAAGATTGGTTTATACACAGAAAAATCCGAGAAAATATTTTACAATTCCACTTATATGCCACATACTGCCAAGTGTCCAGGGAATTTTGTCTGCATTAGCACACCAGAGGAACTATATAAGTACTAGATTGTTCATTCTCCTGACCTACAGTGTGGACACTCCTGACCTACAGACTACCATCACTATACTCGCATGGTTACATGTAGGCTTTTAGGTGCATGGTAGTGAAATACTAATCCAATAGTAGGTGTAAATGTACATGGCAATGAAACACTACAGCTACAACAAGTGAAAATATCCCTGATAATAATAAACTACATTATATTCAGCCCACACCGAGATATATCAGTAATTTCCTCATAATTTGATAAGTTATTCAAACAGCCATCATGGATTATTTATCAAACCCTGTGTAAATATTATGATTTTTTTCATCAAATCTATTAATAGGGTAAAATATTATATTGCTTGTCTTACTTTTGCAAATTCTACTTATTCACACGTTACAGCCTTTTTCAACTGGATACAAGACAACGCTGAAGGCATATGTGTTTAAGCAACAAGCTGAAGTAGTGGGCTTCCTGTTCCTACCACTGACACACCTACTGCCTCTCTGCCCGACTCACCACCACCCAGTTATCTCTGCCCCTGTTCCATCCTGCTTGACCGCCTGACTCCCATCACTTTATTTTCTGACTGTCATGATACCAGCACTACATACTGTATCTTTTGATCATCACAAAATAAATTATTAATATAAAAGTATAATTTTATATTAATGGATACATTTTTCTGATTGTCAGTATTGTATTTATTAATATGCCGTTTCTGGTTGTTATATCTGGATTTATTGTTACTCGAACCGTTTCTGATTACCATGACTGAAATTGGTATTACACTATCTTTTGAATATCTTAAAGCCGACACTACATGCGTTCTGATTGTCATAATTGGTTTTATCATCACTATATTTTCTGAGTATGAATTCAGTATCATATATAGTTTCTGAATTCGGATCTACACCCAGTTTTAATGTCTCTTCCACAGCACATGGTATATACTGTGCACTGTTATTTCCATCTGTCAGTTCGTCCGAACCATTAGTTCCTTCAGACTCGTTTCCTTACAGTGACTTGGAAAAACTCTGTGGATCGAATCATCATTTCGTTTGTGTTTTCTTATTAACAGCTTCTTGGTATTATGTAATGATGATCATCAGTAGTTGTGACTCCTCTAGTAACAAGTTTTGACGGTGGAATTCATCCCCGTCTCTGAGTTATCTTCTTGATTTTTACTTGAGTAGAGGTGATTTGTTTTGGCTTTGTTTTTAATTCCACTATATGATATGCATATTGGTATTGTATCAATATATCTTTCATGCAATGCAGTTCGTTTTTCTTTAAATGCTCCTTTAAAATGACCACTTTGATATATGTTCAAATGCTAACTACAAAGAGAGGCAATGTGAGCATGAAGACAGGCAACGTGAGCATAAACACTGGCAATGTGAGCATAAACACAGGCAACATGAGCATACACGTGGTAATAAATAAAGGCAGGGTGAGCCTAAAGACAGACAACGTGAACATGAACACGTGACCCAGATAGAAATGCAAAAGACAGGAAAGGAATGGGAGTGTGGAAATTATTTTGTATAATTCCACGTAATAATATTAAAATGTAGATAAAACCCTTGTAGCAACTTACCTCGCGGATCACTAAAACACATTCGGATATTCAGGCGGCGGGTTTCTGTTGTTACGAACCCCTCCACCGATTGTCTTCATCTACCTGCCCAGCACCACGAGCAACGCCATCTAGGGACGAAACACGAGTATGGCTCGTCTTAGTTCCCACTCCCGGGTTTCCCTTCTCCATATCCTGGTTGTTGCGTCACTTCCGCCTCAGTCTACTTTGTCAGCTCCAATTCGAGGAGAGGACACTTCACTCTGGGAAGCGACCACAGGATCACCTATCCTGGAAACCTACGGCACAGTGACTACCTACCGTCTTCTACCATACTCAGCCTTGCCCGTCAGCCATCTCAGCTCCTCACTTAAGTATTAGTAATCTTGTATTGCCTCTCCCACCTCCACGTTGCTTCACTATTCTTCTATGTTTTATTACTATGTATATACTGTTCATGTTTAGGTTAGGTTTGGTTAAGGGTAGTTTATAAGCTGAATATTTTGTCAAGGAATTTATGGTACTTTATTATATACAACAAAAACTCGCATCCTTTGTCTACCCTTTTATAGTCCGATTGTCTTTGTTTTTTTTTTGTTGTTACCTGTTGGGATCTGGGTAGACGTATAACTATATTCTAAATCCCCAACTCGTAACAAATGGCGACCGTGACAGGACCCGACCTTAAGTACCATATTCCTTCCCCCCTTGTCACTCAGTGTTAATTACCCCTCCCAGTCACTTCTGTTTACAATTGCTTTACGGTGGTTTAAAGTTTCCTTCATATGTGTGTGCATATATTGGTATTATCGTATAGTAAGAGTGACAGACGTAGGATATTAGGTTCCAAGTGTCATAAGGCTAACCTGTTATTACACGTGGCAGTCATGTGATAAGTCTTATCGAGTGTAGGGAAGAATCCGGATCTGTTTAATGCCGTACCCTCACTCCAGAGTAGGCTGTTCCATAGTCACTAGTTTAGGGTGAAGTGATATCTTGGGATGCCCTGCTCTACCAGGACCCCATAATTATAAAGCCTCAATTATTGTTCTTCTCATTATCTCATTCAGGGTCAATCATACCAAACTCAAGGGTTGTTAAGCCGGATTTTTATATTAATGCCGTAATACGCCCTTCCTCTTTCAAGTATCTGAGGGTTGTTAATCCGGATCTTTATATTAATGCCGTAATACGCCCTTCCTCTTTCAAGTATCTCAGGGTTGTTAATCCGGATCTTTATAAAATGCCGTAATACGCCCTTCCTCTTTCAAGTATCTCAGGGTTGTTAATCCGGATCTTTATATTAATGCCGTAATACGCCCTTCCTCTTTCAAGTATCTCAGGGTTGTTAATCCGGATCTTTATATTAATGCCGTAATACGCCCTTCCTCTTGCAAGTATCTCAGGGTTGTTAATCCGGATCTTTATATAAATGCCGTAATACGTCCTTCCTCTTTCAAGTCTCTTATCCTTATCTAAGGATCTTATCAGAAGAACAATATTCATAAGTGTAATTTCCCTAGGTATAACTTGGGTAGTTTCCGGGACTTTCTGGTTATCCACTGCCGTGATATTTTCTAGGGTTATCCACTTATCTTATCTTTTGACTATTAGTTAATTTATCCTATTTTTCTTAACAATGGCCACCTCAGGTTTTGATCTTCAGGATTTTATTGAAAATCCTTCCGTAGCTAAATTACGTGTTAATATCCTGAAGAAAGAATGGAAAGAAATAGCCAACTATTACAATATCCCATTTTCACAGCAACTGACTAAGGAAATGTTAAAAAATCATGTGATTGAAGTGTTGGTTCAACAAGAAGTTTTAAAAGAATCCGCTGTTGACAGATTAACGCCCATGTCCAAGAAACTTCAACCACTATCCACCACCCCTCCTCACCCAGAAGTTGCCTCAGGTCTGGCTAGCCCTCAAGAAGAAACACAACGAATAGACCCCTTAGAACTAGAACGAGCTAGGTTCGAGTTCCAAATCAAAATGAAAGAACTCGAGTTGGAACAGGCCAAGTTGGTGCAGGCGGTTAAACTGAAAGAACTACAGGTGAGAGAGACAGAAGTCACCTTAACATCGGAGTTTAAATCAAAGGAAGTGGCATTAAAAGAGAAACTAGCTGCTTTTAACCCTGCTACTGCTTCTTCCCTTGTTCCCGGGTTTGATGAATCCGATATGGACGGGTCATTTAGGACTTTTGAGAAAATAGCCGCGAAGAATGAGTGGCCAAAGGACCAGTGGGTGTCAGTGTTAGTTCCTAAATTATATGGTAAGGCTCGTAGAGTTTATAACTGTTTAGACCAGACTGATGACTATGATAACGTAAAAAAGAATATCCTCACCTCTTATGCTATCACGCCAGATGGATACCGGCAGAAGTTTCGTAAACTAACCAAACCATTTTCACACACATTTGTTGAGTTTGCTCAAGAAAAGCTTAGGTTTTTTAAGAAGTGGTTAGAGGCTACAGAGACCTCCACATTTCAGGATTTGTTAAATTTGGTAGTCCTGGAGGAGTGGAAAAGCAAGATACCATTTCACATCTTGAAGCATGTGGAGGAGCGTGGAGAGGTTAATTTAGGGCGTGCTGCTGAGCTGGCTGATGCGTATGCTTTGTTGGTGGAGTCACTGGGCAGTAGAGAACGTGGTACTTCCCGACATGTTAGGTCCTCCTCTGATGATAACCTTGGGGACGTGAGTGGTAGGTCGAAAGGTCCCACACCTACTCCCCCCGATGCAACCAAGCTTACTTGTTCTTACTGTAAAAACCCAGGCCATACGATCCAGAATTGTAAACACCCAAAGTGTCGAATTGCTAAAAGTAGTTCCCTGGATCCCAAATCCAAACCAATAGCAAACACCAATGTGGAAAGGCCCCATCAGGATCTCTTCTCTTCATTCACCTATGAGGGAAAAATTTCAATCATAGAAGGGTCTCGTTCTTTCCCTGTTCGTATACTACGTGATACGGGCGCAGCACAATCTATCCTCCTGTTTAACGTCATTCCTGATATATCTACCGCATTTACAAATGAGAGTGTTCTAATTTCAGATCTCTCATCCCATTCTTCCTATCCTTTAGCTAAAGTGCACCTCCAATGTCCCTTGATTACTGGGGAAGTGCAAATAGCCATAAGGAAAGACCCAATGCCTGTGTGTGGCATTCATTTATTATTGGGTAATGACTTGGTAGGAGATCTAGTGGTTCCTAACATAAAGACAGTCGACTCTCCCTTACCTGTCAACTCCACCACTGACCTTAAAGAAACTATTCCTCATCTTTTCCCATCTTGTGCTGTCACCCGGTCACAGAGTGTGCGGAATGGGCCCTCTTCATCTAAAACCACCTCCAATATCTTCCTACCCACAGAAAATGTGTACAATAAGACCATTAGTAAGGATGAGCTCATTTCAGCCCAACCATCTGATCCTTCTGTGTTCAAACAGGTGATGAAAGACCTCAGTGTGGACCATTGTACATCTTCGGCTTACCACCCACCGTCCCAAGGTTGCTTGGAACGGTTCCATCAAAACTTTCAAATCCATGCAAATAAACTATCTCCTCAACTTTATTGTCCATACTCCTGATCCCCGAAAACTTTCACAACTTGTTCACATTAATCTCATGAAACTTTACCATTCCAGGCAGTCAGAGGAAGACATCCCAGAGGCTGTAAGCCTACCTGTATTGCATACGGTTTTGTCAGAGCCGGAGACAGATGACATGGACCTATTGGAGAATTTAGACTTCCCTCTACCTAAAGAGAACCCTGCTAACAGTCACATACTCAACAATTTGGATGAGTAATTTTCTGTTCTGAATCCATCTCAAGCAAAAGATCTCACTAAGTTATTATCAACATTTCCTAAAGTCACGTCAGACCTCCCAGGGTTTTGCAATATACTTAAACATGATATTAAACTAATCTCAGATGATGTACAACCCATTAGGCAATCAGCATATCGTCTAAGTCCACAAAAAAAATCGATTATGAAAAAGGAGGTAGATTTTTTGTTAAAGCATAACTTAGCTGAGCCTAGTACCTCCCCCTGGGCTTCACCTTGCCTTCTCATTCCAAAACCCGATGGCACCTTTCGTTTCTGTACAGATTATCGTAAAGTGAACCAGATCACTGTCTCTGACTCCTACCCTTTACCTTTGATTGAAGATATAATAGACAGCATAGGCTGTGCCCGATTTATCAGTACCATAGACCTGTTGAAAGGATATTATCAAGTAGGACTCACGGATAGGGCAAAAATAATCTCGGCATTTATAACTCCATTTGGTCTTTTTCAATATTTAGTTATGGCGTTTGGCTTTTCTAATGCTCCGGCCACATTCCAGAGGGCCATAAACTACCTTATTCAGGACCTAGGTGGGACGTTTGCCTACCTGGATGACCTGGTGGTGGTGTCGGACAGCTGGGACGAACATCTGGTGCGTTTGGAGATACTGTTTGCACGACTGCAAGAGACTGGATTCACCATAAACCTGGCTAAATCTGCTTTTGGCCTGGCCTCGGTGACTTACCTGGGACATATCGTTGGGCATGGTATGGTGAGACCCAAGGACGCAAACGTTGAAGCCATCTTGTCCTTCCCCACTCCAAGGACGAGGAAGGAACTCGTGCGCTTCCTGGGGATGTGCGGCTACTACCGTCGGTTCTGCAGTAACTTCTCCAGCGTGGCCGGACCCCTCACAGACCTTACCAGTTCTGCGGTCCCTTACATCTGGAACCAGAAGTGCGACCAGTCTTTCCACCGCCTCAAAGCCTTCCTTGCCTGTAAGCCTGTAGTCCACCCCCCTGACTACACCTTGCCCTTCCATCTGCAAATCGACGCTAGTGGTGTCGGAGTGGGGGCTGTGCTCCTACAACCCGACCCAACCACTGATGTCCTTCACCCTGTGGCATATTACTCCGCCAAGTTGAAAAAACATCAGACCAACTACTCGACCATAGAGAAGGAGGCCCTGGCTCTGGTGTTGGCAATAAAGAAGTTTGAATGTTACCTCCAGTCTTGCCCACAAACAACCCTGGTCTTCACCGACCATAACCCACTCACGTTCATCCAAACCAACAAGACCTCCAACCAGCGAATCCTCCGCTGGGCTCTCCTCACCCAGCCCTATAATCTACAAGTCCGGCACATAAAGGGGGTGGAAAACCTGATTGCAGACTCCTTATCCCGAGCTCCAGTGGAAATGTGGCAGCTACTCTCCAGACGCACCAGGTGATCACCTCCTTCGCGCCCGCGCTACGAAGGTCTTTGGAGGGGGGGTGTGTTACGAACCCCTCCACCGATTGTCTTCATCTACCTGCCCAGCACCACGAGCAACGCCATCTAGGGACGAAACACGAGTATGGCTCGTCTTAGTTCCCACTCCCGGGTTTCCCTTCTCCATATCCTGGTTGTTGCGTCACTTCCGCCTCAGTCTACTTTGTCAGCTCCAATTCGAGGAGAGGACACTTCACTCTGGGAAGCGACCACAGGATCACCTATCCTGGAAACCTACGGCACAGTGACTACCTACCGTCTTCTACCATACTCAGCCTTGCCCGTCAGCCATCTCAGCTCCTCACTTAAGTATTTGTAATCTTGTATTGCCTCTCCCACCTCCACGTTGCTTCACTATTCTTCTATGTTTTATTACTATGTATATACTGTTCATGTTTAGGTTAGGTTTGGTTAAGGGTAGTTTATAAGCTGAATATTTTTTCAAGGAATTTATGGTACTTTATTATATACAACAAAAACTCGCATCCTTTGTCTACCCTTTTATAGTCCGATTGTCTTTGTTTTTTTTTGTTGTTACCTGTTGGGACCTGGGTAGACGTATAACTATATTCTAAATCCCCAACTCGAAACACTGTGTGAATTCAACGTGAAATAGACTTCTTGTCAGGGGCAGATCATGAATTTCTTGCAATAATTAATATTATCTATGATTCACGTGTATGAAAATACACATAGTGGTGAGGGTTTATTACTCATAAATAATTAGTCTGATGAACGTAAGTGGCCATCAGATGGTTTCGCCAAGTTGAGACGAGTCACTATTTATCGCCAACTACTGTACTTTAAATTTGGTAAATTAGTTCGTATAAATGAACTAATAATAAAATACCGTTGTATTTTACAATAAATAAAAAGAACGCTACGTTTGAGTGACAACACGTCACAGTGACGTCATTTTGGCGGGTTTTTGGGCTGAGAAGAGCTGTTGGCTGCTCGAGCTAGAAGACAGAGCCGCTTACGCGACCGGAGCGAGGACATGTCTAACATGACCACCAAGCTATTGTGTTTTTACTTAAACATTCCCGTTTACACCTCAACGTAACGTCCTTACAGGCTGACCGAAATCTACAGAGAACTTAATTAAAGATTCATAACCCACTCCTATGATAAGCTAAGTATCTGAAAGTACTGTAGGAGAAAAGTGATTTCGTAGGTGAGGGAGAGCGCGAAGAGAGGGAGAAAGAGCTTGAGCAAAACAAGAGATATATGAACAAGAACAACACATTACCCAGCTACCATTCCAGAAGGCAGAAAGGGAATGGAAGCACCAACAGGCCTGGGAGAACAACGGGTCAAAATCCCGCTCACCTGACAGCTCCCTCTCCGAACTTGACTTGTAAGTTGCCCATCTTCACAGACTATAACGCATCCAGCAGTATATTACGTGGTACGAGGATCTCTCAGATCTCTATAAATTCAATCAAGTCACTAAGAAACTACAGTACAGTACTGTACCTACGTCTGTTCGAGAATAAGTTTACAGAAATTCTTCATCGGATGAATGGAGCCAAAAGGACCTTCTATGCCATGAAGTCTGCACTACTAGGACCATATGGATTGACTACTGAGGATACCAAGCAACTATTCAACAGGTCAATGTTGCAAGATAAGGAGACGGTTGTATTTTTCATGCCACGACAATCTGGCTACCTGGACTAGTGGATGAAAAAGGATGGGACTCCCCGCTCTGTAGAAGGAATTCGGGATCTGATGGTGTGCACGCAGATGGTGAAATCGTTCTCTCCAAAACTCATCGAGCAATTCAAGGTCTACAAGGTTAATTTATCGACATTGATGGTGGAGAAAGCGGACGTTCACTTTCCCGCTTATGGGTACCACATGCGGAGGCAATGACCACGCAAGAAGTCGGCAGATACCAACAAGGTCAACAACCTCAGCAGAGGCAATAGATGACCCCCAAAGAAGCAGCAACAAAATGTCCGACAACAACCTTAAAAACAGTAACAAAAGCAGCCTCAGTAGCAGCACCAAGGCCACCGGGGAAATCAGAACGGTAGGCGCCCAGCTAACAATGGGACCCAACAACACACTCGGCCAGGCCCTACCTTACAACCTCACCACCACACCTTATCTCATTCTCAAGCGTGCCAACGAAAATGCAGTTGTCCTGGACCAGTCGCCTGGCACTCTCTGACGTCATTACCTGTTGACCTCCCCTCATTCGCTAGTGGGCACACACAGGCGCCCTAAATCAAGGTATTAGCTTTAGGAGCCGGCTTTAAACGCGAACAGCCTTTGTCGGACATGTGCGGCATTTTGGGAAAGAATTTGTTCAGCTCTAATCACAATCTGAATTTGGCCCATATATAACACTACAAAACATGACAACACTACAGTGGAACTCTGAGGACCTCCGGTTTTAATAAGGTGATAGGTAGAAGAACGGCTGCCTTGAACTGTACTCACCCTGCGACCAAACTGAAAAGAAGAAATCCGCGGGACTAAGGAAGAAAGACCACAAGAGAACAGTTTTGCAGGTAAGGGTTGTTACCAAACTTGGGAGATGTCAAGGGCTACTGTAGGGGTTTAACCATTACAATCTATTGATTGGTGGACTGAAATGTGTAAGTAATGCTACAAGACCAACAGTAAAATGTCCAGTGTGGATGCCATATTGTTGATGAACAAAGGTATTGAGTACCGTTTCAAAATTGTTGGTTTTAAGATGGAGCAAATTGAGTTGTAATTTGTACAGTTGGATTTATCACTTTTGTTTGGTGTTGGATGTACAGTACGTTGGCATCTTCCCATGCAGAGAGAGACTGTAAGTCATTTGAACGAACCAAATGAAAGTTCAGCTGAGGAGAAAATTTTAAAAATATTGGCAAGATTCTACCTACATCAAAATATGACGATAAAAGTCTTTTCAGGGGTTACCGTTACTTACTAAACCGGCAGCTTGGGAAGAAATTAACTTACGGACCAAAGATAATCTACTTTTGTGTCTTGATTCAATAGACACGGTTTTTCAAGTTATTCAAGGAATAAATTCGGTGTACGAACCTTTGGGACTGAGCTTCTGTGATAAATTAAATAATCCAGTTAAGGAGAAAAAGTATTAAAGTATGGATCTTTGAGAATCCATGTATGTGTCGCCACTAATGTGAGTCATATACGCTCTTACGTAAGGGAAGACATGAGGAAGCCTAGTTACGATCCACTGACGAAGCGTAGATTTGTGTTTGGTTTCTACTTGATACAATCGGGAGATGGGAGTCGAGTTCCTTAAACCTCCTCTTATTGAATCTACTCAGCCAAAGAATCATGTTTGTGTGTCGAGTTTTTTTTTTTTTTTTTTTACCAAGATTGGAAAATATATTGCTAAGGAGTCGTTTCTTCCTTGTTCTTCCTTCCGTCTTTCTTTTCTATTAATACGTCTTTCAGTTTGTTTATTTGCTGTATTATTTGTGCGTTTGTTTCCTATATTGTGTTTCTATTATTAACTATTTTCAATTCATCCGTTTATAAATTATATTACTTAATTGTCTTCTCTCTCTCTCTCTCTCTCTCTCTCTCTCTCTCTCTATTTTTACTTCTTTTATTATTTGTTTTACCCATTTCTTCATTTGGTTAACCCCTTGAGTACGGTAATTTAAACCCCTTGAGTACGGTAATTTAAACCCCTTGAGTACGGTAATTTAAACCCCTTGAGTACGGTAATTTAAACCTCTTGAGTACGGTAATTTAAGCCTCTTGAGTACGATGATTTAAACCACCTGAGTAAGATGATTTAACCCTCTTGAGTACGATGATTTGAACCCCTTGAGTACGACAATTTTAACCCTTTGAATACGATGATTTAAACCCCTTGCGTAAGATGTTTTAAACCCCTTGAGTACGATGATTCAAACCCCTTGAGTACGATGATTTAAACCCCTCGAGTAAGATGACTTACCCTTCTTGATTACGATGGCTTAACCCCTTGAGTACGATGATTTAAACCGCTTGAGTACGATGACGTAACCCCTTGAGTACTATAATTTAAACCCCTTGAGTATGATGATTTAAACCCCTTGATTAAGATGACTTACCCGTCTTGAGTACGATGACTTAACCCCTTGAGTACGATGATTTAACCCCTTGAGTACGATGATTTAAACCTCTTGAGTACGATTACTTAACCATCATCTTGCATTTGTTAATTCCAGTCGTTTTCTATTGCGCGTTTTATTCTGTTGTTCATTTCCCTTCGTTTCGGCTACAGATTCATCATTAAACCTAACCTAACCTAACTTAACCTAACCTCTCATTTACCTTTTTCTACTAATCTGCATAGAAACTTGGCCTCTTCCGCCATTACCTGTACGTATGCATAATTATTTTTACTGTTTTACGTTAAGCTGAAACTTCGCCTTTCCACTCTACTCTTTACTCCTATACTCACTCTATCACCCGAGTCTGTGTTCTTTCTTATCCATGTTTACCTTTTTACTGCTGCTTCACTTTTACAATAATATTAGCTCATTAAACGCTAAAGTAAATCAGCTGTCAGCAAATAAAAATAATCTCTAGAGCGCCACGTCATCAGCTGATTGGATGTAAATAAAGGCATCCATTCATTCATAACTGCGACTCATTCATCACGAGGGCTAATGTTTACGTTTGTATCCAGCCCGCCATGTGTCTCAGTTGCCAGCTGGAAAATTAATCTGCATGAGGTTTGCATATTTATGGTCGCAGTTGATGTTGTTTCTTTGAGCAGTGTGTGTGTGTGTGTGTGTGTGTGCTGCACAAGACAAGATGAAGGAAATGTCAAAATTTGTAACACCAGACAGATTTTAAAGAATGTCAACATACCCTTGCTAGATTTCGAACCCTCTTAGCTGACAAGTGAGAGAGAATGATTAGTTAAAGAGAAGAAATAAGAAATACAGGGAGAGGGCTAGGAAAAGTGAAAAAGATTAGGAATGAGACAGAAAGGGTTTGAAAGAGATTTGAAGTCAGAGAGATGGGAAGAGGAGCCGAGAGGACCCCAAATACATGTTGCCCGAGAGCCAGTAATAAACAATGATATTTTCATTCACGAAAGCTGATTGGATGGCGGAAAATAAGTCTCAAACTAATTGCCAAGATCATTAGCCTCTTGAAAGGTGATTGGCAGTTGGAGAATGAGGTGAAAATTAATTGGTTGAAAGAGTGGTGCGCACTGAAGAAAATTGGCCAATTGTAGAGTTCAGAACTTAACGAGATTCAAAGTTTGAAATTTATTAGGATTTGAATTTCAGAATTTAGCGAGCCTTGGAGTTCGAAACCTAACGAGACTCGGGGTTCAAAACTTACTGAGATTTAGAGTTCGAAATTTAGTGAGACAGGTTTCTAAACAGTTTTGACAATTTTAGGCGGGTTTGGTTAGTATTATCTCGTCAGTGAGGATGATCTCCTTATGTTCTGTTATCTGTTATAGTTCACGAGATAATTTGTCTGTCTGTCTGTCGTCTGTCTATGTGTCTATCTGTCTGTAATTTTCTTTACTTCACACCTACCATCGGCCTACAAGAATATTT